>KK118121.1:4177-21821 GCA_000611955.2 Stegodyphus mimosarum | reverse complement strand
AAAGGGCATCCGAGGCGTCTCTGTGCTCTTAAAGACGAAACATGCAGACTGTGCAATGTCCAACATGCAGACTGTGCAATGTCCACAATTCATTAATATGCGACGCAGCATCGAAAGATTTAAAAGCAGGTACTTCCAATGAGACCAAACAAACGCCAATTTCTGAAGCTTCTCTTTCGCTTTTATGTAATGAAAATAATAACAAAATTAAATATCCGACTTCCGTTCTTTTACAGACGTTTTCGGCGACAGTGAGGCGTCAAGGGGGAACCGAAAAGGTATTAGGTTGTATGCTAGATTCAGGGTCAACGAAGTCATTCATCTTACGAGAAGTGGTTGATTCACTGGGGTTGAAAATTATTAACAAGGAAGCGCTTATTATTTTTACATTTGGATGTAAAGATGCACAAGAGTGCTTGTATGATATCGTAGAAATACGTAGTATTGAAAAATGTAAACAATCCCAATAAAAGGATAAAAATTAACGCAATAGTCATTGATTCTATAACACTGGGGCAAGTAAAAATTCCCTCTCGGTGGATACGAAGGATGGCGTTTGAGAAGGGAATAGAATTAGCAGATATTGGTACGAGTAATGAAATTCAAGTATTAATAGGTTCGGATTATATTTGGGAAATTTTAGGAGAACGAAACGTGACGATTTGTAAAAAATTAGTAGCAACAGAAAGCACTTTCGGTTTCGTAATTCAAGGCAAAGACGAAGGATCAGATTGTAAGGATGCACGAGTTAATCATATAACCGTTGTAGATCAGGACTTAAGTTATGAAAGAGTTAAAAAATTGTGGGAATTAGAAGCAGTTGGGATAAGTTCGGATAAAGACATCACTCGATCGGATAGAGAAATTTTAGAGTCATTCGAACGAAATACAACTTATGAGAATAAAAGGTATGAGACTAGATTATTGTGGAAAGAGGGTGTTGAAGGTTTGAATAATAATTATGAAACTGCGAAACAGTGTTTGCTATTTTTAAATAATAAGTTTCAGAAAAATAGAGAGCTGTATCTAAAATACAGTGAGATAATTAATGAACATTTAAGAGATGGTATAGCAGCAGATATGCATTTAAATGGTAATTTGAAAACCGGATATTACATGCCTCACCATGCGGTAGTTCGGGAGCAGAAAGATTGTACAAAGGTTAGAATAGTTTTTGACGCTTCTTCTAAAGGTAAGGGAAATTTATCACTTAACGATTGTTTGAATAGTGGACCTAATTTAAATCCCGACTTACTGAAGATTATCATTAAATTCAGGGCACATTCAATCGCGTTTTGCGCCGACATTCAGCGCGCATTTTTAGAGGTAGGCATAGCTAAGGAAGATAGGCATTTTTTAAAGTTTTTGTGGAGAAATGAAGAAGGGTCAAATCTCGATCGCCGTAATCCCAACCTGCATGTTCTCCAGCACAATCGAGTCCCTTTCGGGGTCAAGTGTTCGCCTTATTTATCAACAGCTACTATAAGAATGCATTTAAAAAAGTATGAAGATGCCTACGAAGAGGCGTGCAGTATGTTAAAAGAGCTTTACGTGGATGATTTAATTTCTGGGACAGTTAATGTAGAAAAGGCCTTACATTTAAACAAGGACATGATTTTCATTCTAAGCGAGGCCAGCATGAATTTACGTAGATGGGTTTCAAACTCACCCGAGTTGAATGAACTATGGAAATTTAATGAAGTTGACTGTCGTGAGACATCTGAAGATTCTTTGATACCGTTGAAAGTTTTAGCCTTATCTGGGACAATGTCAATGATAATTTGAAAATAGATATATCTCAATTTCAAAAGTTACAAAAACTTAAAGTAACTAAACGTATCATTTTAGCAGCATGTGGTATGCTGTTTGATCCCTTAAGGATCATGAGTCCATTTACGGTTCGAATTAAGCTTTTAATGCAAATTATGTGGGAAAAGGGTATTCAATGGGACGAGACTGTTCCCCTTGATACAGAATTCATATTTCAGGAATGATTAAAAGAAGTTGAAAAAATAAAGTTTTTCGAAATTCCCAGACAGTACTTCAATGATATGTGTTGGAAGTTTTTAGAAGTTCACATATTCTCGATGCCAGTCCCAAGTGTTATGGCGCTGTAGCATATTTTTGATTTGAGAAGAAAAATAAATGTAAAACAAGTTTCATAATGTCAAAATCCCGTTTAGCTCCATTAAAAAGGGTAACACTCCCTAGGCTTGAACTTCTGGGAACATTAATATCTACAAGATTAGGTTCGTATTTGCAATCGATATTTCCGCAGTTGGATAAGGGAAATATATTTTACTGGACTGATTCCCAAATTTGCATTCACTGGATCAAGGGATCTGCCAACGAGTGGAAACAATTTGTTCAAAATCGTGTGATAGAAATCAAGGAGAAAGCTAATTTAAACAACTGGCAGTTTTGCAGTGGGAAAACCAACCCTGCTGATAAACTCACTAGGGGAATGAATGCTGAAGATCTAATTAATGATAGTGTTTGGTTTTCTGGGCCACCTTGGCTTTCAGAGATAGATATTCGATGTCACATAACCGAAATGAATACCAGAGCTGATATTCAAAACGTTAGTGAAGAATGAAAATGTATTACTTTGAAAACACTTGTGGAATCTACAGAACCGTTACTGAAGCTCGAAATGTACGGGAATTTTAACAAAGTTCTGGGAATAATGGCATACGTTCTGCGATTCGTGAACAATTGTAATTCGGCACATGAAAGGAAATCTGGTGTGCTTACTGCTTGTGAATTAAGGAAAGCTTCAGGGTTTATTATAAGAAATGTTCAAGTTGATGGATTTTCAGAAGAAATCAAGGCCTTTAAGATAGGACAACCGATTCAAACTAAGAGCAAAATCATTTCACTTAATCCATTTCTAGATGAAAACGAAATTTTAAGAGTAGGGGGTAGATTAACAAACGCAGAAATTACCAGAGAAAGTAAACATCCCATTATATTGCCAAATAATAATCACTTTACTAAATTATTAATACAATATTATCACGAAAACCATTTACATGGAGGACTGCACTTATTGTTATCCGCAATACGACAGAAATACTGGATAATAAGTGCAAAGACTGAAATCAAAAAATGCATTTGGAAATGCATAAAATGTTGCAGAGTGCGAGCAGCAACATCTACACAGTTAATGGGGGAACTACCTGCGAGTAGAGTAATTCCAAGTAGAACCTTTCGAAGGTTCGCGTTGATTATGCCGCCCAATTTGCTGAGAAAATGAAAAGGGGAAGAGGTATAAGACCCATTAAATATTATGTCTGTATTTTCATTTGTTTAGCTACAGAGGCGGTCCATTTAGAGATTGTCAGCGACTTATCAAGTGAAGCATTCTTAGCCGCTCTAAAACTATTTACTTCGACAACCCGCCAGCTGCTCCACATCATGGTGGTATGTGGGAGGCAGCTGTAAGATCTATGAAGCTGCATCTAAAGAAATGTGTTCAAACTCAAATTTTGACTTATGAAGAGTTCCTAACTCTAACTGCACAAATAGAAGCATGTTTAAATTCGGGGCCAATAATACCGATCTCCAGTGATCCCAATGATTTGACAGCTCTGACTCCTCGACACTTTCTTATAGGGACTCCTTTAACAGCTATTCCAGAACAAGATTTAACCGAAATGCGTGTATCTCCATTGCAAAGATGGCAGCTAACACAGCAGATGTTCCAAGGGTTTTGGAAACGGTGGTCTAAAGAGTACATGTGCCAACTACAGCAGCGCAGCAAATGGAGACAACCTAGCAGAAATATTCGTCTAAATGACTTGGTTCTAATTAAAGAAGACAACATGCCTTCATTACGTTGGAAACTCGGGAGAGTAATAGAAGTGTTTCTTGGAAAAGACAATAATGTCCGAGTGGTAAGACTAAAAACTGTGCACGGGGACATTAAACGTCCTATTACCAAACTGTGTCTTTTACCAGTTAATCAAGAAGAACACTAACTTTTAAATGCCAAATTTATATTGAAAATGTTACTATTATTTTTTATATTACTTGTTGTACTAATATTTTTATTTGTTTGGTTTAGTTTAAGCATTATAGTTAATTGTTCAATGTAATAAGCTGTCAGAGATGTAGATATTTTGCTAGAAGATTGTTAAGTGTGATATGTAATTTTGTACTTTTGAAGATTTTGTATATATTTAATTTCTGTATTCAACATTTACTTGATTGCATACAATAAAGATTGTATTGAGATGAATGTGATTCATCGGGGGGGAGGATGTTTTGGCCTCTTCGGTGATTGCGGTGATTTGTACCAGAGGGCGCACCGCACAAGGAGAGTTGCGTTACAGAACGTAAAGGAAGCGGACACGCCAATATTTCAGGCGTATTAACGCTGATTGATATAATCACATCGTATCTGCCAGGTGGCAGAAAAGTAAAATGATGTATCCATGCCAGGGGCATAACGCTTGTAAACATGCCAGGTGGCATACTGCTTGTAAATAAATTGTAAATAAAAGTACAGGAAATTATCTTCGTCATTAAATGAAGGAACACGCAACAACAAGCTTCTGATCATTTGGATACGCACAATAATTCTATGGAACGTTATATAGATTCTGTATAGTTCAAAAGCGGAAACAATATAAAATGTGATTCTGTAAAGATATTGAATGCTTTTAATTAGATATATCATGAAATAAATGCATTGTTATTTAAATGAATGATATTAAAAAGGCAAAAATTAATATGCTTAAGAATTGCATAATTGCTTTTATAAAGTTTGGTTTGTTAATTAATAGCAGACAGATTAAACACGAAAGAATAATATATTCCTTTTTCCGGAATGATAAAAGATTCGGAAGAAAAGTGAAATAACGTATAAGTGAAACATCGCAGAATCGGATTTCGGGACTAAAAAATGAAGAATTTTAAGGAATAAAAAAAAGTAAAATTCTCAAGAACTGCGTCTAGGCTTTTAAGTAGTTTAGTTTGTTCTTCTATAACAAACAGATCAAATTTTAAAGACGAGTATCTTGCATTTTTCCGAATGGCTGGATTCGTTTGTTTAATTACGGCAAAGTACTTGTTCGCGCCTGCGCATCTGTAAGGTAATCTGATCAAGACATTACAGATGCGCATGTGCAGATTACCTTACAGATGCGCAGGCGCGAACATGCCGCCCCGCGTTGCAATGCGTAGCATTCAACTATTTTAATTAAGATATATTATAAAGAAATTTAAACAAGTATATTACAAACAATTTTGAACAAGTACTACTACATAAAATAATAGTAAGTACATTAATCATTAAGAGGTAAAATACATAATTTAAAATTTTTTAAACAATAAAATAAACAGATTCTACCATAAACTTCACAATGATAACGAATGCCACACACACATAGTAACTACATAATAATAGTAATTACATAAAAAAAAATAAAATTACTTACTTAGAATACAAATCTTTGAAATGGGTCTTTTGTAAACTCCAAATTGAGTTTTGACTTTAACTACTCTGACCCGATTATCTTTACCAAAATAAAGCTCTATTATTCTACCTAATACCCATTTTTGAGGCTGTAGATTTTCATCTTTCAGAAGTACTAACTCATTTATTTTTACATTATCCTTTTCTACCATCCACTTGGACCTCTGTTGCAAATTATTCAGATATTGTATATGCCATTTCTTCCAAAAAGCTTGAATTAATTTTGTCAGTCTTTTCCAATTAGATAATCGATTATCTTTAACTTCAGTTAAACTTGGCTCTATAATAGTATTTAAGGGTCTGCCAATTAAAAAATGGGCAGGTGTTAACACATCATAGACATCAGTATCGGACGACAGAGGTACAAGCGGTCTTGAATTTAGAATTCCTTCTATTTGGGTAACGGCTGTTAGGAATTCTTCATAACTCAATCTGGAATTACCCAAAACTCTCTTAAAATGATACTTAAACGCTTTAACTCCACTTTCCCAGAGCCCACCAAAGTTAGGTGCTCTCGGTGGAAGAAAGTTCCACATAATTCCCTCAGTTGACATATAACTAGCAAGGCCATTGTCTGGTTTTAAAACTAAATTGCGTAACCTAGAAATCTCCTTATTTGCTCCTATGAAATTTGTGGCATTGTCTGAAAATAGTTTTGAACATAAGCCTCTACGAGCCACAAATCTCTTTAAACACGCTACAAAGGCCTCTGATGTTAAATCGGTGACAATTTCGAGATGAACGGCTTTCGTGACTAAGCATATAAAAATGCATACATATAATTTATGGTAAATTCCCTTCCTTTGATGTTTATACTTAACAAGGAATGGGCCACAAAAATCCACACCTGAGCAGTTAAATGGGAAGTCAGGTGTCACCCTTTCTTTTGGTAAGTCACCCATTAATTGTTCAACTCCAATGGGCTTAGCTCTAAAACACTTAATGCAATCGTGCACAACTTTTCTACAAGTAGCCTTACCCTGAACTGGCCAAAACTTTTGTCTCACATAATGAAGCAAAGCAGTAGGCCCTAAATGAAAATATCGTTTGTGATAGAATTCTAAAATGAGTTTAGTTAATTTATGACCTTTAGGCAGTATAATTGGGAATTTACTGTTGAAGCTTATATTAGCATGCTGTATTCTGCCGCTCACTCTTAGTACTCCCTCCTGGTCTAAAAAAGGATTTAAACATTTTATCTTACTTTTGCCAGGAACATTTGTTTTTAGGCGTAAACATTTAATTTCCTCTGAAAATTCTTTACTTTGAATCTCCTTAATTAAGAAAATTTCCCCATTGTTGGTTTCTTCCGTTGTCAAGTGCCCAAGTCTCCTGTTTGAACTCTTCAGGTTGTAGATAAATCTGAAAAGATAACTTATAACATGTAATATTTTAGTATAATTATTACTAATATTAAGTAACTCTTCAATAAAGGCGCTAACAGCAACAGTAAGAACAAGTAAGTCATTATTTTCTGATTGTTTAAGTTCACTAGTAAACTCGTCTCTTATGACAGACACAGGAATTTCACAATTAGGATACTCTCGATCAGTTAGAAAAGTAGGTCCCTCGAACCATAATTTATTCTTAACCAATTTCTCAGGATTCATCCCTCTTGAGATAAGATCTGCCGGATTGTTCTCAGAAGATACGTGTCGCCATTGCTGAACTTTTGTCAAGTTCTGGATTGTTGAGATACGATTCGCAACAAAAGTTTTTAGAAAGTAAGGCTCTTTTCGTAACCAGGAAAGAACAATCATCGAATCACTCCACAGGAAGATGTCAACCGTCTTTAGTTGCAATGCACTCCTCACTTTTGTTATCAATTTTGCTAAAAGAAGAGCCGCACACAGTTCTAATCTCGGTATTGTAGTTTGCTTAAGGGATGATACACGTGATTTACTACCAACCAGATTCACTTGGAAGGCACCTTTTTCTGATGTGGATTTGCAGTAGATGACACATCCATAAGCAGATTCGGAAGCATCTGCGAATCCGTGAAGTTCAATATGCACTGCATTTTCTATTAGTATGCATCTTTTAACACTGACCTTATTTATTGCTGGCAAGGACTTGATGAAGTTTTCCCATTCTTGCGCCTCCGTCTCAGGAAGCGGATCTCTCCAGTCCAACTTCAAACACCACAGTTTTTGCAGAAAGATTTTAGCTTTTGTTACCACAGGTCCCAAAAGTCCTAGGGGGTCAAATATACGTGCAATTGTTGAAAGCACTGATCTCTTTGTAGGCTGAGCTATGCTTTCCACCTGAATTTGGAAAGCGAATTGGTCGATGGTAGGTTTCCAAATAACACCCAATGCTTTAGATTCTTCTGATTCACCAAGGGAATATATTTTGTCGTTTGTTTGGCACAGTTCAGTAGCATTACTACACCACTTATGGAGTAACATACCTCCACTCTTCAAAATGCCTATTAACTGATTCTGGAGTTCTAATGCAGAACTTAACGACTCAGCTCCAGACAGAATATCGTCCATGTACATATCTTCTCTAAGTACACGTGCTGCTAAAGGAAACTTATCTCCTTCGTCCTTTGACAGCTGTACAAGTGTCCTGATTGCTAAAAATGGTGCACTCACAGTACCATAGGTAACGGTGGTTAACTCAAAGTTTTTAACTGGCTTGTCAATGCCTTCTTTCCACAAAATTCTTTGCAACTTCCTCTGATCTGGATGGATAGAAATAGCTCGATACATCTTTTGTATGTCTGCGGTGAAAGCAAAAATATATTTTCTGAATCTCAGCATAATTGAGAATAAATCTTCTTGTATTACACCGCCATTATACTGTATAGAATTTAGAGAGTTTCCTTTGGTTGTCAAAGAAGAAGCGTTAAATACTACTCTCAAGGGAGTCGACTTACTCTTCTCTTCTCCCCTATATACTCCAATATGAGGAATGTAATATGATCCTTGTGTCTCCTCGCTTTCACTAATCTCAACCATGTGTCCTAACTGTTGATATTCTTTTAAAAAATCTGAATATAATTTTGAATATTCTGGATTCTTTGCTAAACGTTTCCATAAGGAATTTAATTTACTCATTGCAATTTCTTTAGAACTTCCTAAAGTGTCAGGATCCTCCTTTAACGGCATTTTAACAACGTACCTGCCGGTTTTATCTCGCGTATAATTTTCTACAAAATGTTTCTCACAAATTAAAGATTCTTTGTTTTGGGGTTTAATAGTTTCAATATTCTCTAATTCCCAAAATTTTCTAAGAGTTTTATCTAAATTGTTTTCTTCCTTTACCAACCCACAATGAATCCTGGTTTCAGTCTCTGTTGGAATACTTCCACACTATAAAACCAAAAACTGTATCTTAAAAAATAAGATCAGGATTAGTCATTCGAATTTGACTCGGTTTCAAAAATTCATAAAAAACTCCCGCTCCCAACAACATATCTACCCTTTCTGGAATATTAAATCCTTCATCTGCTAACTTTACATTAGGAATATCTTGCACTGAAATTTTAATTTTCCGAGAAGGTGTTAAATCAGCAAATATTTTTGGAATTACTAAAAAGTCTAAATTCTTTATAAAAGTTCCTTCTTTATTGCATATAGAAGCATTAATTTTATGCTTTATTGTGAAAGTAGCATCATTACTTCCTGAAACCGAAATGATTGTTTTTTCTTTCTCTTAACTGCAAATGCTCTACTAAATTACGTGTCAAAAAGTTTGACATACTGCCGCCATCTAGCAGACACTTTACTCTGTGTTTCCTTCCCTCGTTATCAATTAAAAAACATACGATAGTTGAAAGCAAAACTGTATTTTGTTTATTCGAATAGTTAGTAATAAATGCCTTTTGAACGAGCTCCTGCGCATTAACATTCAAGGTCGATGCGTCATCTCGTTTAGGAACGTTGCAGTCAGATACATTTGTTTTGTTTTTATTTTGTTCCGATGAAGAACATTCCTTCTCCTTTACGATATTTGCTTTGGGAAAATGAATAGTCTTGTGGTGTCGTTTTTGACAAAAACAAGAATATTTAGATGGACAATTTGATACTGAATGCATATGTAAACAATTAAAGCATAATTTGTTAGATTTCACAACCTGTACTCTTTCTTGTACCGGTAATTTTAAATACGATGGGCATTTTGCCAAACCGTGATTCTCATGGCACAAAATACAGTTCTCTGTTTTAACATCTGACAAAAACACTTTAGCTACACTTTTTGAGCTGTTATATTTACGATTAATATGAGAACTCTCAGTAAGAAATTTTCCTCGTGGCGTGAAATATAAATCGATTTCTTTACCTAACTCACTAGGTGAAAACCATGAATCACCTTGCCGCACTGAAATGTGAGAAGCCGTTTCTTTATCTAAAGATTGGTATAACCTGTCTGAAACTATCAGTTGTTTCAGGGTCTCGAAATCAGTTACTTTCCTTAATTTTAAATAGTAATCCCAACTAGTTACTAGACGTGAAGCGAACTGTACATGAGTTTCATGAGGTTGTTTAACCGTTTTTCTAAAATTTTCTAAACACGAATATGGTGTTGGTTGAAACTCTTTCAGAACTACTTCTTTTACTTTTTCATAATTCGCGATATCTTTATCATGTAAATAGGTTATTATATTCGAAGCTTTATCTCCTAACAAATTTAACAGAATTTCTGCCTTATAGTTCTCCGATACATTTTTTGTAATAAACGCTCGTTCTAATGACGAAAAGAAAAAACCCCAATTTTCAGGACGTATAGGAATTTTTACAGTTAAAGTTCTGATACTTTTAATTATTTGATCTAGTGACTCTGATTTTGCTTCGACTTCGTTTACACCATCAAGTTTTGTTTCTGCTTTAAGCTTAGCCAACTCTAACTCATTCTTTGATCTTTCAAGTTTCATTTGTTCTAACTTGAAAAGCTTTTGCTCTTCTTGTTTCCTATTTTCTATAATAGAGTTTGCTATTTCTTTTACTAAATCTTGTTTAGTTTTAAAAATTTCACTACTCTCAATAATATCAGTTAAATCTGCTATAGTCATTTTTTCATCAACATTTAGATTGATTTCTAAGGCGATAAGCCTTAAATCTTCTTTTTTAGCACCCTTAAATAACATTGTTATTTATAACAGAACAAATCACAGAATGTACAGAATTAGCAAGAGAGGAATCACTTACCTCTCCAGTGATGCACTTTCGATGAATATCCTTATCGAAAATTAGCACTATTTGTTGAAAAGAACAAGCAGGGAATACTGGCAAACACAAACACTCCTGCGTTTTCGATGATTAATTTCACGCAACGTAGTGATTTTCAAAACTGAAACACTATGCATTCACGCATAAAATCAATTCACAGTTCTCCGGCTCGAAGGACCAGATATGTTGTGTCGATAGCTCAATGATCACCACAGTTTATAATAACTACGCTGGTTCGTTACTTTATTAATACACATATTTAAATTACAATTACTCCTCATTAACTCATGGCTGTAACCAGCCCTCAGACACCGTCGATGGCAGTTGTCAAGCTCGTCTGATCAAGACATTACAGATGCGCATGTGCAGATTACCTTACAGATGCGCAGGCGCGAACAGCACTCAAGAGCTATCTGCCCAAGGGAAGGGATGCCTTCGTAGATGACTTGTTAAACGAAACTGGCTGTATACACCTTACGCATGGGCAAAACCAGGAAAACACCAAAGCAGCAATTCAAGCCCCAGACCAAGCTATCAGTGTTCAGCGACTTTACCCCTCGGCTACTAGGTTTCTCCGAATGGCAAGAGAATCGATTGCAAAATGAAACAACGCATTTAAGTGGGAAAAATGCAAAATCATGTTTCAAGTTACAGTTCAGTATGATTTTGTCCTCGATGAAATAAAAAATAAATAAAGTCTTCCTAACGTCGCGCCAGAGAATTTGTTAAGGTTTTTTATGCTCTCGCTGAGGTCGCAGTTTATCTGTTTGCTCTTGAACTCTCTCCTGCTAGCCCAACTTTTTTTTAAGCTTTATTATTAAGAATCACTGTCTTCGTACTTACATAAAAAGTTCAACATAACATTATAAAGTTTAACATAACATTATAAAGTTCAACATAACATTATAAAGTTCAACATAACATTATAAAGTTCAACATAACATTAAGCAGTGTATGATTAGAATTCCCGATACAGTGTTAAGCACTGGCGTACGTTTTCTTCCCTTTTCACTCTTTTTGCAATTTATCACATCAATGTTCAGTTTTCTTATTAAGATGATGTACAGCTTTTCTTGTCTTTTGTTACTAAATTTCTGCGTTTTTAAATTTGAAAACTACATATTTTCAGGATTAAGATAGAGAGTTAAGTGTTGCCAAATATTTTTTTTATTTGCGATATTATTTCTTTAAAAACGAGTCGTTTGCGCAGCCACCCGCCTGAAAGAGTTCTCGTAGAAAGTATGTAATGATTTCAAGCATAGTTAAATATTTCGGGATTTTAATGCATTTTCATTTAAATCAATTATATGAAAAAATAAAAATAATTTTCTTGAGAACTGTGTTTGTTTTGTTTTTCAATTGCTTATTTTGTTACTCAGTAACTTTCCAGATTAAACTGAAGTTAAATATCTTAGGCTTTACTGAATGGCGGCACGGCTGTTTCCGACCGTGTCATAGAGCCGAGCTTATAAATTAAAACTAAAAGAAACTTAGATATTCCCGAATGACAACTGAAAAACTCAGATTTTCCTTAACAACAACATTTTTATCACCCGCTGGAGATAAAAATGTTTTATTTTGAGTAGTGTTGCCATTGATCGCTATCAAATTGCTGAATTTGTTAACCAAAAATTTTTTAAATTTGTATAAAATATGCTAACACGAAATACAAAATTTGGGATTGAGGGTGTCCAAGTTCGAGTGAAGGGCTACGCATATTTAAAAATTGATGGCTCTTGATGCCGTTGTTTTTTCGCAATGAGAGGAATATATATACATACATGCAGATTCTTTAATTTTTTTAAAATAAATCGTGAAGTGGACACATATGGACTGCACGCCACTGGTGTTGGCATAAGTGTTTCTCGTATGTGTCCTACATTGTAGCCGCCCCGAATGGCATAGTGGTTAGTGTTCCTGGTTGCTGTATTGTTCATTGCGCTCCAGTTCAAGTCCTGGAGAAGGCGGGAACATTTGTAATTTTATAGTGTCTTTGCGCCTAAGGAACACTCAAAAAGCTGAAAATTCTCTAGAGTGTTAATGGTAGGAGAAGAGAGGTGGGAGATCGTCCGGCCTCCTCGTCCTCTCCCTCAAAATTGGGGCTTAAAAATTACCAAAGTCCGTTGATGCCTACTATACTTCGAGAATGTACACGTGCCAATTTCGCTTCAGTTATTCGGGTCTGAGCAAAATAAGTATTATGCTAAGCCTACGTACAACTACTAATCAGACAGGAGATGAGAGAGGCTTAGCATGAGAAACTTGGAGTTCCAGTTAGGTGATTGTTACAGTAAAGCAACTCATATAGTACTTACTAAAGGAAGACTTTGAAGGAGAAACTATTCTTTGTCATTAAATTCTCTTTTATCATTGATTACACTTTTTTGTCACATTTGATAAGTACAGCTTAAGCGATGGAAATTCCGGACCTCCTCTGCCAGCATATACTTAGAATGAATGTTTCGAGTCTGCTCTGACCTCGGATTGGTTTCACTTTACATTACACGATTAAAAAAGATACCTAATCTCAACGTCATTTTCGCGTCTCATGTTTCCTGGAAGCGTTATCATTATTTGCCATTCTCATGCACTGGAATTATGGTAGTTCTATTTTTGCTATAGAAGTAACGCGTCTGAGAGAGTGATATATCAAGGTTATAGAGATATACTGTTTAAACTTGTTTTTTGTTGTTTGGTGATCTTTCTGCTGAGGTTTAAGCATAAATTTGTTGTTTATCCAGTACGCTCAAGTTGCATGTTCTTTCAGTGTACTTCCCTAAGCACACCGCGGCAGTAAACTGGGAGTATTTAGTCAAGTTCCTTATCACAAATACTTTGAGAAGAATTTAATCATTATCAATCTATTTCCATATTGAGTGACGTGATTTAAACAATAGATATGTGAAATGCTTGTCTGTTTGGACGCAATGGCTAGAAACTAGTGAAATCCGAACATCAAAACTATGCTGATTTTTTTTAGCATTCGCCACATCTAAAAACTTAACTCCGTGGTCTTTAAACTTTGTTGACTCATAAAACCCTTAGAAAGTTTTCGGGAAACCCCATTCCACTATTAGAAAAATAGATCATAAAATAAGATTTAAAGTAGATCAATATGTTCGCTCGAACTAAAGCAAATGCTGGCTATATGGCTACATATATAGTCTTATTGAGAAACTCTAAACTTTTCTACTTATTAAAAGAACTCTTTACATCACTCTCCTAAGACCTATTATTCTATTTTATGAGATACCCATCTGAGCTACTGCTCCTAAAGCTATAGAAGAAAAATTATTGTTTTTCCAAACAGAATTTCCCGTGCTATCACCAACGCTCCCGGATTTATCCATAATTTGCAGCTACGTGAAGATTTAGATATACCTTATGCAGAGGATTATATTTTTATCAGCTGGTACAAGCTGTTTAATTCGATTTTAAATTCTAGATTTGCACATATTGCTAATATTGCAAATATGATCCGACGGTAGTTCATCTTAATAAAAGAACCCGTAATATTCATCATTAGTTCAAAGGGGCGATTTGCCTAAAAGAACTATTAATTTCGTTTTGGCATTTTGCGTTGATTCACTTTCTGCCTTGTTTAACTTTTCAAATTGTTGCCACCAAATATTATCGCCCTATATTATATTTAAAGAAATTAGAAAATAAAGAATCTGCATAAATATATGTATGTTTCTCGCATCGTGATAAGACAGCGATACCTAGAGCCATCAAATTCTGAATAACGTAATCTTTTACCGAAAATGAGCATATGGTAGCCTTAATTTGGAACTTGTTTTATTATCGATTTCTTATTTTGTAACACTTTACCGAATTTTTGGTTAACAAACGCAAGGATTTCAAAGCAAGCAATGGCAACGTTGTAGAGAAAAAACTCTCTTCATCTCCAGCGCGCGAGACTGTGTATCGGAAATTCTAACAATATGCTCATTTTAAAATTACACTCACTTTTAAAAGTTAAGCACGGAGAGGAAAATGTTAATTTCCGGAAGCCAATCAGAATTGAAGAGGATGCAATTCGCAGCAGAGGTACATGGAAGTATGCAAATATGTTAGGTAACAGCCAATCGCGCTTTCATGTCAAGAAATATGCAAAAAAGGCAGTCTTATAAGAAGCCAGCTTTATGAAGGTTTACAGAAGTTGATTGTAAGTGCTGATAGAAGGCGTTTAAAACTTTTTTACAATTTGTTTTCAAGACATACGTGTTTCTATACTTTCAGAAGACGGATGGAAGATTCTGAGCGCTGGCGTGCTGTGAGGCGCATTGAAGCAGGAGAGTCGATCACAGTTGTTGCTCTTTTCTTCGGCGTTCATCATTCTGTAATTCACGTTTATGGAAACAATTACAAAAAACACGGACAGTTGTCCGAAGGCCCGTAGCCGGTCGCCCAAGAGTTACAACCCCCGCGGAAGATCGATATATTGTTATTGAAGGCAAGCGAAATCGCAGAGCGACCTCCACACGTGTGACATCTGTGGTTACAGCGTCCATTGGTAAGGCGATATCTGCAGCTGCTGTACGCCGAAGATTAATATGAATGGACTGTACGCCCGGGTACCTCGAGTTTGTGTTCCTCTATCCGTGCAATCAAGAGGGGCGCGATTACACTGGTGCCGGGAGCATGTCAATTGGAATGTGTGTGACTGGGGCAATGTCATGTTTACTGATGAGTCAAGATTTGCTCTGGAGCCAGATGACAAGCGTATAAGGATATGGCGTATGAACAACAAACACGTAGTCAGTCCCAAAACATCACCGAACATCACGCATTCCAAGGAGGAAGCATTATGGTGTGGGCAGGGATGTCATTAGGGTACCGCACCGACCTGCACATCTTTAAACGGGGTTCTCTGATGGCTGTCCGGTATCGAGATGAAGTCCTAGAACCCATTGCGAGATTGTACGCTGCAGCAGTTGGCCCTACTTTTGTTTTAATAGACGATAACGCACGTCACCACAGAGCTGACATCGTCGATGACTACCTGGAGAGTGAAGGGATTGCATGTATGGCGCGCGGCCAGCATATTCGCCCGACCTTAATCCCATTGAAAATCTTTGGGATGCTTTCGGCCGTGCTGTATCTTCACGTTTCCCACCTCCATCCACTTTTATTGAGCTGGAAACTGCTTTACAAGAAGAATGGCGATTGCTTAGTTCTGCGGTGGTTGACCACCTAATTGAAAGCACGGTCACAAGGTGTAAACTTTGTATATAGATGAGAGGGGATCACATACCCTATTAATGTCCTTTTTTTCATTTTATGCTATTTATTTTCACTTTATACAGAATTCTGCTTAAGTCTTCAGTATGTCATTATCTGATAACGTACAAAAATTTAATATTGTTTTCCTTTCTGTATATAATTAATGATTTTGTTTTATGCATAAATATCTATGCTGCTTTCCTGCCGAATTTTGTGTCAATCAAAGCAGTATTTGTTGATTTTTTTGCATTTTACATCTTTCTGCTTAATTTTTGGAAGTGAGTGTATTTTGGGATATTGCTGTTGAACTGAATTATATCTCATAAGTGCGAAGAGCATGATAAAGGTAACACACAAAACGTCTCTTTGGATGTAATTTATAATCTGAAACCTTTGAGATTTTATATTTTTTAATTATATTTTATTTATTTACATGCTCCGCCCTTAGGTACTAAAGCAAATGCTGCTTATATGGCTATATATAATACATATGGCTGCACGGAGGAGAGGGATGCCTTCGGGAAGGACTTTATTATTAATAATAAATTATTTACATGCTCCGCCCTTAGGTACTAAAGCAAACGCTGCTTATATGGCTATATATAATACATATGGCTGCACGGAGGAGAGGGATGCCTTCGGTAAGGACTTTCTAAGGGAAACTGACTCGTATACACGTTGTTCAATCATTAGTACAGTTGGCTGTTAACTTCTTGGCGCCTTGCATGGCGCATATGGTCATTAATTGCAGTAACCCTGTAATGCTCGCTCTGAATTTTTCTTTTTGCTGTTATTGTTGGTCTGAGTAAGTCATCGCTAGAAAGATGGCTCGCAATATGTAAATGGCTCGCAATTGTAAAATAAATTAATTATACAGTCCACTATTGTTAAGTTTAAATTGTTTTGCACGCATCGCATGAACATCATGGTCCGTCGAGACCAAAGGTGAAAGTTAATTTCGTAGTTTGGAATGTGTTTTGATTTGTTGGATTACGCAGTTAAGCCATCGCTCGCTTTCGTTCTTACTGTGAAGCAGTCTTCAATCACGGTAAGTGAGATATTATTTAGTTTTCATCATGAGTGAACTAAAAACTATTAAAATTAATAAAAAATGTTTAAAATCTAGTATTACAAAATTTGAAAGTAAAGTAAATACAACTGTTGATGAAGCAGACATTTACTTATTAGAATTATAGGAATCGAAAGTACTAGAATTCAAAAAAGAAATAAACAAAGTTTTCGAGTCTTTATTTGCAAACTGCGAAGAAATAGAAACTGATGAATACATTAACGAAAAAGAAAGTATAATAGATAATCTAGATGAAATTCACTTGAAAATTAAAAGAAAAATTTCTGCGATTAGTTCGCAAACGAATAGCTTTTCAAATGAAAATGGTTCGAATAAAGATGTAATTGTTTCGGATATTAAACTGCCTAAATTGTCGCTTCCTATATTTAGTGGGAAGATCGAAGAATGGATTGAATTTGAGGATTTATTTTCCGCAGCTGTGCATAAAAATAGTAAATTAACTAACGCGCAAAAATTACAATATCTAAAGAGTTCTTGTAAGGCGGATGCGTTAAATATTATTCATTCTATTCCAATTTCGGATTCAAATTATGACATAGCATGGAACTTATTGGTAGAACGCTATTCCAACAAAAAGGATTTGATCAATTCTATTATAAGGAAGTTAATTTCTATACCTCAAACAAGTGATTCTACTCCATCGCTTTTAAAATTTATAGATAATGTGCATGAATG
>KK118120.1:311149-324465 GCA_000611955.2 Stegodyphus mimosarum | reverse complement strand
TCATTATATCCAATGAGAGGGTACTATTTGGTAGGAGGAGCGAGAAGACAGTCTCTGAACAACATGTCCCCGAATTTTTGTCTCCGTTGTAAAAGTTGAGTTGTTTTATGCCTTGCTTAAAAAAATTTATTGTACTTTACGATCCCTAAGATGAAAAAATTATATGGAAAAATATGCCTCTCCTCTGCCTAAATCTACACTTCTACACTTTACTGTTTTTTCAAGGAATAATTATTGCGTTTATCTCATGCGAGAGAGAAGTGATACAGAAATAATTTGTCTTGATACACTGATACAAGTACTGATACACACATTGTCTGTCTACCACAAAAGCCTTCTGACAGAATGTCTACAACTGTCTGTTGCCGTAGAAACGAGCCCTAACCCCCTTTTTCATACGGTGCTTTGTAAAAAATGCATTTACGTTTGTCGTCCTGATGTACTTAATCAGGAAATGGCGATATACGGTTTCTGATTTTTGCTTTAAGAAAAACACTTGCTATGCCATTGTTTTGTCTTTCCCGCAGCCAGCATTACCTAAAATGAAAATAGCAACAAATCTTTCATTTGACTCATTCCTTCTTGAAATGTATACGGCCTGTTACTATAGCTACCTCCTCCGGTTAGACATACTTGCAAAAGAAGTTTTCGTGATCGACTATAATCGGACCCTGGTATATTAAGAAATCTTTCATACATAAACATTTGAAAATAGAGTACATTAAAATCAGGAAAAATGCAGTCAAATTTTAGCTTTCTGTTAAGTGTCATAAAAACTGGCTAATTGCTCTTCAAAAGAGCATAGAAAAATATGCCCATACGAAAACATGCCTTTCCCATAGAAAAATATGCATACTCAGCTAATAAACACCACTCTTTTGGCGCAAACACATTTCATTATTGTCAAGCATATTCTTCCAGTAATTCTCCATTTTTCTTTCACTTTTAGTTGAGGGTCACATCTCCACTTAGTCATACTCCAATCTATTTTTCACTTCATTATAGTTATTAGCACATTAATTATTAATTAATGTGGTAGTTATTACCACATTATTAAATTTTCATTCTTGCTACTACAACCGCCCAGGACTCTGTCGCAAGTTCTTCAGCACTGATGCAAACGCACCCTCACCTCAATACGGATTTAATACTCTGTAAGTAAAAGAGGCTGATCCCTTCATTAATCCTATGATCCAGTCAGTGAGTTATCGTAACGGTTAGTAGCAAGTCCCTACATAAGTTTTCATACAACCGTTGGTCTTTTATTTTTAGAACCGTTGGCTGCTGATATGTACTCTAGTTATAAAAATGTTTTAAATGACGCACATATTCATATTATAATAAACATTATTTAAGGAATCAATTTATAAGAATTATAAAATATAACTTTTTATATAGTTCCCCATGTTCTTATAACTATATTTAGCGGAAGTTTAAATGCATGCTAGAAAATCAAAAGAAAAATGCTTGGCAATCATACGACGTAAATTGACGGAGATATTTAATTTTAAAATTTGAAATTTTTGTAGACGTTTCTGTGGCGAAAGGCATTTTTATCACTCTCTTTGGGAGATCTGTTAAAAATAAAATAGTATAATTCGGGGTTGGTTGAATTATTTAGCTTTTGAATTCAATTAACAAATTTTGAAAAAATCACTGAATAACATCTTAATATCATTGACTTTTTTTTTTCTTTGTGATATACTAATGTAGAACATTCTTAAATTTCTAATTTTCATTTGATACGCCGAAAACATTTTAATATAAGTAATTTATAAGTTTCTAAATGCAAAAAATATGTTAATAGTATTTACATGCAATTATATTACTTTTAGATCATAATCTAAAATTCATACAAAAATCACAGGAGTAAAATTACTTTTTTATTTTTAAAATATGTAAATAATATTAAGAGAGTCCAATATCTGAAACCTGGCCCTGTTTCGTAGAATACGAATTCTATGAAATTCCGAGAATAAGATTTTTTTTTTGAAAAAAATTGCATTGATTAAAAGTTTTCTCGATTGTTTACACGTCAGTCTTCGTCATTTAATTCATTAGCATTAGAAGCCATTTCATAAATTAATATTTCCTTTTTGGTTATGTACAAATTTCAATATTTCTCTCTTCAATTTTTATACGATTCTTGAATATTCAAGAAACATGATCTGAAACTTTAAATAGCTCGATCAATTTTTGTAATATGGGAGTTAATTTTTTGTTTTTTACTTTTTTCGTCATACAGTAGGATAACTTTTACTTAATGTGTCATAGGGTCAGGCGACAGAATGAAAATCCAAATTATAATTTTCCAAAACTAGATTTCTTAATTTTAAAAATATGAAAATATAAATATCTTCCGTAATTAAAAAAATAAATTGGAAATATATGTCTACGATCAACATATGTCTACGATCGATTTCTATGATTGCGAAACTTAAGACTGCATTAAGAATTTTGTGGACACGATACATAGTGAATAAGTGCAAGCCTACTATATGGATTGAGTGAAGTTTACAAAATAAATTTTGTGGTCAGATGATTAGAAAACAGATAAAGAAATTTCATATCAATAACATTTAATGGGAACATTTATTTAATAGCATGCGCGATGTCTCTAGATGAAATCTCACTCGGCAATGGCTTTCAATATCACTGTTGATGGCTTTATGTCATAATTTTGCCAATTATTGTAGAAGCACATATTAGAGCTCTAAGAAAGCCCTTCGTACAACCCTGTGACTTACAGTTTGTTCTTTTAACATGTGGCATACGTGGTCTAGCAAATTTAGATCTGGTGATATTGCGGAGGCATTGCATATGTAGTGGAACTGTTTAATTATCCATGCATCTCCGATACAATGAAGTAACATAAAAAACTTGTTGCTGAGTCAATAACAAATACGTAAAGCCCAGTACAAGCATTCCTTAACATTCTTGTCCGGAAAAGCAAACCACAGTCTTCATAAGGGTCTTCCTCTATGATATTTTTCACTCGATACTGAGTTTTAAATTCTGTTCATATCAAAACCTTACAAAAAAAATATAATGCTCTACTTAATCCCACTAACCTTGGCTTCATACTCACGAGACTAATTTAACCGAACTGTAACATGGAATGGTGACGAACGAAATATAGATACCAGAGTGTCTTGCAAACGGTCCACATTAATGGATCGAAATATTGACCTTCTTGTATACGATGAGAACAATTCGAAGCCAACAATAGTGCTATTAAAGTGCTAGAATAAACAGTATTACACTGTTTCAGAACACAGAACATCATTCCAGTGTTTATTTATATCAACATAATCTACGGAATCAAATTTGATCTCAGCACCAATTTATTCAGTACCAATAGAACATCTTCAACATTTTAGGAAGGAATTTAAGAAAAAAATTTTAAAATGTTAAATAAAGCACCAACTGTGCAATCATTTTGATAACTGAAAATTAATTCATACTTAAAACAATTTATTCTTCGCTGTCTGACGATGAAAATAATCCAAAAATTTTAGGGCAATTTTTGTAATAATTTCTGCTCATATCAATTAATTAGTTTTATTGCTTTTCAACATAGACGCTTTTGTGGATTCAAAGTTCAGTACATTAGAAACAAAATCTGAGCCTTTATCTAAAACATGAGCAAACAGTTTTTTTTATATAATAATCGGAACAGCTGTTAATTATTTTCAGTACAATTATTTTATACTTATTAAGGCCAATTTTTGTATAATACTTCTACGTGGATGACTTATCTGATCTATTACTTCATCATTTGGGCATGCTAAAATGTTTCTGTTACAACTGGGAGATCGATAAATCTATTTTTTATTTCTATTTTTAGAGATATATTTTAACCAAAAAAAAAAAAAAAACTTGATTTGTGATGATAGTCTTACCATTACAAATCAAAAATTTGTTTGTTTGTTATCACTATACTCCAGTTTTTTTTTTCAAAGACTTTTTTAGAACATTTATTATATCTAGTATAATATAGCACAAGTGAAAAAGAATGAAAAAAGTGCTATGCTCAGGGACGATCGAATGCAAATGTTAGGCTAATAATTATCATATGATTGGTTTCGGTATAAAAAACGGAAAATAAAAGTCACAAACTCACACTGCTTTGTGTTTATCGTTTATAATAAGAAGGGGGACGAAGGCTGAGTTGGGAATGATGGTCAAAGGATATTCTCGGCTCAGGCTGAATTGGGAATAAAATTGGCCGGTTAAGTTGAGAAAAGGTTGAATGAAGACAATCACACTGCCTTTTATGGAGTAACTTTTCCATCCTCCTCCTGTAAAATTCCTTTATTGAGGAAGCAGTTTTGAAGTCAAAAACAAATATTCTTTGTATTATTCTCTTACTCCTGTCTATGAAAAAAAAATGTAATAACTGCAAAAGTATTAGAGTAATATCTAATGAACACAAGACAGCGGTACGAGCTCACGCTTACAGAGTCCTGTAACTTCTTGTGAGTTCGAACATATGTGCTTCGATCTTTCTTATCGCAATGAGATATCACTTCCAGCGATTCATTATTGATGAGTGCTTTTCTATCAGGTCATTATCAAGACAACTCAGCTGCGGGTAGTACATTTCTCCATACTGATTTCGGTGGTAGAAACTTCCAATGGATTGCTACTATGAAACCCATCATACACTTAGCAGAACCTTCTGTCGATATAATTCCTGTTTTGTGATGGCTCTGAGATTTGCCTGGCCTGCAAACAGTCTGATTTCGTTTGACATTTCTGTAGAAAACCTGTTTCTCATTATCAGTTGCAGTTTGACCAGAACAAACAGACCTGTTCCTCATGTATTTTCCTTTAACAGACCTGTTCCTCATGTATTCTGTACTGCAAAGTTTGAAACACGCTGTAGAGTTTTTAGAATTTTTTCGAAGTCAGGAAACTGAAGAAATCCGCAGTGCCTCGCCGGGATTCGAAACCCGATTCTCTCGAATACTCATCAAGATTGCTTCCAGTTGCACCACAAAGGCGGGAGGAAAGGAGAGAGAAAATACTCTAAACATGCAACAATGCATTCTTTTCTCCTAATTTCTTTCCAATATATCATATGGTACTATGTATGCAAATTTACCACATATCACAACATTGTAAACCCATTTCTTCAATATCATCATGTGAACTCCGATTTTCTCCGACAGTTCAGCTATAATAACCTTACCATCAGTTTAAGTGGTTCTAGTGCCAAAACCAGGATTGACATGTTCATTCTTATAACAATAAATATCATATATCATTCGATGCTGTTTTATAACTTTGTGTCCTATACCATACTTATGGAAAAAGTGTAATGTCTGGTATTCTCCTTTTGAAACTTCATCCCCCTCCTCACTCATAAGATTATCATACACAGGGTGTCCCAAAACGACTGCATAAACTCTGCACAGCTAGATTCCTCGTAGGAAGTACATAAAAACTGCCCAAAGAAGAGTTCCTGTACGATCCATAGTTTACGAGAAAAAATATGAAAAACAAAGTATGACGTCATTGCCGGTGGAAAAAAAACTGTATTGAACATATTAACAGCAGTATATGCACAATTTAAAGCAGATGTTCAAAGTGTCTAAAGATGTCAAAGTGAGGCAGGCTTGAGCACGCCGTAGAATGGCTGTCATCACACGTTGCAGCATCGCGGGGTCCACCGAAGTGCAAGCAGCATGAGCAACTAAGTCCATTGGTGTTGTCACTACGTCTCGATACGCCAGTTCCAGATATGCGCGGCGAACGTTTTAAACATTATCGTCTGGAAAGATATGCCAATACTGTTGTTGATATGTCCAATAAAGGGTTTTTTTCTTGCACCGGCAGTGACGTCGTACTTTGTTTTTCGTATTTTTCTCGTAAACTGTGGATGGTACAGGAACGCTTCTTTGGGCAGTTTTTATGTACTCCCAACGAGGAATCTAACTGTGCAGAGTTTGTGCGGTAGTTTTGGGACACCCTGTATAGTGACGTACAACAATATAAGAAACTCTTTAGGTAAATACATTTCCCTAGTGTGAACGGGAGGCTTCTATCCGAAACAGTTGCGTTCGACAATTTGTTGCACATACGTATCCGGGATATTTTATGAGGCTGAAGAAAATAGTTTGCTTGCTGTTCTGTCTCTCGTAGGTCTTTACGTAAACCAATCAATCAGATATCGTGGAAGCGAATATTACCGGAAATGTTTCTTTCGACGCGTAGTTAAAGGTAGATAGCAAATTTGACAGTGGTTCTAGAAGTAAAACGAAGTAATGCTCATACTTACTTTACTTCAGTACGGGTACTTCAGGGAATTTCCCTCTGCATTTCTTGTGTCGTAAATGCGGCAATGATAGCTGCGGCAGATGGTTGATTTCCATAAGTGTATTTTTTCTATGTAGTTTCCAGTTAACGTGTTTTGCTTTGTGAAAAGCGCACGAATGAAGAACTAATTTTAACTTTTTATGAGGGAAACAGTAAATGCTGTGCGTTGATAACGTCACCCGAAAAGAGGGAGGTTGAAAAGATCTTGAAGTGCTTATTTTATTGTAACAGACTAAACTGACATTTCCCATAGTCTATTATTTTGAAATAGCGCTTTAAGGACGTAGCAGTCCTCCCCTCTTTACGATCGCAATGTGTGTCGTCATCACCGCGCAAAGGGAACTTAGCAAATTAGAATATCCACCTTTTTTTCAACTACATTCGTTACTATGGTTATGAGATATAGTTTATATCTGTTATTAATTAACAAACTAAATTATTAAAAGGTATAGATGCAATTCTTACGAACATTAGCTTGTTTACTTTTTAATTAGATTAATTTAAATAAAAACGTAATTAGTTCATGATATAGCTATTTTAAAAACATTAAATATGTTATAGAACTGCATTGCATATTTTTCACTTTTCAAATGTACAGATAATATATAACGCTGCTATGTTAGTCCAAATGCAAATTCATCTGATATCCTCTAAAATGTTTCACTCTTTCACTTGGACTATCTCTACTGATAATCTCTACTGATAAGTCATATTATACTTTAAAAGAGCTTTTATAGGTGGTCATTAAAACTTTTAACTTTTTAAAACAGCTTGAACTTTACAGTGTCATAAAAATAACTTCAGATTTTTTTATGATGCTGTAAACTATGCTTAATTGACCTGCAACTTTCTTTAATTTATTTATATATTTAATAACACCGTAAGCTATGTTTAATCTTCTTGTAAGTTTTTAAATTCAGTTTTAATTAATTAATTTTTTTTTACCTATTTCTTGTTCCACGAGTAGCAAAAATATTCAACTTTTGCCAAATAAAGAATTAAAAATTATTGTTGATTCATAATACACCCATCGTGCTTTCTCTGTATTTGAACCTGAACCCATGTCTGTAGCAGCCAGCTTTGGCTGTTTTTTAAAAGTTAAATAATAATAATAATAATAAAATCATTATAATGACCTGATCTTTGAGCCGAGTTAAAAAAAAAAAAAGCTTTGAAAACTATCGGTGTAGGTCATTTCGTTACCGCCTTGAAGTCTAGACCAATGGTTCTCCCCTCTACAGAGGCTGTTCGCACATTTTTTAGACGATGTATATTGTATTCACAAAACTAAATTACATAAAATTCTTGTGTTTTAAATGTTCTCCCTTATTTTTAATGGTTCTCCCCTCTACAGAGGCTGTTCGCACATTTTTTAGACGATGTATATTGTATTCACAAAACTAAATTACATAAAATTCTTGTGTTTTAAATGTTCTATTTGACATCCCTTATTTTGAACTATCTTTCGACACCGCAATTTCCAGGATAATAATGCCTTTTGAAGTGTCAGAAGAGGTATTTTATCCCATTCCTCCCGAACAGCTTTCCAGAGCCCTGTTAGGGTTTGGGGACAACGTTTGGATAATGCAGTTTTTAAAAGTCCGAAAGCACAAAAATCCATAGGTGACACATTGGGAAGATTTAGTAGGGATATCAGTGAACCAGTTTTATCAGTTGATACCAGTTTTTTTGTTCCATTTCTTTTAGGAAATTTACAGTGGATTTTGATATGTGACTGCTAACTTTGTCCTGATGGAGTCTCAGAGATTGATGGCACTGTGGGTAAAGCGATAGTATTTCATTCAGAAAAATTGGCGATAAAATATGTTCCTGATAGTATTTGGAATTAATCTTGACATTTTTTTGCACTCTCTTTATTTTTAACTTGCCATTATAAGAAAAACCAGCAACAATCATGAATCCCTTAGAAAAACTTTCTTTCGATTCTTTGAACCATGTAAATTTTTGTCTCCCCTTTTATGATAATAAATGGCTCTTTTTTTGTTACAATCATTTAAATACACCCATGCTTCATCTATTGTGACAATTGTTTTCCATTTTTCTTTAGATAAGTGTTTCTTATATAGAATTCTGCAGCGTGTTCTGCGTCGAGCGATATGCTTTGGAAGAAGACGATGCACATTGCTTTTTTTTGCTTCCTTAAGATTTAAATCAACGTTTATCATTTTGTTTACAGTGAACACCGAGCATTTTAATGATTTTGCAACTGTCCTTTGACTAGGGGATTTTCTTTTAACATTAAACAACGTACCTTTGCAATAGTCGAAGATGTCCTCTTTTTCCTTGGATATTTGTTTGG
The DNA here is from genome assembly GCA_000611955.2 of Stegodyphus mimosarum. Classification (NCBI taxonomy): domain Eukaryota; kingdom Metazoa; phylum Arthropoda; class Arachnida; order Araneae; family Eresidae; genus Stegodyphus; species Stegodyphus mimosarum. Next base: position 315,824 of record KK118120.1, on the reverse strand, counting down.
AATTTTTGTCCCACTTGAGGCTCAATTTGATGTTTTTTTTTTCTTATTTGTTGATGATATTACCTATCTACGCTTTAGCTATCACAAAACCCTGACTCTCACATCGTTTTTGGATAACGGAGTATGCATATTTCTCTTCGGAAAGAGCGTAAATGTAGTCTTCGAACCACTGCTTTGTTAAATTCGCCATTTTGAATAAAAACAAAACTTTCAAGCCACAGACGATAATTTTGACTTTTAAAAACATAGTGTACAATTGCAATTACTTTTTTTGCAGCAAACGATTTTTTATTACCGCTTACCAAAATTGTCTAAAAAATGTGCGAACAGCCTCTGTATTCTTTTCCCCAGCACACTTTTCCCTTTATGTGTCAGAATGCCATTATTCCGTAAGCACGCCAGTCCTTCGCTTGATTCAAGCAATGTATATTGTTAGGAATTTTGCATTTAGATAGCTAATGTTAGCAGAATTATAATTAAAATTGTTTTATTTCCCCGTGCAATGCAGCGCGTGATAAATTTTAAGAGAAAGCTACGCAGAAAAAGTAAAAATACAAGAGCACGTGCATTTAACATTGAATAAACGTTTATCTCGGTAATTTATATTTAATTTAATGTGAATAAATGTAATTGACTATTATGTTAGCTGTAACCGTATTTCGACTCTTTTGCTTTCCAGAAATTTCGAGAAACAGAAATTACTAGAATCTCTCGCGACCGATTTAAAGCTATAAAAAGCCAGCCAGAGAACATATCATCTCAGTTGTTGTTTAGTTAGCCGCTGTTGTTATTGTTGATCGGATTAGCTTTCTCTGCACTACGGATTGCGTTCTATTTAACGTTTGAGTAGTTTAAACCCTAAACTGGCGAGCTACTGATTGTATTGCGTGATATTGTGATATTGTACGAATACCACTGAGAAAAAATCCAGCGTCTTGTTATATTCTTGTGATAGAAATAAATTTTATTAATCTTTTATCGGACTTGTGCATTCAGTCTATTACAAACCCGCATGCACGCAATTTCTCTAAACTGGCTGGCGTCAAGCTGGCAATGGTTTTGACAGCTAGTTCTGCCGCCAAATTTTGCAAAAATTTCCAAAAGTCGCCAAACTTGGCAACCAATTTGTGACATTTTTCTATGGTCCCCGTATAACTGTAATGGGGTATTGTGATTGAATAAATGTAATTCATCCCATTCTGTAACTGTAACCGTATCCGGCCCTCATATACCTTCCAGCAATTTCGAGAAATGGATGGTGCTAAAGATTTCTCGGCGGTCGGGGAAAACTATATAAGACCGCAGAAAGCATCAGTTTCTCAGTTGTTTAGTTCAGCGTAAAATTAAATTTCATCAAGCTACAATCTGTTCTGTGTCTATTCAATCCATTACGAACTCGTACGCATGCAACAGCAACATTATTTATAAAAAGTTAATACATCATTTATATATTATCAATTAGCACTATAGATAGATGTGTAGTTATTATTTAGTATCAGTTATGCATGTTTAGCTAATATATTATTCATTAGTGCATAAATTATTAATATATCGCATAAATACATATAAGTAAATGCTTCCGTTACTTTTACTCTGTTTACATGAGGCCACGATTTTAACATTTTCAGGCTTTTGGAATTATTGGATTCCACCTATGGTCCTTATCGTGACATTATTTCACACTGAGAATGTCAGCTTGAAGTCGAATAAATACCCTCCCTGTAAGACTATGGAATTTTCTTCTCTTTGGGAAAAATGTTTTTCTGCAGTGAATTTTCGGTTTCGAACATACTGAAACATAAACGCATGACTATATAGGTAAAACACATAGTATGTAGGTCTATGCAGAAGATGATTTGAAAAATGATTTGAAACTAACTTTATATATATATATATAGAGAGAGAGAGAAAGTATGGATGAAATAGAAAAGTATGGATTCTGCATTTCTGGACAGTAAAATAAAGCTAACCTTAGGTAAACGTGTTCCACAAGTTTACAGTACACTTCCGGGCCAGCTTCTCCGCAGGTGGCATTAACTGTGATAACAGAGGTTGCTGCGAGGTTAAACACATTGGGAAACAATCCTCGCAAAATATCATCATCTGCAGGAAAAAAAAAGTACCACAAATTAATTATAATTTTCAAAACATACGAATGATATAACACAAAATCATCATAACTTCTGTTTTAAGATCCTTAATACCTGGTAATTTCTTAATTACAGAGAGTGTTACGTGTTAAGGCATTTTTTAGAGCGATTTCGATATAAAATTTTAAAATGTTGTAGGAAAAACATTTCTGATAGCATGATAAATATCGCCTACTACTTTGTATTTATTCTTCTTTCAAAACATCGTAAATAAACAACCTGCGATCGAAGGGTATATTTTTGCCTTTTCTAAAGAGGAATATTATTATTCTACAATTGAAAAACGTTGTGAAATACATGGTATTAAAATTTATAAGTGCAAAACAAGACATATTATTAAACGAATAGGAAGAAGCCGTCAATAAATACTTTGTGAAATTTTATTTAACTAACAGTTAAAATTTTATTTTGCAGCCTTTCCTTTATGCGCCATCCGTAAATCGCTTAGTATAGAGGTTTGCACATATTTTAGGGTAAGCGGCATAGTTTAACTTGAAAAGATCGTAGACGGCACGATTTGTAAATAGCGGCTTTGGCTGTTGCCACTGCCGTCATCATCCAGATAGATATCTAGATAGATATAGATATCTCGGTGGTGACGCCATTGCCGTCTTGCCTTGTCTAGCACGCACACACACACACACACACACACAAAAAAAACTGAAAGCTTTCAGATTTTACATTACGTCCAAAGGGGCGTTTTTTTAACGTTTTTCTATGTTGTCTTTATTAAATATCACGTTCTTCGCAATTAATCCATAAAATTTTTATAAAATATTTTAGTTTCAACTAAAATTAAACAAATTATGAAAACTTTCTGCATTTTCAGAAATAGTTTACTAAATAGGATAAAAATTTGAGAATAAATGATGACCAGTTTTTTTGTCTTATTTATCAAATTTTTCACTGACGCATGATTAAAAATACTGTTACGTGCGTACGGGTTCGTTATGGATTGAATGCGCAAGTCGTTAAAATGTTAACAAAAATTTATTCTTTCCACAAGAAATAAATCAAAATGCTGAAATATTTCTTCAGAGATATTCGCACAATATCACAATATCTCAAACGTTTAGCAAAAATCAGTTCAAAACAGATAAAATAATTCTATCTCACAGCGAAATCGCTACAATCAATAACAGCATTAAGTAAATAAACAGCAGTTCGCTTTTTTCAGCTACAACTACAACAACAACAACAACTACAACTGAGATGAGGTGTTTCAATTCGGCTTTTATAAGCTTTTTAATTATCAGTAGAACAATCTCGATTTTTCTGGATGGTAACAGTAATTACGAAATATTTATCTATTAAACATTAAATGCAGCGCTCTTTTATTTTCATTTTCTTTTTCTTTTTTTTTTTCGACGTAGCTTTCTCTTCAAAAATCGTCTGCATTGCACGGGAAATATAAAGCAATTTTAATTACAATTCTAAATAAATAGCCAAATAAATATGAAATCCGTAACAGTATGCATTTTAATTGATAGAAGGATATTATTCCAATTCTATTCTAATTAATAGCCTATTTTCATTCAGAACGCACAATAGAACCGAAAGTTAACGCTCATATTGAAAATAAATGTGTAAAATACGGAGAACATTTTAAAAGTCAAGCTTGAAGTTTTTAGAAAAATCTTCCGTTATCTCATCTATAATAATAAAAGCAAGTGTAATGTGTCTGTCTGTCTGCCTGCCTGTCCATTTGTCTGACCGAGCTCTCCAGCCAAATCTATCGCACGCAGGGACCCGGAATTTTTTACACGGAAGCACAAAGGGGCTGGCCACCAGACCTCGAAGCCCGATTTTCGATTTTTGAATTAGAAAAATTTTAAAAAAATTATTTTATAGGTGGCCCAAGCTGGAGAGGCATAAGTCAGGATTGGTCTAATGATTGCGATATAAATGTGCCTTTTCTTGGCAAGTTCTAAATTTGATTTAGAGCCGATTAGTGGTACCAGACTAGTTAAGGCAGCGATTGCTTTCCCTTTCACACTGTTAACATGTTGTTTCCATGTGAGTTTCTCATTTATGATAACTCCTAAGTAGGTTGCATGCTTCACGACGGGTACCACTGTACCAAAAAGAATCAATCTCTCCGTGATTGGCTTCCTAGTTCGTGTTCGTCTAACGATGAGAAGCTTGGACTTTGCCGCGTTAATGGATATTCTCCATTTTTCACACCATTTTTCTATTGCAGGCATGAGTAGCTGTAATTTTTTCACTGCATAGTCAGGTTGTTATAGCGTTATTTAGTTGCTATAGCGGTGTCATCCGCATAACATCCGAGGTAATGGTTCGTAGTAATTCCGTCTTTTGGGAAATCAGCCACATATATGATATAGAGAAGCGGGCCTAAGATAGAACCCTGGGGGACCCCAGCGCCCAGCCTTTGATGTCCTGAAGTGTCGCTGCCTACGGAAACATAGATGGTTCTTTCTCTGATAAATGAGTAGATGAGATGCACCAACTCTCTACTGAAGTTGAAATTTATTAGTTTATAAATAAGCCCCTCATGCCAGACG
>KK118120.1:289906-306196 GCA_000611955.2 Stegodyphus mimosarum | reverse complement strand
TAAATATTTTGTGTTGTTGCTGTTGAATTGAATTTTATGGTTTTGCTGCGAAGAACATGATATTTAATAAATAAAAGTAACATAGAAAACGTTAAAAAAAAACGCCTTTTTGGGCGTGATGTAATGAAGGCTTTTAGTCTTTTCGTTTTTTTTTTTTTTTTTTTTTTTTTTTTTTTTTTTTTTTTTAGCTTTATTACTAAATATCATTTTCGTCGCACTTACACCATATACAATTCAACAGCAAAATTACAAAAATGTTTGAAAGCAGCATAGCAGTATGCGTTTAGAATTCCCGATGCAGCGACTGCTGGCATGTATTTTTCTGTTTTTTTTTTTCCCCTTTCTGAGTTTAATGTTCTCATATCAATGTTCAGTTTGCTTACTAAGATGGCTTTGCAAAACTTCTTTTTGTCCTTTTATTGCTAATGTTTTCCGTGTTGACTTCATTCATTAAATATCCTATTCTTGGAGCTTATGCCATACAAAATTCGATGCAAAAGGAAAATCACAAAATATTTAAAAACAGCATATCCTTAGAGTTTCTGATAGACCATCTTGCGCGCTTGGTATAAAAATGCTTTTTCCATACAGTGTTGCCACTGCTCGTAGAACTCGTTGCTCGATTTGCAAACTATGAAATAGATAATAAAGCAAATTCGAAATTCAAAATTCGGGTTTTCAGGTTTTAAGATATTTTTTCCCTCTTTTTTGCATGCCTTCATGGTGTAACGGTAACACACTCGGCGCGTATCTGAGAGGTTCAGGTTCGAGTCCCCGGCGGCGTAATGGCAAACTGCACATTGAGTTGATCAATGTTAACGAATTTCGCTAACTGCGCATGCTCAATAGTGTACCGTTGGCGTGGGAGAAAATACTGGCGAATAAAAATAAACAACTCTAAACAAGCCTGTTCGTCATGTAGGCCTTAACGACTCTTTACGATTGCAATACTATGGACTCTTTTTTTGCGCTTATTGCACTTGCTTCTGTTTCATTTCATTTTGGTTTATTTTGTTCATAAACATTACATTTAATATAAGTTATTTGTAATAATTTCTTTGGCTTTAATTCAGTAATTTAAAATAGATATATTCCTTTAAATTGTTAAAGTATTTATGAATGGAAGGCATGGTAAATAATCGATTGCTTTCATTCCTCAGAAGTACAATCCATAAACAACATCACGTAAAGTTTCATGTTTTGTAATCCTTCTCAAACGAAAATATGGGGAGTTTACAATTGATATTTATACCTAAGTAATGAAGCAACGTACAATTTAACAAGTTTTAAACCCCTGAACTGTTTACGTCCAGATAACAGAACTTCAACCATATACCATATTTATCTTCTTTTAAAATTACGCCAAAGTCGTAATTGCGCCAAATTCTCTTCTGGGTATGCGCAGTGTGCGTAATTCGTTTAACATTGTTCAACTGAATGTGCGGTCTGCCATTACGCGTCCCGGCGAGGGTATTGATCATTTTCCAGCTTCAGAATAACCTAATATCTCTGCAGTGGCGTCCTAAGTAAAAGGAGGTGGATGATGATTCTTCACCACCAGGATTTGGCGAATGGGTCCCCTAATCCCCAGTCACCTTTTAAAACGGGGAAGTATATAAGGTATTTTTCTCTTTCCTTTCTGCATGCCTTCGTGGTGTAACGGTAGCTCACTCAGGATGTATTCGAGACGTACTGGTTCCAGTTTCGGCGAGGGCATTGCTCATTTTTCATGTCTTCTGCTTAAAAATAACCTAATGACTCTACAAAGTGTTCATGTTCGGACTGAGGAATATAATATATACAATAAAATCATTTGTAAATTTCTGGCTCTTTAATTCTACTTTCGTTCCTTTCCAAAACCTTAGTTGCCTGTTTCCAAAACCTGTTTTGCGTATGTGGAGTGGGAAAATATTATTTTCCCTTTCGTTTCTTCCTCTTCTGACAATAAATTAATTCTAAATTTGATGAGTGCTCTTTAACAGGTAATTTGAAAAGAATATAGTTCAGGCATTTCGAATTTTCTGAACACAAAGCAGAAATTAAAATGTACCTAATATCGATTCATTAATGTAGCCTTATTTGATGCAAGTAATTATATGATGTGTATTTTCGGTATACATGATATAGACTTATTGGCTCTGACTCCAAAGTATAATATAACAATCCTTATAATTATAATTCCGTTTCATGAAAAATCGTTAATCCACTTTTTAAATCGAAAATAATCTTTATTTCGTTTTTAGAAAATTCAGAACAACTCTTTAGAACGATGACAACAACAATCTACTGTTGCCATTCCAAGAACAACAAAAATCGAATAATCTTTTTGTTGCCATTCTCTAAACAACAAAAAATAAATAAAACAATATTAATCAGTATTTAAAGTTTCTGTATAAGTTCAAGCCACAACAGTACTCCCTTCCCAGTAACTAAGTTACGGTACAGTATATACACTTTGAAACAAACTTTTTAAAAAAAAAAAAAATATTATTGATGCATGTTAATGCTAATCCCGAAATCGCACAGGGGGTTTTATTGTCCGTCCTGTACGCGACTGTTTTGCAGGACACTTTTTAATTTTAGGAGGTAAGTCTGTTTGAGGTTTGACAGGTTGTCTTATTGACGTTGTTGTTTGCTTCGTAGTAATGTCTGGTGTTTGCAAGAAATACGCAGGCTTTAATCTATCAACAGACACTGTAACATCTTTGTGATTGATTTTTACTGTAAAATATTTTTCTTTTCTGTGAACCACTTGAAAAGGACCATCGTAAGGGGGTTCTAATTGCTTTTTAACTCTATCTTTGCGAATAAACACATGTGATGTTGTTTTCAAGTCTTTAGGGACGAATATTTTTTGGACATATTTATCGGATACTGTTCTTGGTCCAATTTTTTCCATAATTTCTTTTAGCTGCTTGACAAAAATATCAGGTGGTGTAGGAGTTGTGCTATCGTGGAAAAATTCTCCAGGTAATCGTATATTTTGGCCATACACCATTTGAGCAATGGTATATGCAGAGTCTTCCTGCATAGCTGTGCGTAAGCCAAGGAGAACAGTTGGAAGTGTTTCACTCCAGGCCAGGCTATTGTGTGCCATAAGTGCGGTCTTGAGAGATCTATGGAGGCGTTCTACCTTCCCATTTGCTTGGGGGTGGTAAGCCGTTGTATGTTGCAATTTTATTCCACACATTTTTGATAGGTTGTTGAACAACTCTGAACTAAACTGCGTTCCACGATCTGTAACTAGGCGACATGGCGTCCCAAATCTTGAAATCCAATTAGAATAAAATGCTTTAGCAACTGTGTCTGCTGAAATGTTGTTAAGTGGAATCACTTCCATCCAGTTAGAGTACCGGTCAATGCAAGTGAGACAGTAAATATTCCCATTTGATGGTGGCAGGGGTCCAATGATATCAATATGCACATCACAAAATCTTTCTGAAGGCAGTTGAAAATCACCGAAACTTGATTTTGTGTGTCGATTAATTTTACTTTTTTGGCAAGCCATGCAAGATCGAGTCCAAAGTTGTACATCTTTACGGATATTTGGCCAAATAAATTTAGATGTTAAGAGCTTTACAGATGACTTAATACCAGGATGAGCTACGTTATGCATTTGATGAAATATTTTCTTGCGATAACTGTCAGGGATATATGGTCTTATATTATTCGTTGAAGTTTCACACCACAAAGACTTCCCAGAAGGTAGCGGATACTGCTTGAAGTTCAGGGAAATTGCTGATGTCTTCAAATTTTGCAATTCTTTATCCACAATTTGTTCATCTGCAATTTTGTCATAGTCGATCAAAGAAATTTCTTCAATTCTCGATAAAGTATCTGCAACGATGTTGTCTCGACCTTCTATGTGCTGTATATCAGTTGAAAATTGAGAGATGTATTGCAAATGTCTAAGTTGACGAGGTGATGCTTTTTCTGGCTTTTGTTTAAATGCAAAAATTATGGGTTTATGGTCTGTGAATATTTTAAATGTTCTTCCTTCCAGTAAAAACTTGAAGTGTTTGATGGAGAGGTAAATTCCTAGTAACTCTCTATCGTAAGTACTGTAATGCTTTTGTGCTTCGTTTAGTTTTTTGGAATAAAATGCGATAGGTTTCCATCCGTTATCTTCAAATTGTTGAAGTACCGCTCCAATCGCCGAGTCTGAAGCGTCTGTATATAATGACAGAGGTAGTTCATGATTCGGGAATGATAAGAGTGTTGTATTGACTAAATCATCTTTGCATTGCTGAAATTGTTTCTTAGCTTCATCTGTCCACTGGATTTTCCGTTTATCTTTTTTCCGGGCTCCCTTAAGGTAGTCATGTAGGAGAGATTGGTTTTTTGATGCATTTTTTAAATATCGCCGATAAAAATTAATAAGGCCTAAGAATGTTCTGAGTTCATGAATGGTTGTTGGAAGTTTGTAATTAACAATAGTTTGGACTTTTTCAGGTAAAGGTCGTGATCCTTGAGGAGTAATTAAATAACCTAAGAATTCTATTTCTTGTGTGCCAAAGATGGATTTGGAAACGTTAATGCGGAGTCCATAGGCATTTAATCGTTCAAACACTAGCTTCAAATGGATTCTGTGTTGTTCTTCATTAGCAGATGCTATCAGAATGTCATCTAAATATGGGAAAGCGAAATTTAGACCAGAAAGAACTGTATTTATAAATCTTTGAAACGTTGCTGGTGCATTCTTCAAACCAAAACTCATAACATTAAATTCATACAGTCCAAAAGGAGTGATAATAGCAGTTTTGCATCTGTCTTCTTCGGCAATCGGCACTTGATAGTAGGCTTTAAATAAATCTATTTTGGAATAAATATTAGTACCTTTTAAAATATGATGGAAGTCCTCTATCCTAGGAATAGGATATCTATCAGGAACTGTTCTATCGTTGAGCTGTCTATAATCTCCGCATGGGCGAAGAGAACCATCTTTTTTTAGCACCACATGCAGAGGACTTGCCCATTGAGAACTCGAGGGTCTTATTATGTTATTGTCCAACATGAATTGGAACTCTTGCTTAACTACTGCAAGCTTTCGAGGATCCAACTGTCTTGCTTTAGAATGCACAGGTTGACCATGTGTTATGATATGATGTTGAACATTATGTTTTAAACCTGATAAGAATAAATTTGGTTTGCATAAGTCTGGGTATTGTTTTAGAAGAGTATTAAATTTTGTTGAATGGGTTACTGTAACGATATCACTATTTTCACTGATGCAAGCAACTTCACCAGTTACCTTTAGCTGAGTTACTCCATCAATCAGTTTTTTGCCATGTAAATCAATTATTAATTTAAATTTATTAAGGAAATCAGCTCCTAAAATTCCTTTATTAATTTTGGCCACTATAAATGGAAATTGGAATTCACGCCTAAGTCCCAAATCAAGTGTTAACGTTTTTATACCATATGTTTCGATTTCGGTACCATTCGCAGCATACAACTTGAAATCCGCGGATTGTTTGTCTTGTGCTGATGCAGGTAAAATGCTAACATCGGCACCGCTATCCACTAAGAAACGCACTTTCGATTTTTTATCTCTGATAAATAGGCGAAATTGGCGACATTCTGGAACATTATCGGCAGTAGAGCTTGCCGCCGGCCCTACTGCGCATTGTCGTTTCCCTGATTGGATGACCTCTCAGTTGACCAACTGCACGGCTGAGTACATTTATCCTGATGACATTTGTTACCGAAACGGAAATGATAAAAACAATATTTTCCTTTAGGATTAAATCTTTTCCTAGAAGTACTGCGAGATCGTCTGCGAGATGGAGAGTTGTTCCTAAATCGTGGTCTCGATATGTGATGAACAGTCATTTCGGCAATTCGCTGTTCAAGGGATTGAATTTTCATTAACAGTTCTGTATTCGAGCAATTACCAGCTGTTGATACACCAGAAATCTCTTTAGAAGGCGTCATATCTGAAATTTTGTCAGCCATGATCGCCAGCTTGGGTAATTCTTCATCACTAACAAGTATTATATTACGCATAGAATCCGGCAATTTTTCTAACCATAACGTTTTAATTAAATTTTCGGACACATCCGATGTTGCAACAGATTTTAATTTTTGTAATAATTGACTGGGTTTTAAGTTGCCTAAATCGATTCCTGTGAGAAGTTTTTTAATTCTAGTACTTTCGCTTTCTTTAAATAAATCCAGAAGCCTTGTTTTGGATTCCGTATATTTAGTAGCGGAATTACTTGTTACGATATCCCAGATGTTCTCAACATATTTCGGTTCTAACTGTGATACTATATAGTTAAATTTCGTTTCTTCAGAAACAATTCCATTTATCTTAAACTGAGCCTCAACTTGAAAAAACCATATTTCTGGGCGATCCAACCAAAATGGAGGAATTTTGACACTTACCTTACACAGTTCGTGTGCAGGATCTTCCACAGTTTTATCGTTTTCAGACATATTCACTTAAAAATCAAAACTCCAAGTCACCAGTTATTGGCTCTGACTCCAAAGTATAATATAACAATCCTTATAATTATAATTCCGTTTCATGAAAAATCGTTAATCCACTTTTTAAATCGAAAATAATCTTTATTTCGTTTTTAGAAAATTCAGAACAACTCTTTAGAACGATGACAACAACAATCTACTGTTGCCATTCCAAGAACAACAAAAATCGAATAATCTTTTTGTTGCCATTCTCTAAACAACAAAAAATAAATAAAACAATATTAATCAGTATTTAAAGTTTCTGTATAAGTTCAAGCCACAACAGACTTGTGATTTATTCAACGTTTTTGAAAAAATGACATGAGGTAGAAAGAAGTCAGTATTTAAAGGAAGGTTTTGAAAGGTGAATTTAGAGCGTGTTCTGCCTGCTTGAAGGCCACCTAGCGATTAGATTTTTTTGGCTTTGAGCACGTCTTGCCATTAGGCTTGTTTAGATCGACTTTTACCAGTCAGAGCCAGCCTGTGCGTTAAGTACCCTGTGAAGCCCTTAGGCTTAACTCCCTTTTAAGATAATCGTTACCTTTTTTGAGTTAAGCCAAAATTGTTGGCTTTTGCAAGTACGAGTCGGCACCATTCGTAAACTTTTATATGAGTTAATAAAGAGTGCTTTACACCTTTCTTGTGAATCTATCGAACTTAGAGATAATTCTCTATACAGTCTTCTAAAGTCAAGCTTAGGTTATGCTACCAAAGCATACGAGACGTTATAAAGCAAAAAGTAATTTAGTAGTATGTATATTATTTTTACGAGGTTCAGTTTCTCATACGATACACAATTTATTTTTATTAGCGGAAAAAAAAAATCTGAAAGGATTCAGATTTAAAATTACGTCCAACGGGGCGTTTTTTTAACATTTTGTGCGTCACCTTTATTTATTAAATATCACGTCCTTCGCACCTAAACCATAAAATTCAGTTCAAGAGAAATATCGCAAAATAATTTTAAACTGAGCATATCTTTAGAATTTCCGCTGGAGATAATTTTTTTTTTCCACAACGTTGCCATTGCTCACTTTAAAATCTTTGAGTTTGTTAATCAAAAATTCGTTAAATTTTTACAAAATATGAAATTTATAATAAAACAAATTCCGAATTTCAAATTTGGGCTTCCAGATGACCATATTCGGGTGGAAGTGTTCAATATTCAAAATCTGATGGTTCTAGGTACCGTTGTTTTATCAGATTGCAAGAAATACATATTCATTTATGCAGATTTTTCATTATTTAATTTCTTTAAATATATTACTGGACGATAATATTTAGTGGCAACAATCTGAAAAGTGAAACCGGCATTCAGAGTGAACCGACGCAAAATCGCAAAACGAAAACAATAGTCTTTCAGGGGCAAAGCCTCTTAAAAAACCTTCCATCCGAAGACAAGCAGGAGTTTAAAACTGGCGATGTACAAGGAAGATAAATTAAAGATCTGAATATCGCAACACTGTGTAACAAGTGTGGGAACTGCCTTTTTCATGCCATATGAACTGGCGCTGTAGTAAATAATGTAACGTAATGTAATTGTAACATAACGTAACGTAAAGTAACTAAATGTGTGCAACAGGCCATGATAAATAAAATGACTCAACTGTAAACGTTTCTAAAGTCAGACAGACACCAAAGAATTTTTTTCATGGATGCCGATTTAATTTGAACAAGAAGCCATCAAACAAAACTATGCTCTAACTTTGTTAAAACATTATTAAGTATAATAAATAAATTTGAGGGAAGGAGAGAATGAATTAATGACCTCTCTGTCAATTTAATATTAATAACAGTTACAGCAGTCTGTTTCTCAGACATAAAACTGCATTCAATGGATGCTAAAAATAAGCATTTATTTATCTATTTTGCATAAGAAACTCCGCTTTGAGTATGTTCTTCAAACAGCACTTCGCGGTACCTCGTAAGTTGGAACTTAAACAAGAGTTAAGTTGTATAATAAGTTTCAAAGTTCATTGCTGATGTCGAAGTAATTATGAGCCATTTCTTAAAAGTAATTCAATTTCGCTCAAAACTGAATTTATTGACACAAGTGCTTTCGCGCATCTATTCACAACACGGAAGTTTAAAATCAAAGCTACAGAGCATTAACCTCGATAACAAAACAAACGCTTATTTTTGCCATATATGACTTCTAGCAGTAATTTGGAAATTAAAACAAAGATCATCCAATTTATTTTTGACATTTCTTTCGCGATGGAGAGAGAGAAATTCTGATAACGAGCGAAATTCGAGTTGCGCTAATGAATATTCTAAACAGATGTGTTGGATGAAGCAGCACCCCGCGGCGCCTCCTATGTTGGGGCATAAGCAAGAGCTGATTTCCGCCCACGTTCCACAAGGAACCTGTTGGCTCTTCCTTCGCAAGTCACCTACTATCCCCGATTTGGTCATGACATGAATTTCCATTGCGACACTCAGGTAGAATTTTTACTTCTGAAATCTTATCGAGCTAAGATTCCGAGCGAGTAATGGCAGCTAACGGCTGTAGGCGAAACAGAGGTGGGCGAAATGACAGTTACAGATATGTTAAAGAACTTCCGCAACAGTGTAAAATTTATCTATTTCTTTTCTCAAAATGTATTTAAATTTGCTTTTACACTTTCAGAACAATACTCGTTTCTTGTCACGCACTTATATAAATTACCTTTAATTACATACAATATGACTAAGTGATTAATAGGTGATTATACACAGGTATTATACATTTTTCGCCATTATATTGTTGCGTGCGTAGGGGTTCGTAATGGATTGAACGCACAAGCCGTTAAAAAGTTAATACAATTTATTCTTTTCACAAGAAATAAAACAAAAAGGTGAAATATTTCCTCAGAGATATTCGTACAATATCTCACAGCAGTTATATCCAGAACCGTTAAAACGCTAAACAGAACTCAATTCAAAATACAGAGAAACTAATTCCATCTAACAGCGAATTAGCTACAACCAATGACAGCACTAAGTAAACAATACAGTTCGCTTAAAACAACAACTGAGCTGAGATGTTTTGATCCGGCTTTTATAAGCTTTTTAATTATTCACGAGAATATTCTGGTAAAATATATTTTCTGGATTTTTCTGGATAGCAACAGAAATTACGGGATATCTATTTATTAAGAGTTAAATGCACGCGCTCTTGTACTTTTAATTTTCTGGCGTAACTTTCTCTTACGGTTTGTCACGCGCTGCGTTGCGCGGGAAAATAAAACAATTTAATTACAATTCTACTAAAAATATCTAAATAAATATAAAATCCATAACAATATATATATATAGAGAGAGAGAGAGAGAAAGAAAGAGTTATAGATAACGATTCTATTTATCACTTTATTCCCAGCATGCGGTTATATACATAAATACGGAAGTTGTTCGTACATTTTTTAGATGATGCTTTTCTATAAAAAAACATTGTTTGCTTAGAATTCTTTTTTAATTGGAACTATATTTTAGAAAGTATAACTTATCGTCTGCTACTTGACAGTTTTGCTTTCATGCAAAATGGCTCTTTTAAAGGAACAATGGCTGGAAGTCTAGGCTTGTGCTCTTTCCGGAGAAAATTATTCGTATCTAGTTATTAAAAAAGGCTGTGAAAACCATGGTTTTTCGATATCTATAGCTACGATAGGTAATGCTGTAAAAAAGAAAGGGGGGGGGAAGAAAAATCGTTCCAAATACATTTCGAAAGAAAAAAACGGAATGTTTCGAATGTTGCAATAAGGTGTTTAATGTTAAAAGAAAATCCGCTAAATCAAAGGACACTTGCAAAATCACTAAAATACTCAATGTCAATTGTAAGCAAAGTTATTAATGCTGATTTGAATCTTTAAAAAAAACGAAAAAACATTATAAGCATTGTCTTTCTCCACGACATAAAGCCGAACTCAGAACGCGCTGCAGAATTCTTTTATGAGAAATTTTTATCCGGACAAAAATAGGAAAATGTTGTCACAATAATAAATGAATATTAAGTATATTTAAATGACTGTAATAAAAAGAGATCCATTTATTGTCATGAATGAGGAGAAAATAATCTTAAATATGATTCAAAGAATCCAAAGAAAGTTTTTCAAAGGGATTTATGATTGCTGCTGGTTTTCATATAACGGCAAATTAAAAACAAAAAGAGTGGGGGGAAATGTTAAGATCGTAACTCCACACATTATCAGGAACATATTTTATTCCCAGTTTTGAAATATGTTATGCCTTTTCTTTACCCACAGTGCCATCAATTATTAGAACTGCATCAAGACAAATCCAGCAACCACATGTCAAAATCCACCGTTAATTTGCTGCAAAAAAGGGAACAAGAAACAGGTGTCGAAGCCATAACCTCTACTGACATCTCTACTAAATCTCCTGATGTATCACCCACGGATTTTTGCCTTTTGGACTGTGTACACCACATGACTGATATGTACACCACATGATTTCCTTGTGCGGAATATTAAATTACACGCATTTTCGGAAGAATCCGATCGGAACGTGGTTAGTGACTCTAAAAGCCATACTGAAAGGCCCGAATTCGGATCCCGGAGAAGGCATGGATGCAAATTATCTGCCCTTCATAAGATGCAACTGTGGCCTGCCTATTGAGTGCCTCCCTTCCAGCATGCATTTGTGGTGTAATGGTAGCACACTCAGCACGTATTCGAGAGGTTCAGGTTTCGAATCCAGCGAGGGCACTGCACAATTTCAAGTCTCCAGCATCAAAAAAGCTAATAACTCTATAAAATGACCACCGCTACTGGTATTCGTACTGGCCAATACCTAATAATAGCTAGTGACCGCCATTGTCTGGGGATGGAAGATTTTAAATTTATATTAGAAATTCTCATGGAAAAGCAGCTGAACCAACTCGAAAGTAAAAAGTTATCACACATATAAAAATGAGAAAATGTACAGCTAACATTCTTATTCTTTATCCCATATCAAGGCTTTTGTTCAGTTTTTTTTAAAAGTGTTTTTCCGCATATGAAAGCAAAAGAGCACTTCCATCGAGCAGTATCAATGCCTCACAGTGTTCTGTGACGAACTAATATTTTGCTTTCGACTCCGAGATAACGATGCTCAACAGTTTCCGATTATACAAAGGCACATTCCCTCCGAACAGCATTCTTATTATTGTTTCTCGGATTTGACAGCCATTTGCTTTATTTCTCTGTAAAACAAAGCTGTTCCTGATAGCTTCATAAACTAAAATGAAGAAATGTATTTCGAATGAGAGTGAGGGAGAAAAAAAAGTGAAAGCCATACAAGGCGTCTGCATGTTCCGTTAAAGAAGTTTTCATCACTTACTACCAGAAGGAGTAGCGGAAGAATTCAAGAAGAAAAAATGCGCTTCAATAAAATTCAAAATATATTTTTTGAAAGGATGCTAAGAATATTTAAACACGCATTAAGAATATCATTACACATCGAAAGAAAAGGTTTTTAATTTTTATCAGAATATATCTATCTTTCGATACTGAACAGAATATCAGAACATATCTATCTTCGAATATTTTTCTTTCTGCAAGTTAATTTCTTGCAGAAAATTGTGTAATCGGCTTCTGCTGCAAGTTAGTTTCGAAAGAAATTAACTTGCGAGGAGAAGCCGATTGAGTCAGTGTGGGATCTTAACCATAATAATCTTTCCAAAACACCTAACATCCACTTTCTTTGCACTTACGAAAGAAAAATCAAGAACACGAGAAAGTGTTTTGTAGCCCTTAAAACATGAGTCTTATTGATTTAGGTTATACTCAAGATCTGCTTGTAAAGCAAATTAAATTATAGTAAACATATTTATAACTTCTAGAACATATTGTATATCTTACTAGCGAGCAAGCCCGCTAAATAAGTAAGATGCGCTCAAAGCAGAGCTTAATGTTCAATGTACATCTGAGAAGAAAGTGCATAAAAACATTTCAATATGAATAAAATCGCCTTGCTTTTTTGGCGTCTTTCGGTAAAACATGAACATTCCTCATAGAAGAATATCTTGAAAAACGCATTCTCTGACTGAAAAGTGGTCGCAGTAAATAAATTTCGTAAATAATTTTTTGTTGCCAAACCAGGAAACAAAAACGTTTGACACTTCATGTTAATACGTATGACGTCATGATTTAAATTTAATGTAATATAACAGCATTTTCTCAATATTAATAAAATAATTAACTTGGCAATAAATAATATAACGTGTCAGAAAAAAAAAGTTTCCACAGCAGGCTATTTATTTAAAATGCTGACATTAACGAATCATTTTCGACATACAGTGTCACCACATGCAATCACGTGCTTTTTTTAACGTCAGAATTATGACCTTATATAATAATACTATGTTTAAAGTTTGGCAATGTTATTTTTATTTCATATTTTGTAAAACTTATAAATTTTTTGTTAACAAATTCTACGATTTGAAAGTGAGCAAAAAGCAACACTTAACGAAATAAAGCATTTTTATATCCAACACGCGAGACTGTTGCCACTAGGAAAAATGAGTGCGAAAATTAGTGTTTTCAGGGTATTTAATTAATATCCCGGCTGCTTAAAGTCATACGAAGATGGGAACAGTCGAAATGGCTTCCCACGAATTTTTTTGGAATCGGGAATAATTTGTTTAATGTTTGGCAATGCTATTTTTATGTCATATTTTGTAAATCTAAGAATATATGAAAAGTCGTCTCCAAACGTCTTCATTATTTTCTTAAAATTTACATTTTCGTATCACTTGCTTAGCTATAGTAAAATACATGAAATAGTTCTATAACGTAATTAATGGTTTAAAAAATTTGGAAAAATTCTGCTAAAGCTGTTTCTAATACATAGCATTTTATTTCTGAAAGCGAATATATAAATAATTAAATTAAGCGCTTTAAGAACAGTTTTGAAGTAAATGAAATCTTAATTTTTTATATTATCCATCAATTAGGAATGTTCTGTTGTAGAACATGCAACAAACATTTCTAATTGTGTTGTCTATTAGATATCAAACTGTTGTCTGTTGTGATGTCAAACTAATCATCCTCTATTGTACTAACAGACGAGTGAAAATGATCTGACTGGATGGTATTATTACAGTTTATTTGTGGTTACATTGTAAGATGTCGTTTAATTTATTAAGCAGTTATTTTATGTTAAACTGCTTTCCTTTCCTCCTCATTTCCCATTTTCCTGCCAGAATGTAAATTTCTAGTTCGCATGATATTCGAATGAAGTAGAAATGACATAGTATTTAGAGGAAGGTTTTGGAAAGTAGAATCAGAGCTTGTTCTGCCTGCTGAAGGCCTCATTGCTAATTTGATTCTCCTGAGAGTAGTATTTTGCGGCGCTGTGTTATTCTCGCCGTTAGGCTTGTCACGCTGACTTTAGGTCAGAGCTAACTCGCGCATTACTCCATTTTTGTAGCCGTTAGGCTAATTAACCTTTTAATTAGTTAAGTCACATTCGTTATCTTTGATTTAACCCATAAATGCTTCGCAAACCTCGTGCTTCTGCAAGCACGAGTGGTGCCTTCTGTTAACTTTTACTGGCAGAGCCAGGCTCCGGTACTTCTCAGTTTTCGAGACAAGTTATAATTTCAGCCGGAGCGCATCGGAGCCCTAAATAAAAGGGCTGCATGTGCTTCTAGTAGACCATCCCTAAATAAAAGCCCTAAATAAAAGGGCTCCGTCTCTTATTTTATGTAAGTGAACCATAATTTTAGCAAATAAATTTGGTTTAAATAGTAAGCGTGCCTTAAAAATCAATTCTAACTTCTGAATGCAGGCCTGTCATTCCCTCGCACTCAAGCCTTGCACAGAGTTTGAGACTTTGAAGGAAAGAAAAGCCCTCCAAACATGTGTCAAAGGCTTATTCTCCAGGACGTGTAAAAAATTTATGAGAGCGAGCAAATTTTGTGTTCCTCAAAGTACTAAAAGTGATACCCTAGTCGTCCACGTTCCAAGATAATGACTTCGTATTGCAGAGCTCCTAGGCCCTTTCTAAATGATGTAACGGGGAACCACTGCTGTTACTTGTACAGAGAAGTCTTACGTTTATTCTCACGCTGTTACCGAATCGCATACAGGGAAAATTTCTGCTTGACGGCTAGAATTACATCGACAGGGCATCGTGATCATAAAGTCTTTAACACTTCCTTCTTTACTTGCAAAGTTACACTTTTCCGTTAAAATCTCTTTCCATATTCTCATGCTGTTTCCAGAATTTTCACTATTCTCCTTAGCTTTAATCGTTTCAAAAAAAGAATGGTCTCTGTCCTCCCTTCGAATAGTACATGACATTTATAATCACGGCTTAAACTCAGACGGAGATTGACTGAGCTGTTTCTTAGCTTCTAAGCGGAATTGTAATTCCAGCCAATGGCCCAATGACCCTCGCTCTTACAAATATTTTTTAGTAGAATTGTAAATTCTACGTAAGTGCGAAGGCCAAATGCCCACTTAAAGTTTCAGAAGATAACTGGCATGTTCTTCCGCTGGAACCACTTTTTATGGAAAATGTGCCTTGTAATCAATTTTGTATAATTACCGTCAGACTTTAGAGAGTACTTGATGTTCACTAGACCACCTTTTTTTAGTAAATTTACGTTTAATATGCCATGTCATTCCAAAAATAAACTTCTAATAGGAAGAATATTTTCACAGTCTACTTAATTTCTTAGACCTGAAGAATTTCTTTTACTTCCAAATTTTTACCTTATGCCTACATATGCTGCATTTATTCCTTTCGTCTTCTTATTACTGATAGGAAAAATTACGATTACTTGAAAGATTTGGAATACTAAAGTTCATATGTATGTTGAATAATGAGTACAAATCCGCCATTCTGTCATAATTGATTAATACTCTGAATAAGAAAACTAAGAAAATATCAGTTTCATTCGCGTGAATAAAATAAAAACAAATTTCAAAAACATCCAAGTGTCAACATAAACGATCTACAAATATATTTTGAAGTATTTAAATAACTCATAGGCTGGAAATAAACCAAAATAGTATCGAGAATTTATTGGCATATACCAACACCGAAGATAAAATAGTTCCCAATAGCAAAGAGAAAACAGTTTCGAAAATCTGACTACCGAGAACGTACTTTCAAAAGTTTACAAAAAGGCAACGACATCACAAATACATAAATTTTGTGGAACATGGCATTATTTAAAATTTTTCGTTCCAAATTTTAGTTCTGATATAGAAAAATATACATTAAACAATTAAACGTGGATATTCATGTACATGTTTGCAAAGAAACAAATATGTAAATATTTTGGTAATAATATCGGTAAGTTAGGAAAATTTTCTGTACAAAACATATGTGGCTACGAAATTCTTTGGAAGAGCGAAAAGTTAATAATCATTTCTATCCTTCAATTGAAAACAAGCATTATAAATGAACAACGAATTAATAATTAACCAAGAGTGCAGAAAAGTGTGCATATAAATTACTTTGCCACTCAGTTATGAACATTTGAGTAGGACATATTCAGAATCTTCAAAATTAGTACTGAAACGTTCAGTTTAAATTTCAAGTTTTTACTAAAGAAATCTCTGTAATAGTGAGATACTGGTTAAAACTGTGCTAACAGAAGGAAAAAAACATACCATTTTTAAAATATTCGCATGATATGTAATAAAAATGAAAAGCATGACCCCGGTTCAGCAATGCAATACAAGACGTTAAGTAAGTAAAAGTTTCGAAATTAAGTTTTTGTCACATACGAAATGCATTGAAAAAGCGAAAATTAGTAATATATTAGCACTGGAATAGGACACAATCTTTCAAAGATAATCAAGTGGTTTGAAAATTAATCAAAAAAGTGTA
>KK118120.1:261063-279167 GCA_000611955.2 Stegodyphus mimosarum | reverse complement strand
GGAAAAGAGCACTTCAGAAAATGAATAAGTTTATTCAGAATTTGTTGAAGTCTTTTCCATCGTTAAACTGCGATAACTGACACAAAACTGCATCCGCCTTTCAACAGCCCCCGCACACGCCTCTGTGGCTATTGTCCCTGATGAATGATAATTCAGTATATCTTCTTTTACTCTAGAATTCTTTCTTCCAAAGCTATCGTCTTATATGGTCTGTCTCAAACCGCGCTCTGTAAATAGGTTAATCTGCAAGGGAAAATGCTGTTCTGGCTATCAAGCAGATTGTTATCGTTGCCATCAGAGCATATGTTGTAAATTTATGCAGTTATTTAAATTATTACTGCAAATCTTTCAAATATGAACATTCTTCTTCAAAATGCAACAATGAAACATTCACTTTGCGCCATTTTTTAAAATTTTTGAAGATAGAACTACTCGGAAAAATGCGCTATTATTTGTTAATCTCATACAGCATTGTTTTTATTTTTTTGATTTAATACCTGCGGAAGCTTTCAACAAAGTTTGAAAGATTGTAGAAATTTTAATTGTTATTCAAAAAACTATCTGAATTTAAAAAATTCGTCGATTATTAATATTTACTTAGCAATTAACTGATTGAGCTAACAATATCATGACAACAGATTTGCTTTTTCTTTTTAGTACAAAGGGGCAATTTGCCCAGAAGGAATATTAATTTCGCTTTGGCATTTTACATTGAAATGTCGATTCACTTTTCAAATTGTTGCCACCAAATATTAGAACCCTGTATTATATTTAAAGAAATTAAATAATGAAGAATCTGCATAAATGTATGTATGTTTCTCGCATTGTGATAAAACAACAGTACCCTACAGCCATCAAATAATTTTGAATAACGTACGTTTCCACCCGAATGTGGGCATGTGGAAGCCCAAATTTGGAATTCGATTTATTATCTATTTCGTATCTTGTAAAACTTTAACGAATTTTTGATTAAAAAACTCAATTATTTCAAAGCGAGCAATGGCAACACTGAAAGAATTAAATAATGAATCCATTATTTAAAAATTAAAAAAAAAATTTCTTTTTATCCCCAGCGCGCAAGATTGTGTATCGGAAATCCTAAAGATATGCTCATTTTAAAATTATTTTCCGATATTGCTGTTGAGCTGAATTTTACGGTTTAAATGCGAAGAACATGATATTTAATAAATAAAGGTAACACACAAAACGTTAAAAAAACGCCCGTTTGGGTGTAATGTAAAATCTGAATGCTTTCAGATTTTTATATTTTATATGTTTTTTTTTTCTTTTCTTTCTTTTTTAATTTAATGAAACAGTTTTAAAAAGAATTATGCGAAAATAAGTTAAGGATACGTACAAAGATTAACAGTTACTTTGCAATGATGCGTGATCAAACAAGTAACGATTTCGATGAAAGTACGTGGGGTTATCGAAAGAAAAGTCGATGAAATCGAGGCAGGCAAAGGCAGTTACGTTTACTTTTTTTTATGTTTGCCTTTGCCGATAAAATTTCTTTTTTTTTCCTTTAAAAATGTGTATATTGCTTTGTCTCTTCCATATCAAAGTCTTCCATTCATTTATTTATTGTATTCAATTCAATTTTTGAACTTTTATTTAAACATTTTTGATATTTTGTTATAATTTGATACTTTTGCTATTTTGACATTTTGATATTTGCTTTACTATGCCTTTTCATCTGATTGGTTGGCAATTTACCAATTTGAGCTCTTACATCTGATTCACCAGTCAACAAATGTGATCCCGAAGCCAGCTCGGCTCTCATCGAACAGCTTTCCCTGGTTTTATAGACAAAGTGTTTTATTTTTATACTTATGTGTTATATATGGATTCTGGCTTCAAGATTGTTTCTAAATGTTGCGTGATTCCTGTCAGGAAGGTCGAGAAATTAGGCTTATGAGCTGTAGATGCAGGAGCCAATAAAATTAAACAAATAAATTGTGAATAAAGTATCCTTTTTGCCTTTCTATGTCGGCTGCAGAGAGAGACAGAATGCTTTATATTCGCTTGATGAGATGACCAGCCTGGTGGACCCGCCTAAGGAACGAAAGTGCGTTTAAAAACAGACTTTTTTGAGAATTGTTGAAGAGCCTTTCGTTGTAGGAGGTATAGGGATGGGCAGTTTGTCCCTGAAGGACTATTGTTTTCGTTTTGTGATTTTGCGTCGGAAATATTAAATGTCAGTTCACTTTTCAAACTGTTGCCACTAAATATTGCAGCCCTGTATTATATTTAAAGAAATTAAACAATGACGAATGTGCATAAGTGTATGTATTGTTTTTCTCATTGTGATAAAACGACGGTGCCTAGAGCTATCGAATTTTGAATGACCTAATCTAGCTGCGAATATGAGCATCTGGAGGCCGAAATTTGAAATTTGGAATTTGTTTTATTACCGACTTCCTATTTTGTAAAACTTTAACGAATTTTTGATGAACAAACTCGAGCATTTCAAAGCGAGCAATGGCAACGGTGTACAGAAAAAGCATTTTTATCTCCAGCTCGTGAGACTGTGTATAGGAAATTCTAAAGATATGTTCAGTTTAAAATTATTTTGCGGTATTGTTCTTTAACGGAATTTTTATGGTTTAAGTGCCAAGAACATGATATTTAAGAAATAAAAGTAACACACAAAATGTTAAAAAAAAACGCCCCTTTGGACGTGATTTAAAATCTGAAACCTTTCATTTTTGTGTGTGTGTGTGAAATAATCTTATTTGCAGGATATTTGATATTCTTTAATAATTTTCATTTCTTTCCGCGTTTATAATGTGAATACGAATTTGTTCCCCTTCAAAAGGTCCTTCACGAAGATATCCTTTCCCTTAAGCATATAGTCCTCGAGTGCTTTTCCATAATCAAACTAAAGCGAAGCAAACCTTCATAATTTAGATTCTACAAAATAAATTCAGCAGTCTCTTATAGTTTCAAACTATTTTGCGCGTATTCAGGGGTCTGGAGATTATTTTTAGCAACACGTCAGTATACTTTGATCCCTTTAAATAGCTTCTAGTGCATGTATCATTTGATGTAAAATAATATGACAGACTTTGATAAACAGTAAAGAGAGTTACGTACTGAAGATTGTTTTCATCCCCATCTGGTTCACAGATTTGGTGTTACAGGTTCGCAGGTATTGACGATTTATTTCGGCACTGAGAAAGACAGAAAAACTTTTATCCCCCGACGGTTTTTTGGATTTTATTTTTGGAGTTCTGAGAAGAAACGCCGCCTTGTCGGTATATTCCTTAAGTGACTATCACTAAGGAATATACCGACAAGGTGTATTCTTCAGTGATAGTGACTGCATAATTAAGACTTGGTGGATTAAGATTTGGGTGTTTGTCACTGTCGTATCAGTAAAGAATATATTAAATCCACAAATCTGATGACCTTCCCATATAGGTTTTATTTCCGTTAAAAAAAATATAGGCTTCCAAGGTATTTCGAATTTTGGAAAGTAGGGGAGGACTAACCGTCTAGCAATAGAGAAAGGTGTGCATGAGGCAACCAAGGTTGAGAACCTTGGTTGCTGAACTGTTCTATCTACGTGGATTATAATCTTAGTTTATATTTCCAGTAATATGCAAGTCATGACATAAAAGCACAAAAAAATATGAAAACAAACTTCTAATTTTAATTGGCTATAATCTCTTTTATTTTTTATTACTTCCTTGTACGAAGTAAAAGGAAGTATTATAATGGCGAAAAATTTCGGGTATCATATTTCAACGAAAATATCCTTTTTGACCGCTATCCAATGCAATTTAACGGTGTTTTTGCGTGATATCTGAACGCAAGAACAGAATAAAAGACTTTTTCCAAACAAAAAAATTATAAAACCGTTTTAAAATGGATTCTGAAGAGATTTTTTCGTGGCGTCAGTGCGTACGTATGTATATGTTACTGTGAAAGACCAAAATTGGAGAATGTCGACTTTCACCGGAGAATGCTAACATTCACCAAATACATCGGTGAAAGATCGAATATAACATTGCATTCGGACCCTCACCGGTGTATGTCGACAGTCACAGATATGCTCTGGTGTAGGTCGAAAAGAGAGGAGTAGACAAAGAGGCGACTGGTTGTTTCCCATAAACGCAGTTGTAAAAAAGCAAGGTCCTCTTCTGCAATTCAAAGTGTCTTAAAAGTTTAAGTTGTTGCAATGAATCAGATTTGAATCACATAATTTAGTAAGTTTTTTATTACTATTATTTTATTTTCTCATTTAGAACGTACTGTATAATCAAGTAAGTTTTTAATTTCTATTATTTTCCTTTCTCATTTTGAATGTACTGCGTGTTTTAAGTTCTTATGTTATTAAACTCTTATTTTAAATCTCAAGTGCGTTTTTTTATGACTGAATTACGGAGAAGAAAATACAATATTATTATATGTTGAACATTCACCATTAGTACATGGTGAATGTCGACATTCACCGGTGTAAGTCAGAAATAAGAGTATTTGGAAAATATTTCGGACATACACCAAGCGACTATGTGAATGTTGACATTCACCGGTGAAAGTCCACATTCTCCAGAATTCGGTGTTTCACCGTAACATATATATGTATCTCGCATAACTCAAAAACGAGTAGCCTCAGAACATTGAAATTTTGTATATAGTACTGCTATAACATGCAGATGTGCACCTCCTATTTTGGCTGCAATCGGCCGCACCAAAAATATATAAATATATGTATATCTATATATCCACTTTGTTACTCGGCTCAGTGAGATCAGTTTCTTTATTCTTATATGTTTGTAAATTGTGCTTTTTATGCTTTAAAAATGATTGAATTATGTTGTTCTTATCTTCCGGTTAAGGTTTCTATGACTTTAGTTAACGTGCATGATATAATTGTAGAATTATCAACAATTTAAAAGTTGTTTAAGTGCGGCTAAGCCTAATTATTATGGCCATAGAGGCCATATTTGTTTACATTTGAAACTTAGCCCAATAGTGGATTTGTTGCCAATCTATAGAAACTAAGCTTCGCAACAACAAAGATAACGCCTTCTTTTAGTATTGCGAATTAAATTATGCTTAATCAATTCTGGAATTTATTCGAGGGAATAAGTGTTCAAGGGTTGTTTCGTAAGTTTTAATATAGATATTTCTAGTTTTTATGTATTTTTGCCTTGTCGCGAAGTGAGAACTGAATTAATTGAATGAGAAATACTGAATTGGGTGTGGAAAACTGTTTCTTTTCATTTTCTTTTCTTTTGTTTAATTTCTTTTATACATCGTTTTAGATTTATTTTAGTATTTGTGTAGAACATGTGGCAACGATTAGATAATTCTTCAGATGATATAAATTTTTGTGCATTCTGAATTATAAAATGAATGAGATGTAACGCTGTTAAGTGAACCTAGCGCCAGAGTGACGCTATGGTAAACAAATACAGTGAATTATAAAGAGTGCATTTATTCTATTGTGGTTTATGCGCTATCGACGAAGTAGATTTTATTCAATTCAAATAAGTTTAAATGAAATGCAAAATGCGTATAATTTAATTACGAGGAAGTTATGTGATGTACACATCAGATTTTTTAATTTGGGGACTCCTTTCTCTGTCTTAGAAATAGAGCTATAAGTCTAAACTGCGTCATTCAAATTAATCATGCGATCTTCCGTAACGCTCAATACAGATATCTCTTGCCCAATCAAATAATTGTAAATTAAAAATTGAACTGAAATTGAAGACAAATAACTTGCATAATCAAGTTAAAGGTCTTTTTAAATGTTTGCATAGCTAAACACTCTAATTCAGATATTGCATAATTTTGTTCATAAGACCTTAATTTTCTGAAATGGAAAGCAATTGGATGTAGGTTGCCATCTGGATGTTCTTGTTTGAAAACTGCACCAACAACTTCTTTAGATGGTCTTTAAAATTATCTATGTATGATTTTGATATTAAATACAAAAAAGAATCCACTAATGTTGAAGCTGATATGTTAACGAGAAATCCTATTTGTCAACATTTAAATTTGCAAGAATTATTATTAGAAGAAATTAAAGAACATGAAAATTAAATAATGTTTGCAATCCTAAGTATAAGAAAATGTATGATGTGGTAACTATTAAAAAACAAGCACTGAATAAAATTGTAATCCTAATTTCTCTTTGTACAAAATTACTTGAAAAAGTATATCTACAATTCGGGCATATTTGTGTGTCCTCAATGCTAAATTTATTATCTCCTCAATATTATTGGCCAGGAATTGTTAAAGACGTTAGAAATTATTGAAAGCATTGTGAAGTATGTTAATTTAATAAGAACAGTAAACAAAAGAAATTTTGCCTTACGTAGGTTTCACCATTTCTCTGTTAGTGAACCTTTTGAAAAATTATCTATTAATACTGTTGGTAGTCTAAATTATTGTAATTCTACTAAAAATTATATCCACATTATTATTGATCATAACAGCACATAGATGATTGCAGCAGCGTCTTAACAGGATGAAAGTGTAAGCAAAAAAGGAAGAGTGTCGCAGTACTTCAGAGGAAGAAGGGAGGGAGTCGAAACGTTTCAGTGTCAGGACTGTGTGTTCGGTGCATATTCTTGGCGAACATCTTCGTGAAGTAGTTAAAGTCCCGATCTTGAACAGGGAGCTGAATGCAGCTACTTTCTGTGGTAGAATACTGTGATTAAGTGGTGGAATAACTATACGTAAGAAGGATTTAAAATCCTCTTTTATTAAACCACAATTATTTACAGCCACTTCCCAACTCGGGAGGGATACAGAAAATAATGACCGCCACTTAGGTCTAACTTAGGTCTACTAGAACTTAAGTAGTCGTTGCTCACAGAGCTATAAACGCCAAGTTGGCCTCTAAACTAAATGGTGCGTAGCAAGATTTAACTAATACTAACGCACTTAGGATTACTTCAATAAGTAATAGCGTAACAGCGCTACGGCTTAGAATTTAAATACTAGCTAATCAGGCGAACGTCGAATAGAGTAACAGTGGTCTGAGACTAAAAGCTCTCTCACACTGAGAGGTTCCTACCTACAGTTTAAATAGAACTTGGCTCACTTCAAATTAGCATAAAGCTGAAACGCGCGCTTATTCTAACGGGAAGTTGAAAAGAGAACAGATAGAAAAAGGCAAATTACAATAAAACTTTGTTAGTTTAACTAAAACCTTACATCAGTTCCGAGTTTTGGTTTACAATTTTTTGATTGGGCAAGAGGTATCTGCAGTAAGCGTTACGTAAGATGGCATGATTAATTTGAATGACGCAATTTAGACTTCTAGGGCTATTTCTAAGACAAAGAGAGGTCTTCCCAAATCAAATAAAAGATAAAAGAGGTTATAGCCAATTAAAATTAGAAGTTTTCTTTCATATTTTTACCTTACATACATACAAAAGTAGTAGATTCAGTATGTCAATTTCATCAGATAAATAGCAATTTGAAATTTCATTCTCAAAGCCAGATGGTGAAAATTATTTCCTTTCTGTATTCGGTATGCATGATTTTGGGGAATTCACGATTTATTTTGCAATGCTTCTTTTTGTGAATTAATGATGAAACTGTGAAGTCTTTCTCAAACTCAGTAATTATCCATTTGGGCAAGTAAAACTTGGTGACAAACATTCACACCTCTTTGGTGTAAATATTCTCTTATACTTTTATAAAGTTACTGTTAACCGAATTCGCATCTGTGAGCAGTTTTTTATCATATTCATGCTAGCATATTTACCTACTTATTTTTCTTATCCAGCATGTTCTCATTTTAAAATTGATACAGGTCGTGCCATGACTTAATCATGTGTGATATATGAAGGCTACCAAAGTTCGCGGAACCTTATACAAATTTAATGATTCGCCTTTATTCTCCTCTTTCACTATCGAAATAGTAGCCTCCATTCCATCATTCACTGTAAGCATAGATTGCAACATTTTCCCATACTTATAATAAATATTTGAAAGTCACTCTTTGTAAAAGCATTTAATGCCATTTTCAGGTCCACCAGCGTCATATAATTGTACACGAGACAAGACTTTTTTTTAATTCTGAATATTATTTTCTTAAATTCTTCCAAATAACCGTCGATGGTACAGTTTTAATCAACGCCACTATTCACTGTTTCCGAGCAAATACTGGAGGTTCGAATCCCGCGAACGGGCTGGCTGCATGGGCGTTTTCGTGGTTTTCCCCATGTGTAACGTGTATACGAGCCAGTTTCCCTTAGAAAGTCCTCCACGAAGGCATCCCTCCCCTTAGGCAGTTAGCCCTCGTGTGCTTTGCCGTAAATGAATAACCCATAACCTATAACACGAGCAAATACTGCATTACTCCTTTTGATGTCTGATTAATTAGGGTTGAATTCAATCAACCCGAAGAAAGATTTTCGGCTAGAATGATCCACTCCGATCATTTTACACTTGATTTTTTTTTCGACTTTTAAAACTGTTTTGCAAACATACCGAGCTGATGTCATCCGCTTTAATACTAATTTATTTATTAGCGTAAAGAGGCGGTAGCCCAGAAAGGCTATTAGTCTCAAAACGGCATTTTGTGGCGTTTCACTATAAACGGCGAATCACTTTTGAAATTGTTGCCATCAAATATTAATGTCCTACACCATACTTAAAACAATTAAATAATGAAAAATCTGCATGAACGTACGTATGTTTCTCTCACTCTGAAAAACGACGATAGCCATCAAATTTTGAATAACGTAATCCTCCACCCGAACATGGACACCTGGATACCCGAATTTCGAATTTGCTTTATTATCTATTTCATATTTTATAAAACTTTAATGAAATTTTATTAATAAATTCAACGATTTCAAAGTAAGCAATGGCAAAACTGTACGAATAAAACATTTTTATCTCCAACGGGAAAGACTGTGTATCGGAAATTATACTGATATGCTGTTTTTAAATATTTCGTGATATTGCGGTCTAATTGAATTTTATGTGGTTTAAGTGCGAAGAACCTGATATTTAATAAATAAACGTGTCCCACAAAACGTTAAAAGAAACGTTCCTTTGCGAGTAATATAAAATTAGATTTTATATTAGATACTGTTTTTTCTTCAATATTTTGTTTTCGGTTTTTACCAAAAATTCATGGCTTACGAAATAATGTTTATTTTTATGCTATAAGGTATTTTCTCCGTCCTTCAAGCATGCCTTCGTGGTATAACGATAGCACACTCGGCGCGTATTCTAGAAGTCCAGATTCGAGTCCCGGGGAGAGCATTGCTCATTTTTCGCGTCTCCAGCATCAAACCCCAATGACTCTACAACGTAAACAGAATTATTTCATTACTTTAAGAGGCCAACGTTCAGCGAAAGATGATTTCAAAATTGATTGACATACAAGTTTTTTTTTTTTTGTTTTTTTTTTTTGACATTAGCAAAATCTTTAACGATGTGATTCCGTTTTTTCAATCCAAGTGCGAAAAAGATAGGATATAAACGAGAAATATGAACATAGTGACATCATAATAATTTTACGAGAGTATTTATTCAAAATTTCAGCTCTAGAGCTATCTGAGATAATAAATGAAAGCATAGTCGAATTACGTTTTAGATTGATGAAAGATGCGAACAAGAAAAAAGAGCTCGAGAAGAAATCGTGGCTTGTGACTACCATTCTCATCGGAACAGCACGTAAAGAAATTATACAGCTGTGCCTGTTTGTTGTTGTGGATATGATTGATGAAGCCGACTTCACACAAAGTATGCTTTGTTAACAGAAGCCATGGTGATTGTGAAGACTTCTTAGTAATTCATACTTCTTTTGAAGCTTACTTTTAAAAGTTTCAGGCTCTGTGAAATACCCCTTTTAAATCAAGCGAATCAACTAAAATTTGTCAGATTTCAATGAACAGAAAGAATAAAATTAGGAGAATAACAATAACTTCTTAATCATTAAGACATGACAAAGAAGGGAAACGGGCAAATACAAATCAACCAGTTTAATAATTTGCTTTTATATGTATATTTTCCCAACTTAGTTATTATCTACGCAATAAACCCTTTGCTTTCATGTTGTTATATTTCATGTTCTCGAACATGTTACTTGCTTTAGTTTTTTTTCACACCTTACTTGATCTGAAAATATGCAAAATATTACACACTAAGGTATTTTCTTCTTCCTTTCTGCGTACCTTCGTGGTGTAACGGTAACACACTCGGCGCGTATTCGAGAATTTCAGGTTCGAGTCTCGGCGATGGTATTTTTCACATCTCCTGCTTCAAAATAATCTCTAATATCTCTACAGGGCAGAGAACCAAAATTTGATTTTCCGTTTTAAGATGCATTTGTATATTTGAGGTAGATCTGAATATCATTTTGACATTTTCTAAACATGTGATCACAGATGTTTACTATAAAAAGACGTCTCATGCAGTGATGAAACAGAGAAATATTTTACCCAAATTTTTAGAATCATATTGAAATAATAGCAAGCTGGGAATATTTATTTTTTTATTCCTTAAAATTTTAGTCTGAATTAAAGTACTTACACATGCACATTCCTCTCAAAAAGTTTTTTAAATGTAGATTGAAACTGTAAATAAATTTATTCATAATTATTGTTTGTTCTTGACTGAGGAAAAATAAGACAAAAATTAAGTTTGGTAAAAGGACAGGGGAAAAAAATCACATAACTTCTAAGAATGAACTAATATTACAACCAGGAAAAGCGTTGATCAAATCTCTACAAAGCATTGAAAATGATTTTTAAATTTAGTATCTGTTTAATAACAGCGAGACAATTTTCTGTTTAGTATAACGTAATGTAAATCTTCAAAATAGTGATATTCCTTAAAAGCAGTTATAAATATTATGCACATTAATAATTGCATTTTAACGAAATTCCTCAAAAGCAAATAATATTTAGGAAAAATTCAACTTATCGAATTTAATTATACGGTACTCCGCAGCTAAAAAATATATCTAGGTACATGTATTATTTTTATAATAATACATTCCAACACATTTGTCTGCCTAGTCAATAAATTGAAAAACTTCTGCTTGATTAAATTAAATATGACTTTACTTCTGTGCCTCAGACACATACAAAAATTCTTACCTCTGATTATGGAAAGCAAAACATGTATTTTCAATTTAAATATTTTATTCTTGCCCTAAAATGTATAGCTAAAAATGCTGCAGCGTTTAAAAGACAAATGAGACCTTTTCGCATAAATTTATCACGATAGATGCGTATAACGAAACAGCTTATAGAGTCTCATATTCTTGTTGGATCCTTATTGAAAGGAGACTCTGAACCTACCTTCATGCTAGCCTGTTTACTTAATTTTTAAAGAAGTTAAAATTGAAGAACCAGACTAAGAAATTAATTAGTATAAATACCGGCATTTAGTAACTCTTTTATTGTATCAAGAGCATTTTAAACTGTCATAGAGTAGCCACAATTTTACTGTCTAGCCCAAGAAGTGAGCATATCAGACACTGATAATCGCTAGTGTATATTAAAACCAGAATGAGGCACTTTGTAACATTTACCAATTGATATCTCCCATGACTTAAAGAAAGAAATACTTTCCACAGGATAAAATGTTCTATCATGAAAAACAACTAAAATCGCGACAGTACTCGCAGTGTAAATTACACAGCCAAATTCCCATTTTTTATGCAAAATTTTCAATCCATTAATTTGCAGTATATCAATTTGATAAAATTTAAAAGAAACATTTTATAAGTCTGGAACTTTCCACACAATTACTCGTACAGCTCTTCTAAGTATAACAAAGCACAATCAATAGTTACCACTTTAAACTACTAAGAATATTAAGCATAACGCAATACAAAGCGCATCTAAAGAGCAAAGTTCGCACAGACATCTGTCAACACTCCGAAGTCAACTGTAAACCGAAAACTAAGAACTGATGCTCATTTCCGTCTTGTAGTCTTGTATAGCTTTGTCTTGTATAGCCGAGGAATTTCCACTACTTTCCATGTCTCGAAATTACGGGAAGGCATATACGATTAAAGTTACATATCAGGGCCGGATACGATTACAGTGACGCACACGGTTATAGGAATCAATTACAGTTATTCAGCTACAGAACCAACTACTGTTATCCAGGGACAGGGTCCCCAAATGGTCGCCGGTTTTAGCGGTCGCGAGGTTTTAGCGGCTCTTGGCGATTTTTTGCCAAATTTAGCGACAAAAAGTAGTGGCCAAAAACCATCGCCAGTTTGGCGATATCTCTCCAGTTTCGAGGGACATCCATTTACCTCAATGCTAAATAGACTTGCGCCTGTAATCTTATTTTGCAGGAAAATAAGGCCATTTATGTTACATTATACAAAATTCGTAATGCTGCCCCTTTCCAAGGACCGGACGTTTCTGGCAGTATAATCCTTGACAGGAAGCCATACTTATAATCAATGCAATACTAAAAGAATAATTTCAATAAATAACATAAAACAAATCAAATACTAAATCAGTATATAAATTCATGAATTTACAAATAGGGCCATGGTTTTAGTACACTATTTATGTTATATACACAATGGGGACTACATACTATGGCCATAGTTAGGGGCTAACCTGTCGTAATGAAGGACTTTCGGCTCAGAATTTGATGACTTATAGATCCGAACTGCAACGTTGTTCAGACATATTTACGACTGTGTAAAGATCATCCCCGAGAAACTGTAGTTTAGTAGCAAGTTTCTTTCGCCGAATCAGATACCGTAACCACACTTTGTCATCTCCGTTCAGTCGATGTTTTATAGCTCTTGTATCATATCGGATCTTCATTTTCTCCGTCGCCAAGTTGACTTGCTCTCGTGTAAAACTAGGCATCACTTCAAACCGCACCTGGAGATTTTGAAATGTATCCCTAAAACGATGAAGGCGCATCAGGAGGGCGCCCAGACAACAGAACACAAGGCAGACGAAGGTCCCGACCGAAGAGCATCTGAAATGGGAAATAGCCGATAATCTTGCAGAAAGCATTGGGATAGGACAGTAAGAAGATAGGTCACTTCTGGTCCCAGTCCTGTTGGTTTCTGGAAACCATCAGAGAGAGGTTCTTAAGGATAGTTCGATTAAACCTCTCTACCATGCTGTCTAATTACGGAAGTAAAGATGTCTTTTAGGTTTTGTCTGTTCCGAGTAGTTTACAAAGCTCTTTAAATTACAACTGAGATAAAATTTCTTTTTTGATCCGAATGTAACTGAACAGGCATTCCAAGCCTGGAAATCCAGTGCTGTGTCATTACCGCTGATACCATGATATCATCTTCATCAAGGATAGGATACGCTCAGGCAATTTTGTAAAGTAGTCAGTGTAAATAAGGACGTATTTTTGATCATTAGAAGACCGCGGTAGAGGTTTCAGGATGTCGAAGACGATGCGTTCAAAAGGCGCTTCTATATTGTAAAGTTGCAGTTTCCTTCGACTGCATTTCTCCGGTCCTTTCCGACCCGCACAGGCATAGCAAGACTGGTCCCACTGTTGAAAGCCATCCCCTGCTTACTCCAGTAGAAGCGCTCTCGAAGAAGTCTTTATTATTGCGAAGCGGCCTCCTGTCGGACTGTTGAGTAGTTCTTTTAAAAGACGTCCGGGATCCAGAATCTTGGGAATATCAGATACCATCTGAATACCTTTCGATAATACGATTCCAACTTCCGATACAAGACGCCGTTTCGAATATTTAGTGTGTTCAGAAAGCTCAATATTGTTTTGTCGTAAGACTACAGATCGAAATGCCCTGCCCCCCTGTCCTGATAGGCTGCCTATTTGAAGACTCCATCAATTCAGTTATGAGTTTACCGCAGTCATCTTCCGACTGGTCTCTTCTAACTTTTTGTCACTCCACGGATCTGGGTCATATGATGCTGAAGTGTGACTGGATTAAGGAGCTCGTATTTCACACCGACCCTGAAACAATATCGGCAACTTTCTGGACAGCGTCTTCTTGATAGAGCTTCAGCGTTTCCGTGTTATTATCCTTTCCGATGATAATAATGATGGCATATTCTTAAAGTCTTTGTATTCATCTGGCTAACTGCCTTCGATATTATTAAAATTTAAACATCTCATGTCAACGATGCACGATCTGTACAGATTATTCTGGTGACACAGTTAAGACCTGTCTGTTTAGATCAGCAGCTGTTCCAGTACGCCACGAAACGTTCTTAAACGATTTTTATGAAAAAAAATTTATGTACCGTAAGTCATTTTAAAACATAGTAAACTATTAGAATTTAAATAATTTTTAAAGGTACTAAATTGCTGTAACTTAAATTATAGCACTGCTGGTTAAAAATCTATCTAGAATCTACCAAAAATTTGATAAAAAATGCTTCTTATTATTCATGAAAAAATTCGCACTCCAAATTGTTTTTATATAGATATTAAATTTAAGCCTAATCTTTCTTTCATTCGTATCATTAAATTAATTTTTTTTTTCTGTTTCGTCTGATATGCTATTAAATTGATCGATCTTTCCAGTGCATTAATATGGTAAGCTTCAATAAACTTATGTCTTTAGGATAGAATAATACTACAAACAAGCAAAAAGTTAGTAATCTTTTCTCGATACTGAACAACACTTACCATATTTGTAGAAACGCATATAAATGGTACGTGGGGAAAGGAAAAAAGAAAGGAAGAAAGAACTAAAATTAAAAAAAAGGGGGGGTTTATTTTTTAAGATTTAAAATGCCACACTAAAAATTCGTCATCTAAATGTTTTGCTAACAGAAAAATTTAATAGAAAACATCTAAATGTTAACCGGAGAAAGGAAGTTTTTTTCCTTTCATTTTTCTAGAACTTGATTTATTAGCTTGTTTAAGCAATATGTTTTTTGCTGATAAAAACAGCGCTTTTTTTACTCACTTAAAAGCATGTTTTAAGCAAATAAGCCTCATTCCACGAGGGAACAGGGAAACTTCTTTTTTTGTGTGTGTATGTGTGTATCATATAAACGTCGTAACATTTTTTGAAACTTGGAATTCGAATCAAGCATAAGTGGTTTTAAACTTTTATTTTTCCCCTTTTAATTAAAAGAAAAGTGTGTATATTGAGAAGAAAAGAATGATCTATAATTCACATTCGTATTTCATTTTCATTTTTGAACTCTCATAATTACTGATTCTATGCTTTCTTTTAATCACCTTGCCTTCCGTAAGTGAATTAAGGAAATATTTTGAAGTTAGGATCTATTTTTAATACATTTTATTTTTATTTAGATTTTTACCGAAGTTGTACTTATTTATTTACTCTCTTTATAAGATTCTACCCAAATTAAAGTTACTTAGTACTAGAACTTACTAGAACTGTGAAACGACTATTCGCTACGTTCTATTGTATCAGTAACAACTACAGAAGAAGTGTAACAAAACCCTTATATTCACTCAAGAACAGTTCACAGCAGGTACTTTTCGTGCTTGCAGTATCACGTCCACACTTTAGAACTCAAAAATAACTCAAAAACAGGTACCTCAAAAATAGAGCGTAAAATTAAAACTAAATCTAAATTGAATAATCAGCCGCAGCTGCACAGAGCTATTTAAAGCGTGGTTGGATCTTTGCTAATACCGCCGATGTAACCTAATTAAATAGGCAGTTACTATGCACGGCCGCAAAATAGTAAGCTTTGACTAGTAGCGAAACAATCGTATCCGAAAGGCAGAACACGCTCTCAACAAGCTCTGTCTGAAGTGACTCAGACCTCAGCTTAAATAGTAGCTTCCTATCCTAATTTGCATAAAGAGCGAAAATAAAATGTCATTCTAGCAAGAAAGCGTGGGTCATCGCTTTCTTGACTGTTCTTGAGAGTTTAAAGGAAAGGTTGCTTCAAAAATAAATAAATTAACTGTTAGAAAAAAAATAAATAAAACCCTATATCCTCTTTAGTGCAGTTTTAAAGCTCATGCATATCCAACTGAATAAGAAACATACCACTGTAAAATTTAAAATTAAGCAGGGAAAAAAAAATTCTTACTTTGGAGTAAGTTTTGAAGAAAACGAGCAAAAAAATCTAATTTGGAAGTTGGGTTTTATTCAAAATCTACCCCAACCTATGGTTGCTTAAACTCTTGTGTTTCTAAATAAACTTTGAAGCATAGAATAGCAGAGGCACACTATAAATTACCTAATGCTGCTTTTTTAGCCCAAAGGGGCTGTAGCCCAAAAGGGTTAAGTCTCAAAACGGCATTTTGGGGCTTTTCACTATAAACGGCGAATCTCTTTTTAAATTCTGGCCACCAAATATTACCGATCTGTATTATATTTAAAGAAATTAAGAATCTGCATGAATGTATGTATGTTTCTCGCATTGTGAAAAAAACGACGGTACCTGGAGACATCAAATTTTGAATAATGTAATCCTCCACCAGAACATGGTCACGTGGAAGCCCGAAATTTGGAATTTGTTTGATTATCTATTCCATATTTTGTAAAACTTTAACGAATTTTTTTGTTAACAAAAGCAATAATTTCAAGGCGAGCAATGGCAACACTGAAAGGAAAAAAAAATTTTTATTTCCAGCGCGCGAGACTCTTTATCGGAGACTTTAAGATATGCTGTTTTAAAATATTTTTAATTCAATTTGGCGTTAGCGCAAATCCTATCGAAATGTGTACGTCTCTGTAAATGAAAAACAAATGCCTGTTTGGACATAATATAAAATCTGAAAGCTTTTGGATTTTTTATTTATTTATTTATTTATTAATCGACGCAAGTTTCGCGTAAGTATCAAATTGTACATCCAAGCAAGAGAGAATTTGCAGAATAACGTTTTCCAAGTTTTAAACTAAACGTGATATAGTTAATGAAAAGGAGTTTTTAACTTTAATTTTAAATGAGTCAAATAAAAGTACTCGACTTCCTGAGAAATGCTAATTGAATATATCATTAAAAATTTTTAATTTTCATACGAAAATAATTATTCTTTTTCAAAGGAAAAATGATGCAAAATTTCTTCTCTTGCTCCAAATGCCAAGATTGAAATAATCTCCATGGTCTGTACATTAAATTAGCAATCCAAACCGAACTGATATATGGAGCTTCTTCAAAATTAAAGCAGAAGTAATAAATATCATTACTCATCGCCTTCATTCCACTACGCTTTTTGAACCATACGATAAAATCCGAATTTTATACTTTCAAATCCCAAGTTTCGTTTCATTTTATTTAAGTATACTTATCAGCAAGAATTCCTAAGATTTGTGTTATTTGTAGCAATAGCAACAACATTTTAGTGTATAAAATTCCTTAATTAGAATAAAGTTCTCTGGAAAATCCTCAGTTTGTATTCATCTTTAGTATTTCAAGAAAGAAGTTCGTCTTCGAGCTTCTTGGTAAAAAGCTCACTGTCTTGTGAATTCCATGTGATCACTAGAGCGGCTGCTGGGTTCTCAAGGTCCCTAGCTGTATTTTTAGCGAAGTGGACGGTATGTAAACAGAGGAGGATTTTGGGGCAACGCAAGAGGAAATCTCTCAACTGTTCGATTTAGCGATTTATAAATAATTGAAAGAGAATTTTGACAAAACAAGCTTGTTAATAATGAAGATTTTCATATTTCTGTTAATGATGAAGATTTTCACACTTCTTAAGCTCGACTTTTTCAAGAAAATGACTGTTAGGATTGGAAGATTATAACTATAGCTGATAACTTTATTTGACTAGGATACGTAATGTAAATTTTGGTATTCAAGTCTCTTATAGAAAATTTTGTTAAACCAATCTGAACAACATGTTTATAAAACAAATCAGTTAGGATTTATTTTGCAAGAAATGTGACGAAGTTTATC
This sequence comes from Stegodyphus mimosarum, assembly GCA_000611955.2. Classification (NCBI taxonomy): domain Eukaryota; kingdom Metazoa; phylum Arthropoda; class Arachnida; order Araneae; family Eresidae; genus Stegodyphus; species Stegodyphus mimosarum. Next base: position 261,375 of record KK118120.1, on the reverse strand, counting down.
TCACCCATTCATGTCCTTTAAAAATCAAGTCGCCATGTTTAACAGTAATAATTGAAAGCAAACGGTTATTTATTCATTTGATTTATATATATATATATATATCATGTATATATTTCATTTTTCATTTTTATGAAGTAGCGGCTCCCGTGTCGCCCAGATGGTATAGTGGTTAGGGAAGCTTACTACGGTACCGAAGGGCCCGGGTTCGAATCCAGGAGAAGACATGAATATTTGCAAATGTATATAGTCGGTGCGGTATGGCGGCACTTTAAATATGCGGCGAGCCGAAAGTCCTTTCGTGTGGATTGGTGG
>KK118120.1:239277-257406 GCA_000611955.2 Stegodyphus mimosarum | reverse complement strand
GTTGGTATTGCTGGCTTTGAAATCTTTGAGTTTGTTAATGAAAAATTCGTTAAAGTTTTAGAGAATATTGTTACGAATTTCACATTTATTTGGCTATTTATTTAGAACTGTAATTAGAATTCCTTTTTATTTTCCCGTGCAACGCACGCAGACGATTTTGGAAGAGAAAGCTACGACAAAAAAAAATAATAATAATAACATGCATACATTTATGCAGATTTTTCATTTTTTAAACTTTAATGCAGAGCGATAACATTTAGTGGCAACAATTTGAAAAGTGAATCGGGCATTCAAAGGCTGATCAGCACTTAAGCCAGTGGGCCAGTTTATTCAGAAATATTTATTATTATGGCAATTATTTATTATTATTATGTCAAATGGCATTATTATTGTTGTGATTAGGCAATTATTTATTATTGTGGCGAAAATAAAGTTATTGTCCTCCCTATGTAATACCAAACATAATCGCAAAATCGCAAAACAACGCAAAATCGCAAAACGAAAGTAATAGTCCTTCGGGACTAAATCCCTTTGGACTAAAAAAAAAATAAAAAAAAAATCTGAAAGGATTCAGATTTTAGATTACGTCCAAAGGGATCTTGCTTAATAATATAATAACTTGCCGAACGAAACAAACATTAAACTAAACCCAATACGAACACAAAAACCAACCCAATATAATTCCAATAGTCAACCTAATACAATTCCATTAATCCATCCAGTACAGACCCAATAACCAACACAGTACAATTCCAAAAATTCTAATAGCCAACCCAATGCAACTTCAATTTTCAACAAAGAAACATAAGCACTAAACTGAAAAGTGAATCGGACAATTTTGTGAAACGACGCAAAACGCCCAAACGAAAGTAATAGTCCTTCGGGACTACATCCCTTTGGACTGAAAAAAAAAAATTGACGTTCGGTGTTAGTTGATATTAAATCATCATGCTCTTGAGCTAGCCCGTCTGTTGAAAATATCGCTATTTGCCGTGACAATGTCACTACAAGTCCCTCAAAATTTGATGTGGACACCACATGACTTCCTTCTACGGCCTATTAAATTATACATATTTGTTCTTGTATTCATCATAACTTTTCCTCGAATTTCATCAGAAATATGTTCCTCATTCAATCAATTCAGTTCTCACTTCGCATCAAGGCAAAAAATGCATAAAAACTTAAAATCATAAATCTTACATCATAAATTGTAAAATGCAGAAAACCTAAAACAGCAAAAACGGTTTAAAACAGTTGAAAAAAAAACACCTTTATATTAAAAAATTGAGTTACTACTCAAAACCAAGCCAATAGGCAGAAAGACAAAGTTTTCGGTGGACAAAACGAAAAAGTGCTCAAAACTTTAAAAGGTAGAAATGTTTTCCATTTACTAAAAATAAAGTATTTAACTTTTTAATAAACTGTGCATACTAGAGTAAGAGAATAGATCTGCCAAATTAAAATTTTAATTCAAGTTTCTTACCCATTTATTAAACTATTGAAAAAGCAATTAAATATATTAAAAAAGTAGATTTATTAACATTAAAGTGAAAAAATACGCGTGAGAAGAAATTTCTAAAGATATTTTGTTTATGAAGAAAACCTAAATTGTGACTTTTTGTGGAAAATCATAAAAATTATTTTTAACTTTTAAATAAACAATTTAAGTATTGTTGTAACTTACACCTAAAAATCGCTTTCGCTTTAGAATTCTACTTCAACATTCAAACAAATAAAATAATCAAAGCTTCTTATCTGTCAGACGAGATCAATTCAATCCAATACTTTATCCAATTTTATTGACGACACTGACAATACATGACGACAAGAAAACACTTATAATTAGTTACATAGTATACAGTTCGCACTTAACATTTCATGGTTCACCATTCTTCGCAGTCTTAATCGCAATTAATTCAACTCGAAAAGAATCAAACGCACAGCGCCATCTGGCTCCTGTAATTATAGTTTCTACAAGTATGTTCCAAGGGGGAAAAAAAAAAAAAAAATCCGTAAGCTTTCAGATTTTATATTGCGTCTAAAGAGACGTCTTTTAGCTTTTTTATGTGTTGCCTCTATTTATTAAATATCATGCTCTTTGCACTAAACCGCATAAAATTCAACAGCAATGTCACAAAATATTGAAAAAGAGCATATCTTTAGAATCTCCAATAGATAGTCTCATGCTCTAAAGATAAAAATATTTTATTCCGTGCTTTGTTGCCACTCGCTTTGAAATCGTTGAATTTGTTAATCAAAAATGCGTTAAAGTTTTACAAAATATGAAATAGATAATAAAGCAAATTCCAGTTATTCAAAAGTGATGGCTCTAGGTACCATTGTTTTTTACAATGCGAGAAACATGCAAACATTCATGCAGATTCTTCATTATTTTATTTCTTTCAATATAGTACACGGAAATAATATTTGGCGGCAACAATAAATGATTAGCCGTTTATAGTGAAACACCACAAAAAGCCGTTTTGAGACTAATAAGCCTTCTAGGCTACCGCCCCGTTGGGCTAAAAAGAAAAGGAAAAGCCAAGTAATCAACGGGCTCTCTGATGCCATATTCTCTGAAATTCAATATCTTACTTCTTTGAAATACGATATTTTACCTGAAACAAATCCACACAATATGGCATTAACTTTGCCAGAAATTTAAGGTTCAGTTTTTTAAAGACTGATCCTCTTCTGCTGAAAGAAATTCACAGCTCAAGAGAGAATTTGATAGACTTGGTGCTGGGCTACGGAATTTTTTTAAATGCCAAGTAAAACAAGCACAATAGCAGAAAATAGAAATAGCCGACTAAAAAAAGAGAGACAGAACAGATATGAATATGTTGGTGGAAAACTTCAAAAGATGAGATATTTCGTAGAAACAAAGGCTATCGCTTAATGGCATTTGGCAATGACTGGAAAAAAGGAGGGCTACTTCATATTGATAAACGAAACACACTTGATCAAATATTAATATTTAATAAAACCATAGTGTTATAACTGGAGCAACCTGTGCCAGAAAGTTCATTATCCTTTTTCTGAAGATAACCTTTAAGAAATTACTGATTTTCGAAGAATGAAGAGTTTCGAATTCTATTTTTCTCATCAGATCAATGCTCGCCTTATTAAAAGTCAATTAAAGAACCACTGCATGATTTCTCAGCATAAGAAATTAACGAAGGCATTCACCAACACTTTTTTAGTTTACATATCATTGCACAATTTCTAAAATCCAACGCAGGGGAACTATACCGATTCCAAATTCAATCGAATGAAACCGAAAATACAAACTAAATGTTCGAAACCAAATTTTTTTTTCCTGCATGTTATTGAAATGTATGTAAAGTATAAAACCATGAGAAATATTTTTCAACTCCAAAGATGTTTCATATCTGTAATTTCCCGTTACGCTGTATTCAATGTTCTGGATCACTTCAAGTAATCGAATACTCGTTTCAAGCTCTTGTAGCTCCAGCGAATCATTCCCATCCTGATAGTTTTCCACCTTTTTTAGAATTAAGATTTTTAATTGCTATACGGAGTTGTTTAACCTACATAGTTACCTGGCCATGCTACACTCCTCTTAGCACTACAAATCAACATTTTGTTAACAATCAAGCAGGCCCTAGCGATTCTTCTTTTGCATAAATTCAACAATATGAAAACATTTGGTAACACTGGACTGTACAGGCCTCCACTCTCAAATCTAGCCAAAGTGTCGCAATTTAATTCGCAATGGACTCTTCCCTCTTTTTATTTATATCAACCCTAGATCTCGTGCGCTATTTCTCTACTGGCGCCATTTTGAACTTTCATTTAAGTTTTCCCTATTTTTATTCCATTTTATTATTTTTGTCGTAAGTATTGTTCTGAAGATTTGCTTTGTTTATTTTTGAATTTTATTGTTTCCAAAAGTCTATCTGCGCTTCGAGGAATTATCTCGCGGTCCAAAGCAAAAGATGAAGTTGGATTTGTTAAAAATGTGAAATTAAAAGGAATTTTTTTCGGATTTGTAAGATGACGAAATGCGTTTTTTATGAATTGTTGATAGTTGTATGGAAAAATTCCAATTTCCCTTGATATCCGGGATCTTTCCATGGAATCAGCAATAATTCTTCTGCTTTATTCTTATGTTTTGCATTTTAATTGACACAGCTGTGTCTTTATGTATTCTAATTAATTATTCCTACCACAATAGTAGACATTAGCTTTCTAAAATGCTTTCTTAATTGCATATTTTTACTACAATAGTACACTTTTGCATTCTAAGTTTCACTTTGAATTTCCTAGGAGATAATTTCTTTTTGTTTCTCTATAATTAATTGTATGGTAGGATGGAAAATATTTTCTCATAAATGGAAATCTTTCTACATGCTGAGTCTAGCGATACTGTAGAGTCATTAGGATTTTTTGAAAAAGGAGACATGAAAAATGAGCAATGCCCACGCCGGGACTCGAATCCGTAACTCTCGCCTACGCGCCGAGTGTGCCAGCCATTATACCACGAAGGCATGCAGAAAAGAGTAATTAAACCGAAAGTAATTAAGAAAACGTCATCGCGTAAACCATTAATTAAACCATGTATTAACAAAGTTAACCCACGTAAACCAGAAATTATATATGCTCTAAATAACTAGAGTGGACGAAATGTTGGGTGCTAAATAATTTGCTGAGTTTCATAATTAAAACTGTACCTAATTCGCTCCTCAGAATTTTACATGAGTGCTTTCTTATTGCATCTATTTTTTCTCACGTTGTCAGGACTGTGTGTTCGGTGCATGTTCTCGGCAACATCTTCGTGAAACTTAAGTCCTGATCTTGAACAGGGAGCTGAATGCAGCTATGTTCTGTGGTAGAAAACTGTGAATAAGTGGTCGAAGAACTACACTTCAGAGGGATTTAAAATCCTCTTTTATTAAACCACAATTATGTACAGCCACTTCCCAACACGGGAGGGATACAGAAAATAAAGACCGCCACTTGGGTCTAAACTGAACAATCAAATTAATTTAAACTAAAGCTAATTAGAAATTAAATCGTCGTTGCTCACAGAGCTATGAACGCGAGGTTGGCCTTTGAACTAAAAGATGCGTAGCAAGATTTAACTAATACTGACGCACTTAGAATTACTTCAATAAGTAATCACGTAACAGCGCTACGGCTTAGAATTTAAATACTAGCTAATCAGACGAACGTCGAATAGAGTAACAGTGGTCTGAGACTAAAAGCTCTCTCACACTGAAAGGTTTCTACCTTTCGTTTAAATAGAACTTGGCTCCACTTCAAATTACCATAAAGCTGAAACGCGCGTTTATTCTAACGGGAAATTGAAATGAGAACAGATAGAAAAGGGAAAATTAAAATAAAACTTTTTTAGTTTAACTAAAACCTTACAACGTTAGCTAACAAACCTAAAATGCGTCGAATGTTCATTTTCAATAAGCCTTTAGCTCAAATACTTATTCCAAGATTAACTTTTGGATTACTTTTTAAATTAAGAGCATTTTAAAATGCGTTACATATATTATGTTCCTTGATTTACAGTCAGTAAAAATTTCTGAAAATTTTGGTGAACTGAAGATTTTCACTAATATATAATGTTTATTTTAGATGCTACATTTCATTGTTTCTTTTCGACTAACTTCTATTTCTTCCGTCAGCAGTACCAGACTATACTAAATCAGGTGGGATTTAAATAACGAGGGTAGATATAATTTGAAAACAGCGAAGTGAATTAAATTGCACAATTATATTTCCAACATCAAGAGACCACGTAATTTTTAAAACGGTTCCGGGTTCATATTTTAAGTCGGAAATGTCGGAAGTGTTTGATAAGTTGCTAATTTCGGATAGCTTAGTCGGATAAAGTATCTTTATACGGTATTTTCTCCCTCCTTCCACTATACCTTCGTGGTGTAACGGTAGAACGCTCGACCCGGTTTGAGTCTCGGCGAAGGCACTACTTATTTTTCCCCTCTCCTGCTTCCAAAGAAAAAAAAAAAAGAAAAAAATCTGAAATGTTTCAGATTTTAAATTACGTCCAAAGGGACGTTTATTTAACATTTTGTGTGTTACCTTTATTTGTTAAATACCATGTTCTTCGCACTTAAACCATAAAATTCAGTTCAACAGCAATATCGCAAAATAATTTTAAATTGAGCATATCTTTAGAAATTTCGGTACACGCTCTCACGCGCTGGAGATAAAAATGTTTTTCTGTACAACGTTGGTATTGCTGGCTTTGAAATCTTTGAGTTTGTTAATGAAAAATTCGTTAAAGTTTTAGAGAATATTGTTACGAATTTCACATTTATTTGGCTATTTATTTAGAACTGTAATTAGAATTCCTTTAAGCTACGCCAAAAAAAAAAACAAAAAATAATAATAATAACATGCATACATTTATGCAGATTTTTCATTTTTTAAACTTTAATGCAGAGCGATAACATTTAGTGGCAACAATTTGAAAAGTGAATCGGGCATTCAGAGTGAATCAACGCAAAATCGCAAAACGAAAGTAATAGTCCTTCGGGACTAAATCCCTTTGGACTAAAAAAAAAAAAAAACTATTGATACTAAAATTTAAATACCTTAAAAAATTATAGACTGGTCGAGATTAGAAATTGAGAAAGATAAGAGAAATGAGAGAAAATGAGATAAAACTGAGCTCTGACAGATTTCTATCAGAACTCAGTTTACAAATCCATGTGTACTAGGCACTATAGTAGACAATGGAAGTCAAGGAAACTACACAAGTTTCAGACTTGATTCGAACTAAAATAAGGAAATATTGGAAATGGAAACAGTTGTTTTTCACTTTTTATTCAAGTAGAGTATTAAAGGGCCAATTTTTATCCAAATAATTCGTTATTTGCTGTCATTAATTTCTGAAAATATAATTAACAGTGCAGCCCTCAAAAATAAATGTGCAATTGCTCGTTCACGCTTGACTATTATAACCACAAAACTAATATTTAAAACATTTTATATTTTTAATTTTTTACCCAAAACTGAGTTGCTGTCTTCTGTGGAAGTTAGAAGCCATTTCAAGATGAATCTTAGCGCTAGGGAGACCTATTTATTCATTCCCATTCATATTAAAAATTCTCCTATGCCGTTGTATTTGATAGTGATTCATCATGCTAATTCACGTTAAATAATCATAAAAAAGCAGCGACCACGTCTCAAAACATTTTTTACGATTTTGCACGTCCCAAACGAATAAATAAACGCTCGTTCACGGACTAAAGAGCGCTGATTTCGACCCAACGTAGTGACTAATTTCCTCAAGCGATTGGCCTCCTTATGTCCCTGAGAAAGTAAACCCCTAAGGGTATGCCGAAATGACGACAGTAGTTTCTTACTATATTTATGGACCACGCGATAACACAGTATTGCTCTGATAACATTGGCGCTGTCTGCAAGTAATTTATTGCAGTAGGGGATAGGATCTCGGTCATCGCTGCTTTTACGTAATTTATCGTGACGTAGAGAAGTAAACGGAACGAGTAATGCTCTCTAGACAACAAATATTAGTGAAATAAATTAAGGAATTACTGAGACTTTCAATCATTAGTAATCTTCCAAATCGTAAAATCTATTGAAAAAATTGCTCTCTAGATGTAAAGCGTAAAATAAAAGGAAATGACTTTGAGAAAAATATTTTCTACTGCGCAATTTAAAAAGCTTATTTCAGTCATGAATATATCTATGACACAGTTCACGTTTGGAAACCGTATTAAACTCTTATTTCATGAGTGAAGCATTTTCGAAATAGTAGGCAAAAGGCTTTAAAATGCAATGTGTGTACCCAAACGCCTCAGATGACTCAAAAGAGATTTGAAGGGGAGAGAATCGAAAGCTATACTCTCAATCAACCTTAATTAGATTTAAACATCGGCTATTGAGTGACTTGGTGTAATCGTCCAAGCTCTGCTACTAATTACTAATAATCAGCGTGAGAAAAGCAGTTAGAATCAAACACAAATAATACAGCATCGTGGATGTTGTTCAGATGACCTAATTTGATGTTAGTGTGAACTAAAGGTATTAATCGAGTTGAAATTGCTTGTAATGAGTATCCTAAATTACCAGATAGCATTCTGCAACTGACAACTGACAAATACGTTCGCAACGGCCACTGGGTTCGCGCATAAAGCAATATACAAGACCAATGGCCAAGTAGAACTTAAAGTGTTCGCAATGGATTATATTCTCTAATGGCTAAACGGGTTAGCTGCATTGTTTTTGGTGGTTTTCCTGAAATGTAATAGAATCACATTCCCTTAAGAAGGTTCTTCGGGAAGTCCTCTCTTCTTAAAGAAATAGTCATCGAATGCTTTTTCGTAATAAATATCTATTTTTTAGAAATTTGTTCCACGTGTAATTTAAAAACGTCATTAAAATCACGCAGATAAACTGCGTTCAAAAGATGACGTATCCTACAGGATCTCCCGGAGCTAAATGCTGCATGGATTCAGATGTAGTGAACGTACTAGCAATCTGAATAAGAACAAGTATGTGATCGTGACTGTCCGATAAAACTGCTTCAGAAATCCTAAAACTGCTTTATATCACGTTCTATACAAGGCGACGTTTTTTTTTGCATGAATGCAGTCATTGAAATTAATACATTAGTTACATTCCGGGACTAATAGATTTTTTCCGACATATTGCTGAAGTAACGAGTTGAGGCCATTGTACAAGCCAGTAGACCACATTGTTAGTTTTTATTCCTCTCCCGCCTCCCAAAAAATGCCTTAGGAAACTACAATAGGACCTAGATAAGTAGTTTACTTCTCTGAGAAATTCGAATTTAACAGCTTCGAAGTAAAACTTGTAGAGTCATTAGGTTATTTTGAAGCTGGAGACTTGAAAAATGATCAATGCCCTCGCCAGGACTGGACATCTCGAATATGCGCCAAGTGTGCTACTGTTACACCACAAAAGCATGCAGAAAGGATGGAGAAAATATCTTACATACTCCTAGCAACATCGCCTAGCAATAAACTGGTTATTGAAATAAAAAATATTTACGATAAAATTAGGAAAAAAAATAGTGTATTTTTTCATTGGGTCAAGGTACATATTGGTGTTACCGGGAACGAGAGGGAGGATTTGTTGGCAAAAGAAGCAGCCCTGGGAGAAGGCGATATTTGCGTTGATATCAATGATTCCAGAAGAATTACAGTGAGAAAGATGAAGGAAAATATAATTGAAAACTGGGCTCGGGAATGGACTAATTCTAATAGAAACAAAGGATATTTAAAAATTTTAGAAATAAAACGAAAAATGAATATTATAAACAATATAGATACAATACAGGCTATAACAAACTATGGCAGATTCCCGGTCTATTTGAAACGATTTAATTTCCAGGTAAATGATCAATGTTTCATATGTGGAAAATATGGTAATGCAGCACATTTTATGGAAGAGTGTAAATTAACAAAAAGGGTTAGGAAGAAATTTGGTGTTATAAATGAGCAAAACATAAAAGAAAGAAGTCGATATTTGAATATATATGTAGAAAAGATAATGAGAATAGTAAATGAAAATAAGACTGAAATAGGCATGGTGAACTGAAGATCTTTAAAAAAAAATTTTTTTTATTATTTATGTGTTGTATGAATGAGTTATGTATTGTCTTTTTATTATTTTGCTAACCGTTTTTGATTATGATTTTCCTAACTTCGTTTATGTAAGTGAGAGCTTTTAAGAGTTTAATGGTTTGCAACCATGGTTTATACTTGTTTTTTTTTTTTTTTAAAGTTACTTGGAGCTCGGGCCTGGTTTTCTGGAGGTTTTTTAGAAACGAATGAATTTTTTTTTTTGGCAAAAAAATGAAAACTCAGTGTGTAGAGACGTTAGGTTATTTCGAAGCAGGAGACATGAAAAATGAGCAACGCCTTCGCCGGGAATCGAACCACGGACCTGTCGGTTACGCGTCAAGCATACAGACCACTACACCACGAAGGCATGCGAAGAAGGCGGGAGAAATACCTTATAAGTTTATGCTAATGGTTTAGTTTTAGATTTCAGGCAATTTGGAATACGAACGGCTCGTTGGCTCTTTGTTTTTCGCTGGAGGGGCCTGCTCATTATTGGTCATAAGGTTGGCTTTGCGAGCTAGGGGGACCTGGGCTGCGCCCTATATCAAACAATACTTCTCTTTTTAAAGGGCAACTGGGGAGGCGGAGACCCAAACGACAAATCCTGGTGGTGAAGAATCATCCTCCAGAACCTTTCTTATTTCGGGCTTCTACGGTAGAGTAGTAGAGGTTATTTTCGATGTCAGAATGCTGAAGAAATGTCAACGCCCTTGCCGGGACTCGAACTTGGACCTCTCGAATACGCACCGAGTGTGCTACCGTTACACTACGAAGGCATGCAGAAAGAAGTGAAAAATATCTCAGAAACTCCTAAAATATACACTAACTTTTCTCAAGTTCCCGCTTTTTAAGATTTCTGACCTAAGAAGACTAATCTGATGATACAAAGTATCCGTATTTTTGTGAAATTTTATTAGTTTCATAAACTTTTAAATATATCTATATAAAAATTTTATTTTTTCAAACTTTTACTTCTTCTAAAAAGTCTTTTCAAGTTTCAATCGGTATCTCTTCGACATTTTGCTATCTGACTATTCAGCTATCGATATATGAGATTAGACTCTACTTAAATGACCGGAAGATAAAAATTTTTCTAGACTTTTATCTGTCTTTCAACTGATACAGCTATAGCTTAGACAGTGATAAGCTGTTTACAATAGCTACACAGTAGATAAATATCAATTAATATATAGATGTATAATCTAGTATAATCTGCATATGTCTATTGACTTTATGTTTTAGAAAACTGTTGGAACTACAGCAAGCTATGTTTGAGAAGCTACTTCTACAAGGAGCAAGTCCTACTGAAACCGAAAACATGGACCTATTTTATGAAATTTTCAGATACCACTGTAAAATTTTCTGAATTGCCTTTTTCAGTGCTCATGCCTATTAACTTTAACCTTTTTAAAGGCACAGATTAAAAAATTTCTGGCCTGATGTACTTCTAAATACAGGTAATTTTACGTGTATTTTGATACACTTTTCACGACGTCTAATTAGCAAATTTATGCTCCTGTAAAGTAAGCTGAAGGTTTGTCCTTCAGATATTCCATAACTGCTCTTCACCACCATCATTAAATATTTTTCCACGAAAGTCAGATTTCAGTTTCAGAAACAGATAATAATCACAGCTAAATTTGGACCGTAAAGAGGGCAGTCAACTGCCTTAAACCGACATTTGTGAACTGCTGAAAAAAGTCATCTTGAAAATATACAAACTATATGTTTGTACACAATGGTGTATACAAAGCCATTGCTTTAGATACATCCAATCTTACTGCTATCTCCTTCACTTTTAATCTTATTCAAGAGACAATAATAGATTATATATAATCTATTATTGTCTCTTGGATACGAGTAATATTTTCTAATGTTAGCTCCTCCAATGGTCAACTTTCACGAAAATTTTCATCTTCTACTGATCCTCTGTCCATACGGAACTGTTTTATCCATTCTTTCGTTGTAGAACAGGAAGAAGAATCAATATATACAAAACCCACGGATTGTTTTATTTCCTTGGGTTTAAAACTTTCTTTAATTAAAAATTTAATCACAGAGCAATATCAGTATTAAACATTTCTGAACAAACTGGCACATTCCTTAATTCAGCAAACAATGAAAAAAAGATTTATCTAACGAAAGTTTCAACTGCATTAATTTAACATGGCCTCTACATATCCGCCAGAGGAGTTATTAATAATCGTTTTTTTATATGCGAAGCCGGAAAATTTTTACGTACCAGGTAACCAAGAAATTTAATGCGGTTTTCGTCACTATTCAAAAACGGCCCACAAAAATCTTGAAGACTCATTTTATCCTTTGAAATAATGGCCACTGGCTTCAATTACCTGTTTTCAATGAGACACAAGATTATAAATGTCCTTTTTGAACAAATCCTTTTTTTCAGGAGTCCAAAAATTATGATACAGCCGTTGTGACATCGTCGCGTTTTCGAAACTGCTGTTCCCGCAGGTGATTATCGATGACCGAAAGCAGGTAATAGTCCGATGTGGCCCGGAGAATAGGGTGAGTGAGGCAGAACTTCCTAACCCAGCGTTGTTATGACCTCTTGTTGCTTTTGCCGTGTGAGGTCTGGCATTATAGTGGAGGAAGATAACTCCTCTTCTGTTAATCAGTGCTGGCTGTTTCTGGTGCAGTGCAGCTGAAATTCTTAGTGTTGTGACGAGTAGACCTCGGCTGTTATGGTTTTTTTTTTCGATTTCAAGACATTCACAGTGGACTCTGCCAGCGCTGGTCCACAAACACACAGCATTACCTTCTTTCGGTGAATGTCCGGTTTAGTGGCCAATATGAGACCGGCCTAGAAGTCGACCAATGATGTTTCATCTTCCGCTTATCATGCATGATTCATTTTTGGTCACATGTCAAGATTTGTCCAAAAACGTAGCTTTATTATGGTACGACAGCTACAACAAGCAGATATTGAACTATTGGAGCTTGTTTTTCTCGGACAGGATATGAGGCAAAGAACGTCTATGTAAAGAAGGAAAGGCTCCATAGATGTAACGTACCCCAGTTTGTCTTCTACGCCGCTAGAAAGAAAAGGGAACACTCGCCAAGGGATTTGGCGACGGAACCTGTTGGCGAGAATTTCCCCTCTGTGATGTACTGGACCTGGCTTAAATTTTCCTCCTCCGATAGGAAATTGAGGAACACGGGTTAAGATGAATCGTTCTTTGACCTCGGAAATGAAAAAATATTAGTTTAAGTCTCACTTTCACTGGCTGTTGAACCTGCATTATACATATCGCAGTTTGATGTCTGATTTTATATGCGTCAATATGGAGGGGTAAAAAATGGAGTCGAAAAGCTTTAAACTCTTGATATAAGTGCCCCTTCGAACCTGTTCGAACTTTGACATCAGCTTCGAGCTTTGGCGCTTTTTGGCGACAGATATTTCACGCATGCGCAGCTGTTTCCCTTTTCGTTCGAAGGGAGCTACTTCTGCTGCGGCGAAGTTTTCATTCTTAACAATACATATTCTTTGCATGAGGAACCCACATGCTTAGTTTCCATGTCGTCCGAAGGTTATGAAGATATGATCCAAAGGTTTAATCAGATACTACAAGCCTGTGTGCAAGCTCCTGGTAGGTTTCATGAGGATTCTGCTTGATTTTCACTTCCAGCTGGATTTTGTCGAGGATGGATGGACGACCAACCCAAGGCTTGTTGTCTTCAAGCTTCTCGTCTCCGGAAGAACCACTCGGCTGAACCACTTCTGAACAGTTCGTTCACTCACAGACGTCTCTTCAAACACGGAGTATCTTCTACTGGCTTTTGCAGCTTTGTTTCCCAATTTGTACTCGCAAAGCAAAATAGGTTTGAAAATCTCCTTTTCCAACGACATGTTTTTTCTAAGATCCTACAGAACTGATAGCGAAACTTGCGATGCGTTGAACAACTCTCTACTGAAAGAAATGTCTGAAAGGAATGTAAACATATAACGTCTTCAAAATCAATTTGACTACAGTAACGATCAAAAAGTAACTGTTCTCCAAACCTTACGAACTTTCTTGATTACTTGATATGTTAAGTGGACACTTATTCATCGAATTTATCGTTTTAATTCACTTCGTTAAGATGAAATAAATTTTGAATTAAGATTTTTTTTTAGCTTTCAAGATCTTTTCACAAGAAGCACACTATCCGTGCATCTAACTAGACTCAGCTTTTCTTGCACGTAAAAGATAAAATAAAATTTTAAATCATTCTACAGGAATAAAACAGTACTTTGGCCAAAATACTTTTATAGTAAATAGTTTTTAGGGTATTTTTATGCATAATAAGGCTTGAAGAATGAAAATAGATATGAATAAAAGTGACTTTGAGAAACGCTATTATGTCTTATTTAATGAAAATGAGTTGGATAATCTGCAAGAAATGTTTGATTTCCTTGAGAAGTTTGGAAATTGACGAGAATATTAAAGCCAGGCTTAGACAATGCTAGATAAACATGAAAATTAATTATCAAGTGACTTCTGGCGAGGAGGATGTGGTGATATTGGCATCACATCGTTAATTAGTATATTGCTACTCATTAAATGGTGTGAAAAATGTATCAAAGGTGATCAAATTAAGGAAAAAATTTATTTATTTCTTTTAGAAGTACTACTGAAGAAGTTTACGGAAATGATTAACATGTGTCACAGAGTAAGAAGAAAAGGAAGCTAATGTAGTGCGTTCTTAGCATGAGATTGAAAAGAATAAATAAATATGGGATCAAAAATTGGAATGTGTTACGACATTAACTAAAGATTTGTGTTACATAAAACGGACACTTTAAACCAATAGCCGATAAATAAATATTCAAAGTCATTAGAATAGAAACCCAATATAATTTTTCCGCTCAAGTCAGCACAGATAGGAGTGTTCAAGCAAAAGTGTAAAATGGGAAATTTTTTTTTGGGGGGGGGGGGGGAAATGCTCGTTTGATTATAATGTATTCTCTTCACATTCGGCGTCTATACCTATTTCTCTTAGAGATTTTGTCAACATTACTCCTCTCCCACAGAAGCACTTAAGACAATTTATAAATTTATATTCAGCTAACTGCAATTTTGCATTCAAAATTATGAGAATGATTTCAAAATAAAATTTTTTCTGTCTAGTTTTATTTGCAATGAGATATTATGCGTATTATGAGCGGAATATTTTCAGTATGCTTAATCCTGATGCGAATATTTATAATCTTTCGCCTCATACAACAACATATGACAGCGAATTTTGAGAATTTGAGGAAGAGAAGTTAAGTACAATTTAAATCTCTAAAGTGGATAAAAGAAGCAGAGTTATAATAGGTGCTCCATGTACAAATACGAAAGCGTTTATTCGTTAGAGCAATGAAGTTAAAAGTGAAAATAAAGCTCAGTACTTAATTCATATGCATATTAATATTCTAATTCTTGAATTCGATTTTCTAATTCTTGTTTTAAGTGTATTAAACATTTTCATCCTCTCTTCTTCCATTTACAATTTATTATAAAGAGCATTATGTTTTTCAATTATTTTTAGAAAAAGTAATGCTCTTGGATCTAGTTTGCTAACAAAAGCCTAACTGACTATCTAAAATTTACGAGTTAACATGTTTCATTATGAAAGCATTTTAACTACCTGTGATTGTAAATAACCCCTTAAAACTCATACATTACCATCAATCTTGACAGAGGGTAGATTCGATCCTTGAAAAGGTTCTTTTAAATCTTTTGGAGGAAACTTTACCATACCCAAAGGAATAGTCATCTATTTATTCTTCTGGGTGGCGGTGAAGGATCGTGCGGTCGCATGTCGCTTCAGATGACACTGTACTGTATCTGCTGCTAAGCCGGAACCGCGGTCCCCTCGGTAATTAATACCAGCTGCTGGTACATCCGATAGTTCACCTGGGCGTTCCGGTCATGGGGATTATCTGGCAACATTATCGACTAAATGAATCTTTCTTCCCTTTGTGGTAAGCGCAGAAATGAAAATGTTTCCAAGTGAGACTGGTAAAAGGACACCAAAAAACTATCTTGAGAAATAAAATTATTATCAGTACCATTCTCTTTCAGGATGATTTTTGATAAAATTATTCGGACTCTAAAAGACAGAAGTTTGTGGAAGCTTTCAGTTAATAAGTAAAGAGTCATTAGCGTTTTGGATGCTGGAGAGGTGAAAAATGTACAATGCCTTCGCCGAGACTCTGGCTCTGGACCTCTCCAATACGCGTCGAGTATGCTTCCACTTACACCGCGAAGGCATGCAGAATAAGCGATAAAATACATAGTAAATGGTATCCCTATTTTCATAACATCATAAAAATTTTATTTTAATACTACGCCAATTAAATGCCAGAGAGCTATTGTAATTGTTTAATTTCGCAACTTGACTCAAATCATCATTCATCTTAGTCGTAAATCTCTTATAAATCCTTATTTTTTTTAGTCCAAAGGGGCAATTTGCCCAGAAGGACTATTAATCTCATTTTGGCATTTTGCGTGGATGCACTAAAAGCGTTGTTTAACTTTCCAAATTGTTGCCACCAAATATTATCGTCCTGTGTAATATTTAAAGAAATTAAATAATGAAGAATCTGAATAAATATATGTGTGTTTCTCGCATAGTGGTAAAACAACTGTACCTAGAGCCATCAATTTTGAATATTGTGCGTTTCCACCCGAATATGGGCATCTGGAAGTCCGAATTTGAAATTTGTTTTATTATTGATTTCAGATTTTGTAAAACTTAAAGAATTTTTATTAACAAATTCGAGGATTTTAGAACGAGCAATGACAACGTTGTACAGACAAAAATTTTTCGTCTCCAGGGCGTCAGACTGTGTATTGGAAATTCTAAAAATATGCTCATTTTAAAATTATTTTGCGATATTGCTCTTGAACTGAATTTTATGTTGAAATGCGAAGATCATGATATTTAATAAATAAAGGTAACAAAACAAAATGTTAAAAAAAGCCTTTTTGGACGTAATTTAAAATCTGAAACCTTTCAGATTTTTTTTAAGAGCACGATATTTTCCCCCCTTCATTTTTCCCCCATTTTTGGGTCTTTCAACTACTAGCGTAGTACTCTTTATCTATCCCTTAAGACGTAAACTCACAATGTATTAAACACGACACAAATTTATCACAAGATGAATAAACGAATTTTATAATTGTACATCAGTAGTGTATTCTGTTTTTATCAAGCACAGTCATTGTACATCGTTACAAAATCTGACAGTTGGTATTCAGGCACACCGACAGTCAGTATACTGTTTATTTCTAACATACAAATTAACAATTATTTTCAACAACACCTACATGCTACATAAATCACGACATAATCTCTTTCTCACGCACGAAGGCAAGACTGAGTTGCCTAGCCTGAAATGAAGATAATCTGCATCTCACGTTTAAAAAGGCCTCCATAAAGCTTTGCTGTCAATTTGCTGAAAATTACACAGAAAGGCTTAGGTAACATAAAGAATTGCGTAAGAACTTAAAATCTTTCTGCCACAGATATGATTAATGAAATCGCATTTTCATTGGATTGAAAGAAATATTTACAATAAACACATTCTTTTGGACGTTTTCATAATTATAAATGATGTTATTGTTTGACTTTTCGAGAAGAAACAGGATAGCTTATAAGAAATAACTTTACTACTGCATCCCGTCATAAAAGAGCTGTTATTTTATTATGGATGCCAGGTTTAACTTGAAATTAGCAACTTCTACACATCTGAAGGTATGTGAGCAGTTTTGTTCTCTGATTAATACATATACACAAAAAATAAATAAATAAATAAATAAAAAATTTTTAAAAATGTTGTTTTAACTTTATTATTAAGCACCATTTTCTTTGCGCTTACGTTATATACAGTTCAACAGCAAAATTTCAAAAATTTTAATAGCAGCATAGTAATATACGTTTAGAATACCCAATGCAGCGTTAACTGTTGGCATACATTTTTCTGTTTTTTTTTCAGGTCATCATATCAGTGTTCAGTTTTCTAAATAAGATGGCTTTGCAAAACTTTTTTTTGTTTTTGTTTTTTTATTATTATCATTTTGTGTGTTTTCTTTATTTATTAAATGTCACGTTCTTTCCGTTTACGCCACATAAAATTCGATTCACCAGCAAAATCACAAAATTAAAAACTCCTTATCTTTAGAATTTCCAATGACAGTCTTGTGAGTTGGAGATAAAAATACTTTATTCCGCACAGTGTTGCCACTGCTCGAGAACCACGTAAGAAAATAGTTTATAAAAATAACTGAGCATTTATTTTCTACATGAAACTGTCAACGTGTTTATAATTTGTATAATACGAAGTTGTGTGTAAAAGGGATAATTTATCTTTTCTGTAATATAATATAAAAAATTACTTGTGTTAAAAGTTAATCTTGACTAACATTATATTTATTCCATACACAAATATGACAGAATCCTTTACGAAAAAGTGGATTTCACTATATATTTTTTAGCGCTCAGCAACTTAAACATAAATAATTCGAGT
>KK118120.1:219627-239192 GCA_000611955.2 Stegodyphus mimosarum | reverse complement strand
AAAAAAAAAAAAAACATATATGAAACATGAAAGATTTCAGATTTTAACGGTTGCCCAAAAGGGTTTGTTAATATTTTTTTACGCTCTCGCTGAGCTCGCAGTCTATCAATCTGCTTTTATACTCACACCTATTTTACCCCTCCTTTTTTTGTCTTTTTAGCTTTATTATTAAGTATAATTTTTTTTGCACTTAAGCCAGATACAATTCAATAGCAAAATTACAAAAATTTCAAAAACAGCGTACCAGTACACGTTTACAATTCTAGATGCAGCGTTAAGTGTTGGCATGCATTTTTTTTTTTTGTTTTGTTTTTTCAGTCTTTTCTCAGTTCATCATATCAATGTTCAGTTTTTTTATTAAGTTTGCTTAACAGACTTCTTTCTCTTTTTATTATTAACACTTTATGTGTTTCCTTTATTTATTAAATAATATCACGCTCTTAGCGCTTAAGCCACATAAAATTCGATTCAACAGCAAAATTCCAAAATATTTAAAACCAGAATATCTTTAGAATTTCCGATACACAGGCTCGCGCGCTGAAGAAAGAAATTTTTTTTTGTACAGTGTTGCCACTGCTCGCTTTGAAATCGTTGAGTTCGTTAATGAAAAATTCGTTAAAATTTTACAAAATATGAAATAGATAATCAAACAGATTCGAAATTCCAGCTGCCCATGTTTGGTGGAGGACTTCATTATTCAAAATCTGATGACTCTAGATACCGTTGTTTTTTCACAATGCCAGAAGCGTACGTACATTCATGCAGATTCCTTATTATTTAATTTCAATTCTGTATTTATTAATCTTTTACTACAGAATTTTACTCAGATGCGGAATTCTCGATCAGGTATATTAATTAATCTGATTTCCTCTTCGGAGACGAATTTCTCGCTGAGCTATGGCGCTGATGTCACTAAGGAATCGGAACTGATTTGCAGAAATTTTAGATTTAATTCTTCATTAAGTTTAACAGATACATACGCATTTTTTTTTTTTTTTAGTTGGATGATCAGGCTTCAGTTACTCCTCAGAATATCTTATAGTAAAATTAATAGTTAGATGGTTAAAAAATAACAAACTCCCAGACGGGTATTCGCAAAATAAAGATCGCACTTATTTTGAAACAGTAATAATCAATTCGTTAGCTTCTCTCTTCTGAAGTAAACAGTGTGATAGTCAAGTTGAACAGGATTAATCTTCCGCTAAGACTAATAGATAAACACAAGGCAAATTCAAGATGGATTTAAGTCGAAATAGTATTTCCTCTTAATAACAGAAATTCCATAATACAAAGGAAGATTAGTTTGGTCAGAAAGTTTTAAGCATCAAAATGCCTGCAGACAGACCTTAAATTGCGCCGAAGCCCACCAGAGTCCGACTCCGGCACTTCTCAGTTTCTGAGGTAAATCGTAATTACATTCGGAGAGTTACGGAACCCTAAATAAAAGGGATACAGTACTTCGTTTATGTAAGTGAAACACAGTTTCAGCAGACAAATTTTACTTTAAAAATAAATATACCTTTAAAATCGATTGTAACTTCCGAAATCATACCTGTCTTTCTCTGTGGAAAAAAAGTTATAAAGGATATTAGGGCGTTTAAGGGAGAAAAAAGCTCCCATCCACATGCGAAAGGATTATTCTCCGGGTAATGCAATAAATTTATGAAAGCGGGTAAAATGTTTTATTCCCGAAAATATTAACAGTAATTATCTTGGTCTTCCACATCCAGTCCCAGTAAGCTCTCACTGCAAGTTGCGAGTTCCTCCAGACCTGAACTATGTAAAAAAATACGGGAGACACAAATTGCCACTTATGCAGATCTTAACTCATGTTGTCATCGAAGAAGGGGATTTACCCACTCGCATTCTGCTTCACAGATAGAATTATATTGGCAGGGCATTGCGGTCAGAAAGTCTGGACTCTTCTCTCTTTATTTTCGAAACTACAATTCTCCATTAATTTTTTTTTATATACTCTCATATTGTTTCTAGCATCATCTCTATTTTCATTAGCGACGTTTTAATCGTTTTACTTTTTTCTACTGCTGTGCTGGAAAAAGAATAGACTTCTCCCATTGAAATAGCATGTTATACTGTATATTTAGGCTCTAAATTCAACCGCAGGCCGGCTGAGCTATTTCTTAGTTTTTGTAAGAAACTATGTCCATTCGGAGCCCCAAATAAGACGAGGTCCGATATTTTATTTCATTTATTTAACTATTTATCATCAATTTAAATAATTTATTAAATTTTTATTTATATCTTTATTGAATTTTAATTTAATTATTTTAGTTATTAGTCATTATATTTATTTTTATTTTTTTCCTCTTCTTCTTGATGGCATTCCAGAATGCTTCGGCACTTCCGACATTAGAAATTAAGCCCTGCTTAGGGATATGAAATTTCGCAGTTTTGTTCCAAGACTCCCAGAGCAAAATCATAGACCGTCTTTCTCCAAGGCAAATTTAGAATCTTCTTAGCACTAACGCCTCATTCCCTCCAACTGTGCGATGTTTTGTTATGTGAATGAATAATCAACCAAAAGCCTTTCTTCTATTTCTGGGATGCCTCTGGTGATTCAGAAAAGCTTCCGAGAACTTGAAATGCTTCTGGCAACTAATACCGTTTTTTCAGCTCTTAGCATTATGTTCACTTTACAATTCAAAGATCACCACGTTTCTTCAAATCCGATTATCTCGGGAGGATCCCTAACTAGCTTGAATGGGAAAGGGGGCAAACCTCTATAACAGCTTATTTCCTCCGCGCGATTCTTACCAACGTAGAACGTCGAGTAAGAATAGCACAAGAACAAACTTGATCGAACTGAAATAAGAAAATGCTGATGATGTTGCAATTGCAAAAAAATAACGTATCTGGCTTCTGTTTCTAATTAAGAGGTTGAAGAATTGGCGCTCACTTTAAAAGGAAAAGAAGAAAGATAAAATATTTCTATACTGGAAACGTAGACAAGAAATCTCTAGGGCATTTCATAGACATAGATAAATTCACTGATAAACTGGCGGCTGAGAGCGAAGCGCAACAGGAAAAAGGAGAGAAAGTCACGGCATCCTTCAGAGTTTATTATCAAATTTTGATGGAAAGGGAGCAGAAATCATCAGAAATTTAGCTGTATTCCTTTTCTTAAAAAACACAACTTTATACAACCAGACACACAGTCGTCAGAGATCAGAATCTTCATTATGCCAATAACAGCCATAAATGCACAAAATTCATGCTTTAAATTTTTCTTACATATTTATTTTAGTTCTTTGCAGCTTTAAATGCAATATTATTCTACAGCTCATCGTAATTTTATGATTCTTTTGCAACAGAATGAAAAAATCATATGTTTATTATCTAATTAAAATACCATGTTCAAATTGGCTTTAGTGTAAAAGGGGTGATTAGAAATGGCTATGAAAAAAAAATGATAAATTTATTATGAAATTTTCTACGGAAGTTTTAAAAAGCGTTTACTGTTCTTTAAAGACAAAATGAAAGAGGTAATGGATTACAATAAACTGCACACTGTTAATTAGACTTGGCCAGGATGTTGTGAAAAAATGTGTAAAATAACTGCATTCTTTAACTGCACTTCAATGAAAATACAAAAGTTTCCTTGGGGAAAATATCTCTTCAACTGTTGATCACAGAACAAAACTACCAGTACTCGATGGCTTTAATCCCCTCTACTGTTGAGTTTTAAGGTGAAGACGCGCAAATACTGTTGTTAGAAGAACAAAGGCCACTTGAAATACAATACAATATTCATTAGAATTTTATCTATTTGTCTATTTTAAGACCTTTTTAGTAACATTGCAGCTTAAACATCATTTACAGGCGTACAGCTGGCAAATATTTCTGAATCTATGTTCATAATTGCGTTAAACTTCTTGGGCAACGTATATACGTATTTCCGAAACGTAGTAAATAACTTATAGACTTAACAAATATAAAAATAGCCATTGCAAAAACCACATATATTATTAATTAGTATACACAAGATCAATATACTTGACAATTTATTCACAGTAGCAGAAGCATGCCTGATACGACTTTTAACTTGTCTTAAAAATAAAATATAAAATTAATAGAAAAAAAATACTTTTCACTTGGAATTACATTATATTGCAGCAATATTTAAATCCAAGCCAATTTTCACTTTGTAAATACTCCCTTAAAATTTATTTCATTGCTCACAGAAATTCTTAAATAAGAATTCTTCTCAGCAATTAAATTAATCTTAAGGGTTAACAAAATTTTATTAATTTTATATGATCCAGTATTTGTAATTTTTTTCAATATTTTACTCGTTCTGCTACTGCTACATGAAGTCCCCTTTCCTTTTATTTATGATTCGCTCTTTTATTGTATCTGCCTGTTCCCTGGTATAAATTACATAAATTTTTGTGGACACCTATGCTATTTTTTTTAATAATAACTGTATTTTGTTTAGATCGAAAGCTTAAATCAAAACTTTCCACGAAAATTTGTGATATAACACGGAAAACAAACAATCTTTGCTTAAAAATAACTTTCCTTGTTCTGTAACTTAGTACACAGTAAAACAACGTTTAATTTCAAGAAAGCCTCCAGGCTGTCGGCCCTGATTTTTGTGAAGTTGTACAGGTGCGTTTAGAGGCAATGCTCATATCGACTGCTGGATGTTAGTATTCAAAATATTCACAATTATTCAAAAACCAAGAAACTGATAATTACTCAATTACTTGAGATTCAATAACAAGAAAAGTTAGAAGGAATGTGGATTGTATTACATCGATAAAAGAAAATGGTTATTGTTTACATACGTTCTGAACAATATTTCACATATAAAATATTGACATATATTTTAATGAAATTACCGAATCCAAATGTAAAATAATCATCGATCAACAGATTATCCATATAATGTCCACTACTTTAACAAACTAATTAATTATTTAAGTAGAAATGGTAAGTTATTATAAGCTTAATCGATGAAATTAATCTTAAAAAGAAAAAAATATTTCTGTAACTCTGCTTTGATGCCATGGAAAAAATAATTTCCCACTTTTCCTTTTATTTTTCTTGCTTTTTTTATTTTTATTTGTTTTATTTTATTTTACTTTTTTAAACAATAGGCAGAATTGAAAACAAATTGGAGATTGGAGACATTTGAGAGAGTTGCAAATTCGAAATAACAGAATTAGAAAAATGAAGAACAAAAGTAATTTTGTTTAAATCTTAAAAAATATAGAATTATTTAAATGTTAAGAAAATGAACACAAAATTCAAAAAAATAATTTTTTAAAACTGAAAAAAAAACCACACACTTATTTTTAAGTCTAGGAAAAAAAAATAAGCCGAGTAAATTCATATTTACGTATATATATTATTATTATTAGAAAAGATTTTTCATATATCATCTCCAAAGAACAGAAATTTAATTAAAGCAATGAATTATTGCAAATATTAGTCAGAATATTTAAATATACATATATATGTGTGTGTGTTTTCCCGATATTCTTATGTCGAGAAAAGTCAAAGGGTTTAAATTTTAAATTTAGAAATGCTGGAGCTCTAAGGATGGCCAGTAAGAAAAAAAGAACAAAAAATAAATAACTTACTTAATTAAATTAAAATAAATATTTAATAATTAAAATTAAATAAAATACGAAGCAATAAATAAAAAATTAACGAATAATGTTAAATTAGTTATAAATAGCTGAATAACAACAAAATAGT
Organism: Stegodyphus mimosarum; assembly: GCA_000611955.2. NCBI lineage: Eukaryota > Metazoa > Arthropoda > Arachnida > Araneae > Eresidae > Stegodyphus > Stegodyphus mimosarum. Next base: position 233,468 of record KK118120.1, on the reverse strand, counting down.
TAACAACTCATTTTATTTTTTTCCTTCTGAAATTACGATTTAATTAAAAAACTGAGAAATACCGGCTCAGGCCGAATTTAGGCCCTGCTAAGATTAATTTTATAGCAACTCTCTAAAAGATTGTCCTCCCTAACAAATACAAATAAATAAATAAAATAATAACATTTTATGTATATATATTCCAAGACACTGCCACATTTTTAATAACACATCAACTATCGAAATATTAATTAGACTTTTTAAGAAACAAAAACTCAACTTTTACAGTTTTATTTTTGACAGTAACGTCTCATTCAATTTTAACCGTATATGTCAGTCTACCAATAACCACGTAAAAAAAAATAAGTAAAATGTTCGACGTATTAAATATTAAAATAGCTGTCACAATCCTAGACGAATTAATGACAGAATGGTCGAAACGGAAATAGACGATTACTCACTGAGGTACGTCTGCTCTTTTTGGTAAGGCAATGCCACCGATAACAAGCTGATCACAGATAAAATCCATAGCCACTCGGAACCACCAAAACGGAGCATTTCGTATCTCCACTACAGCCTTCCGCTTCGAACCGTCACTCCACGATAACTGAAACCTGAATGAAACGAGCGCGCCGCTCGCCGTATCAGTGGGCGGGGCTTCTTAGTACGCGGTCCGTCTTCTGACAAAACATCGCAGTGTCCGAGGGACCATTCATGTGTGATAAATGACGCTTTCGGACTTTGTGGGGACTGAACGGTTAAACTTGGACGTGAATTGGATCTATTGTGAAACAAAGTTCCATTGCTAGTATGGAACAACATTACTGGGTACAGTGAAAGATTTTGTTTGCATTAAGATACTGTCTTCGTCTCAAAATAGAGCAGAATAAGGCAAATTTAACAAGCCACTTTTCAAGAAGTTCAGTTTTCTTTTTGACGTTTCTCAGATGACAAGTTTAAGGATTTAGCGCGGTTTAGATCAATTCGTAGAATTCAGATTAAATGTTTCCTCATCCAGATAACAAATCCTTGTTTTTCCGACACTTGATCCATTTAGTCAATGGCATTACTTTATTACGAGTGCATAATGGACACATGGAACGCAAATGAACAGCATTACTCCAGAACTCCAATTAAGCAGATAGGCATCACAGCAGTTGTACAATTACAACGCATCCTCAGATTCAAAAGCCTCGGGGGTATCATCTAGTGGCAAACGGGCAAGTACGGAAACAACATGTTTGCTTTTATCCGGACACCCAGCCGGAGGTCGTTACGAAAAAGAAATGCATATCAACCAATATTAAAAACTGAAAAATAAAAATTGGGAAAAAATTGAATAAAAAAAATCTGAAGGCCTTCAGATTTTATATTACGCCCAAAGGAGTGTTTTTTAGTCCAAAGGGACAATTTGTCCAGAAGAACTATTAATTTCGTTTCGGCATTTTGCGCTGATTCACTACAAGCGTTGTTTCACGTTTCAAATTGTTGCCACCAAATATTATCGCCCTGTATTATGTTTAAAGAAATTAAATAATGAATAATCTGCGTAAATGTATGTATGTTTCTCGCATTTTAATAAAGCAGCGGTACTTCGAGCCATTAAATTTCGAATAACATAATCCTCCTGCCAATGTGGGCATCTGGAAGCCCAAATTTGGAATTTGTTTTATTATCGATTTCATATTTAGTAAATATTTAGCGAATTCTTGATTTACAAACTAAACGATTTCAAAGTCAGTAATGGCAACGTTATACAGAAAAAACATTTTTGTCTCCAGCGCGTGAAGCTGTATACCGGAAATTCTAAATATATGTTCATTTTAAAATTATTTTCCGATACTGCTCTTGAACTGAATTTTAAGTGCGAAGAACATGATATTTAATAAATAGAGGTAACATGCAAAATGTTAAACAAAATCCCCTTTGGACGTAATTTAAAATCTGAAACCATATAAGGCATTTCTCTCATCTTCTTGGTGCCTTCGTGGTGTAGTGGTCAACACGCTCGACACGTATTGGAGAAGTCCATGTTCAAGTCCCGCGAGGGCACTGCACATTTCCACAACTCCTGCTTTCAAAATACCTAATGTCTCTAGAAGTGGCGCGGGAACTAAAAAGGGGGTGGATGATGATTCTCCACCGCCGGAATTTGGCGATTAGGTCTCCTGAACCCCAGTCGCCCTTTAAAAGGGGGAGTATGTAAAGTATTTCTTCCATCTTCTTCACATGCCTTCGTGGTGAAGTGGTCAGCACAGTTGACGCGTAAACGACAGGTCTGTGCTTCGATTCCCGATGACAGCAGTGGTCCTATCTCATCTATGTTGCTTCCAAATAACCTAATGACTCTACAACCTTTTAGATTTTTTTAACGTTTTGTGTGTTACCTTTATTTATTAAATATCATGTTCTTCGCCCTTAAACCATAAAATTCATTCAACAACAATATCACAAAGCATTTAAAATGGACATATCTTTAGAATTTCCTATACATATCCTCGTACGCTGGGCATAAAAATGTTTTATTCCGTATAGTATTGCCACTGCTCGTTTTCAACACGTTGAGTCTATCAATCAAAAATTCGCTAAAGTTTTACAAAATATGAAATAAATAATAACACCAATTCCAAATTTGAGCTTAAAGGTGTCCATATTCGAGTGGAGGACTACATTATTGAAAATTTGATGTCTCTAGGTACCGTTGATTTTTCGCAATGCGAGAAACATACATACATTTGTGCACATTCTTCATTATTTAATTTCTTTAAATATAATGCAGGGCTTTAATATGTGGTAGCAACAATTTGAAAAGTGAAACGCCGTTTTATAGTGGAGGACACAAAATACCAAAACGAAATTAATAGCCCTTCTGCAAATTGTCCCTTAGGTCTAATAAATAAAAAATAGAAAAACTGACATAATAAAGTCTGAAAAGGTTCAGATTTTGACGATCGACCAAACGGCTCTTTTAAAGTTTAATATTGTTATCGGCAAAGATTGTTGAAGACGGCTCAGATGGAACAGTGAAACGTTTTATAGAATGTTAAACGAATATGCATTTAGACTAAAGTGGGAATGTTATACATTTTCTGTATATTTAAAAAGGAAAAAAATAAGTAATTTAATTATATAAATATAGGGTTTTTATAAAGTCCCGGACGCATTCTGATGTTTAATAACTCATAAAATAATAAAGATAGATTAAAATTAATAACATAAATGGTTAGATAGACTCAAATAGTTTCATGACCCTTGTCAATGAACTTCCACGTGTGCCCCCTTCGTCGCACGGAGAATATCAAGTCGATATTCAATTTCACGCCAGGTACCGGCAAGCATGTTGGCATCCACAGAGGCTGTTGCGGTTGTAATTCTGGCTTTTAGTTCATCCATGTTCGACACTCTTCTCCTGTAAACGTTGTCCTTTACAAATCCCCAAAGGAAAAAGTCCAGCGGCGTTATATCGGGTGATCTGGGTGGCCAAGGAATTGAACCTCCTCGCCCAATCCATCTTCCTATAAAATGGTCATTCAAAGAACTACGAACGATGGTACCCCAATGAGGTGGTGCACTATCTTGTTGCAAAAAGACATGCGGCTGAAGCTCTTCTAGTTGTGGAAATACGAAGTTTTACAACATGTCTAAGTATGCGACTGATGAGACCGTCTTCTCTGTGAAAAAGAAAGGCCCAATGACTCGGTCGTGCATTAGTCCACACCACACATTAACCATTGGGGAATCCCTTTGTGCCTCACGGTATTCATGGAGGTTTTCAGATCCCCATATGCGCACATTATGGCGATAACAGTGCCAGAAAGAGAGAAAAATGCAATTAATAAGCAGACGATATTTAGAAAAGTACAGATCTTTAGACTGGAAAAATGAAATTATCTGAAATGAACCACACGCGCAGACGATATTTACAAAAGTAAAGGTATTGAAACCTGAAAAGGAAAATACGTAAGTTATTCCATCAATAAATGCCATAAGTTTGTTTATATCTTCATTATTTTATGAGTTATTAAACATCAAAATGGGTCCGGGACTTTATAAACACCTTGTATATTAAATGTTTTTAATTAGATATATATCACGAATTTTATTTAAATCAATCAACTTAAAAAGTAAAAAAATAATAGTCTTAAGAACTGCATGTATTGCTTTTGAATTGTTTAGTTTGTTAATTAATAACACAGATAGACAAAATATAAAAGAATAATAGCTTACGCTTTTCCAAATGGCAACAGACTCGAATGAAAAGTGAAACAGCTCAAAATCGCGTTTCGAAACTAATATCCCTTTTGAACTAATTAAAAATTAAAGGAAATATAAAAGTAAATAATGTTTTATAGGATTATTTACTTAATTGTTTAATATCCTTAGTTTTAGAACAGAACAGTAAATTGCCCTTTGATATACTATTAAAAGTACAATGCGAATTTAGCTCAGCGTCTTATAAGCCCATGGGAAAACAATATGTTTACTTTTATGCAATTAAAATGCCCAGGTAAAGTCATTTCTGGAGGAGGAAGGCATATGGATCAAATAAATAAAATTAAAATTAAAAAAAAAAAAAAAAACTGCAAGATGTGCTTAATTTGAGAACGGAATAAGGTAATATTTTAAGCTTTTAGATATTATGAAAATTTACTTAAGGTAACAAAAAATGACTTGAATTCATTAAAATAATTTGTACTGCGTATTAGATCACATTTATACTAAAATTAAAGTTTAATAAGTTGTCAATCAGGAAAGGATATTGATACTGTAAGGGAAATACCAAAAAGAAATTGTGAACTAGAGTATTAACGATGATACGTCTTTATTTGGAATTTTCAGTTTTATACGCATTTTTTTTTATCTTCCTTTTTTTAAACAATTGAATTACTGAAAACATTAGCAAAGCAATGGAATCGGATGTTACACACGATCCGATTAGTTTCCGGTAACCTACCTTATATAATAAAGAATCATTATATGAATAATCAGAGTGAAATCTTCTCTTCAACAGAGACCTGAAAACACTGTTGCATTGGAAAAGTCCACTGCATCTAATAAGCAGTCCCCCCCTTTTTTTTTACTTGAAATGCCTTGACTTTTCTCTTGTTCTTGGAAGCAACTCCTACTGTTGCTACCAATCTCTCTTGTCTGACAACGGTCAGAACAAGCCCACGACAGGGGGCAAGGAGTCAAAAGGGCTATCGTTGCAAGAGCCTTCAGCACCATCTAGGTGAAAGCCCGACTTTAGGTCAGTTTCCCTCCCAATTTTGAGAAAGAATACCTCAGAGGAAAGGGTCCAAGGGTCTTCCACTCCTCTTCCCTTACTAACAACCTTTCTAAAGGGCTTTCGGCTCTCCGCATATTCAGAGTGTCCCTATGCCGCACAGATACTATACATTTACAAATATCCATGCCATCTCCGTGATTCGAACCCGGGTCCTTCGGTACGGCAGTCGGAGTCACTAATCACTCTCCCGGTTGGGCGGCTGGGAGCAACTTCTCGGTTAAAAAGGCGCTTTGGGCAGGATTATTGTTACATTACTCTTTTATTTACATTTTGCGGAATTATGATAAATGTGATAAAATCAACTACGAAGCGCAGTGATTTAAATTTTACTGCAGTACTGAATTCACTGGGTTAAGGAATTGTTTAAGTGAACACGAAAATATTTTTAGAAGTTTCGAATTACGTATTTTCCACTTACTAATCACTTACGCCAAAGCACACATGATGTGTATGCGTAATTAATTAGATTCTTCCCCATTTAAAAGCCGTCTTGGAAAAGAGAGAAATCCCCATTTAAAGGCCGTTTGGGAAAAGAACGAAATACAGTCAAATAAGTCCAGGTACTGGCGAGTTATCGTCCGCCATATTTTAGTTTGGGCACCTTGTACATTCTCTAATGGCCTGAACAGAGTGATGTACAATACAAGAAATTTGTCCAAAAACACGTTTCTTTCAGTATTCGTTTGAACGGGAGGTTTCTAGTGGCTGAAATTGCGTTCAGCGATCTGTGTTGGTAGCTCTGTTTCGCCTATAAAATGGAAGGGAGGAAGCAATCAGGGAAAGGTTCTGGTTCTGCTTAGTATGCTTCTGAATGGTCTTTCGTTATACTCAAAGGATCAGCTCCCCTTGACGAACGCCAAGCGAAACTAAAACTTTAATTAAAACGCTGAATCCCAGAAAAGCCAACGGTTAGGACAACATTCCAAATAGTGCTCTGAAGATGTTCCAGAAAAGATAACTGCCTTCGTGTGTATCATTTTGAATGCCTGCTGAGACTCAGGTACTGTCCAAAGCATAAAAATATGCCTGTGTCATAGTCAAAAGCTGGGGAGAGATCCCACCATCTCCACAAGCTATATACCAATCAGCTTCTTATCCACAATGCTGTTCGAGAAAGAGATCCTCGAACACGTTGTGAAGTCATTAGGACTTTTTGAAGTCCTAATGTGTGCTTTTTGAAGCACGAGACATGAAAAATGAGCAAAGAATGGAACTCGAACCTCGGACCTCTCGAATACGCCCCGAGTGCGCTGACCATTACACCACGAAGGCATGAAGGTTAAGAAGGTGAGAAAAATACTTTATATACTCCCCCTTTTAAAGAGCGTCTGGGGATTAGAGGACCCTAGTCTTCAAATCCTGGTGGTGAAGAATCATCATCAACCAACTTTTTTAGTTCGGGCGCCACTGTAGCTACATTAGGTTTTTTTGATGCTGACAGACGGGAAAAATGAGCAATACCAGGGACTCGAAACTCGGACCCCTCGAATACGCGCCGAGTGTGCTGAGCATTACCCTACGAAGGCTATAAAAAAATCTGAAAGCTTTCAGATTTTACATTACGCCCAAAGGGGATTTTTTTTGTGTATGTGTGTTACTTTTATTTATTAAATATAATCATCTACGTATTCAAACCATAAAATTCAGTTCAAGAGCAGCATCGCAAAATAATTTTAAAATGAGTATATCTTTAGAATTTCCGATACACAGTCTCGCGCGCTGGAGATATATTTTTTTTTCAGTACAGTGTTGCCATTCCTCGCTTTGAAATCGCTCAGTTTGTTAATCAAAAAATCTTTAATGTCTGGGAAAATAAGAAATAAATACCCACACTGGCCAATGAGTTAGAAGCCTTTGAAATTTTCATTTGAACGCGTGCTAGGAAGGAAGTATGCAAATTTGTTCTATGACGTGCGTTACACGTGGTTAGAATGCTAGTGTAAATAAGGCGTAAGAGTGCTTTTCACGATGAATGAAGTAATATGGGAAAAACGGCAGATCTTTCACCATTTGAAAAGTGCTTATTGTTGGTGCCCGTTTAGTAGAGGCCTTGATTCGAAGACGCGAAATCTGAGTTCCCAAAAACAGCCTTATCGAAGGTTTTCAGAAGTTGAATGAGAAACCACTATCCTTCTCAAGAAGTCATAACTGCGGTTCGAGCACAGTTTTCCAAGAGAGTGATCAGCGTCGTCTCCAGCGAATTGTGCGGCAAAACACGGACTCTACTGTGCTTCAACTGACACAGACCGTCAACCAATGCAGATTTAAGAGATTTGCAGGTGATAGTAATGCACAGCTGGATGCCAGTGAGAAAACCATTCATTTCTGGTCGACATGCAAGAATTCGTTTGCAGTGATGTCGGGAAAGAAGACACTGGACATCTGGGGTATTGGAAAAGGCTAATGTGGTTGAATGAATCACGCTACACCTTATTTTACACTGGTGGATGACGTCTAATTTGGCGGGAACCCCATGAAGCCATGAATCCATCTTGCCTTACTTGCACTGTGTAAGGGTCTGGTGGGCGTATCATGATATGGGACATATTCTGCTGCCATGGAAATGGTACCCTGGTATTTCTCGAGGTAAACAAACAGCCATGCGACACCTAGATATGCTGGAAGATCAAGTGTACTCTGGAATGTTGCATTTTTACTCTAATAGCGACGGATACTTCATGGACCATAATGCAACTATACATTGTGGCAGAAGTGTTCAAAATTAGTTTGCTGGACATCAGTCTCACTTCCAATACCTTCTATGGCCACCGCATAGTCCGGTTCTTAACCGCATAGGAAATCTGTGGGATGTGGTAGAAAGACGCATCTGACAGCATTCTTCTCTTTCTTCTAATTTACAAGATCTGAAAAGCTGAATAGCCAATGCATGATATTCTCTGGACGCAAAAGTACTCCAGAAGCATGTAGACTCGATGCCCAACCGAATCAGAGCAGTTTTCCGTGCAATAAATGGCGGTCCAATAAAATATTGATCTTAGGTTTCTAATTCATTGGCCAGTTGTGTAATAAAACAAATTCCAAATTATAGCTTCCAGATGCCCATATTCGGTGGAGGATTACGTTGTTCAAAATTTGATGGCTCTAGATACCGTTGTTTTATCACAATACGTAAAACATACATACGTTTATGTAGATTCTTCATTATTTAATTTCTTTAAATATAACACAGGGCTCTAATATTTGGTGGCAATAATTTGAAAAGTGAAGCGACATTTATAGTGAACCAACACAAAATGCCGAAGCTAAATTAATAGTCCTACTGAGCTAACTCTCCTTGGGACTAATAAAATAAAATACAGTGTGTGTAAACTCTTTTGTTTGTTTTATTTGTTCAATAGCATCCTCACACTTCCGTCAATAATCGTAGCATTAAACACCAGCGGCTCTTTATACTAAAAATAGAGCCTACCGTCAATTTCTTTTAAATTTGAAAATTTTAAATGTTAAATGTTCATTAGTATCAAAAATATGATTACTCCTGTTAGGTAAAATGTTCTTTTGTCTGATTTCCTTTTGTTCTGGCCTTGAAAGAAGAATTTTGCATTTTCGCATATCATTTTAAATCCTCCACACCCTCCAATAAAAACTTGAGATCTATAAATTTTAGATTACAATTTAACTCCTCGAATTAAATAAAAATTAAAACTCAGCTAAAAAAATTATTTTAATTTTAAAAGCTCCTGTATTGGCTCTGCATTTCTTTTTTAAATAAAAAATGATGTTAACAAAGCTATATCGAAATGCTTAAAAAAAAACAGTAGTTTCAATTATTGAGAGATACCATTATTCTACACAGTGACTCATTCCAAGAAAATTAATCATTGTATAGAATTTCTGCAGCGAGAAATTTTAGAAATCACCGCTACTTTTATCGGAATTAGAACTCTGCTAAACTGCTAGCTGGAAAAACTGCTACCACTTTTACCAAGAAAGTATGCAGTAAAGAAGACGGAAATTCCCTACATTTTTCGCCACTTAAAAGGCCACTGGGACCAAGTCCAGATGATGATGGGTTTTTTTATCTACCTCTGCATTTTAGTCAGGCGCCAATGTAGAACTTATTTAGAATTTTTGAAGCGAGATAACGTGACAAAATCAGTTATGTCTTCACTGAGATTCTAACTACGGATCTGGATGTCTTACCATTTACATCGCGAAGACATGTAGTGAGAAAGGCGAAAATTCCTTTTATTCTTCTCCACTTAATAAGCGATTGGGAAAGAAGGAAATCTGCTGACCAAAACACGATACTAATTTTAAACTGTAGATTCTATTGAGCAATTTTAGAGCAAGATAACGAGGGAAAATCAGCTATATCCTAGCCAGAGTTTGAGCTCCATACCTTCCGATACCAGTCGGATGTTATACCACTTAACACCATGAGAGGGATAAGGCAAAATTCTTTATACAATTAAAGTTTAAAAAACTGTATACCCTTTAAATAAAATTTAAAATAAATAAATTTTTAGAGAGGCTTGTTAATTTATACGTTGCAAGATTTTTGCACGATCCAACATTTTATTTTGAATGCAAACTTAGCATATACAGGTAGTAGAATTTTGCAGTCCATCTAATGTAGGATGTTAGAAACCTGCCTTATTCGTAGTACTCTCAGTATAAGTAGTACAAAATAACACCTTTACAAATTGTAATTACGGAGTAAAAATAAAATGCTGTTTTTAAGCGATTAACTTTCTTCTGTTAATGATAAACATACTTTTATAACATTAAAGATAAATTAACAATCATGCGCGTCATCGATCGGCAATAAAGTTTCTTTTATGGGCAAAAAAAAATTTCTTTGAAGGGAAATTTCTTTATGTAGTTTTGAAAAATCTTAATGTAATTTTGAAAATTTTTGTTCTTTTAAAATTTACAAGTTTTACTCGTAAATTACTTTTAAAAAATGTCAAATGATTTTCTATCATCATAAAACAGGAAACTTCTTCACTACCCGTGATCTTCACATTTTCGAAGAGATTTTTGAAAATCATACATTGCGAAGAAACTCTTATTAATTTCAGGAAGCAAACATATTATCTTCATCTAGCAAGCCTTATTATATAGAAGGAAGCGAATTTCTTCTCGTGGCAAAATAAAAATTATTTCTACTTGAGGGAAATTTTTGCAAGCCTCGTGCGCAAGTTATTCAATGATCCAGTGATTCTCAACCACTGTGCCGCGGCACTTTTGTGTGCCACCAAATTCTTAAAGTGTGCCGCGAAATTTTAGAAATGTATATAAAAATTATAATGGTTTAATGAAATTCGTTTTTTAAGACATTAATAAGCGTGCTTATTGTTTTAACCAAGCCGATTTTGGTGCTCTGGAGGAGAGCGCATTTCGGAGCATTTTCGCGCATCTTCAGTACATAATTAAGAAGTTTTGATTGGTGTAGATGGGAGACTAGCTTACATATCAGACATTTTTGTTATTTTTAATAACATAAATTCAAGTATGCAAGGGCCAAAAGAAAATGCATTTAACTCAACAGATAAACTGGTGGTATTCCAAAAACAAATAACTTTGTGTAAGAATAAATCTCAGGAAGGCAATTTGGAAAAGCTTGAGTCAGCCCAAAACGATTTTAATAAAATTAGTCATAAAATTGTTATTGACCATTTGACAACGTAAGAGGAGAGTATTATTCATTATTTCCCAAATAAAGTAATATATTTATAATATTTAGATATACAAAAAATTTGATGGGGTTCGTAATCCATTTGTGATAAGAAATGCTTCTGTATTTGAATTAACTTTGAATGAAGAAGAATAACTAATTTCGCTTTCTAATCATCGAGATTTAATTTTAAAATATTCGGAAGAATCATTTAATTCATTTTGGATTAACATTAGATGCGATTATCCCATGATGGCCAAAAAAGCTTTAAAAATATTATCACAATTTTCTACATCTTTCTAGTGTGAATTCGGATTTTCAGTATTAGCCAACATAAAAGCGAACAAAAGATCGAAATTGTTAAATGTAGAAGACGATATGAGAATAACATTGTCACTTTTACGACCCAATATAAATGAAATTATCAAAAAACATCCAATTCAAATTTCTTATTAAAAGTATTTTTATTACTAACGTGTAATTAATCCTTAATATTGCTGTTTTTGTAGTACGTATCATTTTACATTACATTCAAAATTATTATCATAAACTATTTTACACGGTGTATTATAGGTAAATAAACGACTTTTAAATTTATATTTCTCTTTGTGTGCCGCCAAATTTTGAAATCATTAAAAGTGTGCCGCGCCAAAAAAATGCTTGAGAATCACTGAAATAGACGCTCAACTACCTTTTGAATAATTAAGTTTTTCTTTGTTAAAAAAGTGCACATATAACTACAAAACGATCATTAAAGATTAAGCCATATTCACAGTCAAGTTTCCTTCTTCGATCATTCGAAAATGCTGTTTTTAACACCTCGTTTTGAATGTTTGAATTTATGTTCTGAATCTTGAAAGTCTAATGGATTCATTCTTAAACTATTTTCGCAACTGTTTAGCCTAAAATAACAACTTAAGCATTAAACTGCATTAAACAGAATCAGCATACCAGACGCATAAATTATTTATTTAATGTATTTTATTTTATAAAAATCTTAAATATTTTGCTAATATTTTAAAACTTGAAATGCAAACTCTTCGAGGTATTACACTGTAATCTGAAATTTTCAACCTACAATTTTAATTTTTAGTTCGAAGTGGCGTTAATCCAGAATTGCTATTAGTTTCGAAATAGCGTTTTGCCCTGAATCACTAAAAGCGTTATACCACTTTTGAAATTGTTGCCACCAAACTTTAGCTCCTTGTATTATATTTAAAGAAATAAAATAATGAAGAATCCGTATGAATGCGTGTATGTTGCTCGCAATGTGAAAAAATAACGGTACCTAAAGCCATCAAATTTTGAATAACGTTGTCCTCCACCGGAATAGGTACCTGGAAGCCCGAATTTTGAATTTCTTTGATTATCTATTTCATATTTTGTAAAATTTTACAGGAATTTTTCATTAACAAACTCAACGATTTCAAAGAGAGCAGTGGCAATGCTGTACGAAAAAAAAATTTTTTTTTATTTCCAGCGCGCAAGGCTGTGTATCGGAAATTCTAAAGACTTTCTGTTTTTAAATATCTTGGAATTTTGCTGTTGAATTGAATTTTATGTGGCGTAAGAGCTAAGAACGTGATATTGTTTAATAAACAAAGCAAACACCATAGGGTATTTCTCCCGCCTTCTTCTTCGCATGCCTTCGGGGTGTAATGGTCAGCATGCTGAGCGCGTAACCAAGAGGTCCCTGGTTCGATTCCCGGCAAGGGCATTGCTCCTTTTTCATCACTCCTGCTTCAGAATTTAACCTAATAACTCTACAAGTGGCGCCCGAGCTAAAAAAGGTGGTGGATGATGATTCTCCACCAACGAGATTTGGCGATTGAGCCCCTTAATCCCCAGTTACCCTTTAAAAGGCGACTGGGAGTATATAAGGTATTTCTCCCGCCTTCTTCGCATGCCTTCGTGGTGCATGCCTTCGCTGGACGCGTATTCGAGAGGTCCGTGGTTCAGTCCCGGCAAAGGCGTTGCTCATTTTTCATTTTTCCTGCTTCCAAAATATCTAATGACTCTACAACACATAAAATGTTAGTAATAAAAAGAGAAAAAAAGTTCTTTTAAGCGATCTTAATAAGAAAACTGAACATTGATATGATGAACTGAGAAAAGCCTGAAAACATACGGAAAAATTTATATCAACACTTAACGCTGCATCGGGAAATCTAAACGTATACTGCTATGTTGCTTTTAAATTTCTTGTAATTTTGCTGTTGAATTATATCTGGCGTAAGTGCGAAGGAAATGATGCTAAATAATAAAGCTAAAAAAGTAGAAAAATGGGTTAGTAGGAGTGAGTGTAACTGCAAACTGGTAGACTGCGAGCTCAGCGAGAGCGTAAAATACTTTAACAAACCCTTTGGGGTAACCATTAAATTTGAAACCTTTCAGATTTTTTAAATTTTATTGCATTCTGAGCTCGAATTAAATTTTATATTTAAATTGCTGAATAAATATTATGTAACAAAATCTATTTTTTGTAAGAATTCTTCAGATGTGTGTATGAAATAGATATAATGTTAGTCAAGATTAACATACGTAATTTTTTATGTTATATTACAGAAAAGATAAATTATCCCTTTTACACACAGCTTCGTATTATACAAATGATAAAACCTGTTGACAGTTCTATGTAGAAAACAAACGCTCATTTATTTTTATAAAAATAAAAATTATTTCCTTATGTGTGTGTCGTATAGAATTCGCTTCACTGGTACTGAATGTGTTTATCGACTGGCCATGGCGCTTCTTATTCTACTTCTTTTAAGGAGCGGAAGTTAATTTTGTTTCCAAAATTCTTCTACCATCACTCTGACAGATTTAACATCCGATCATCTTCCGCCGCCTTTAATCTCCTTTCTGGTCTCTACCTCTAAGTGACGGCCGGATGCTTTTATTCCAAAAAGCATTTCAAATGCCACCTTTCTCCGA
>KK118120.1:206632-219613 GCA_000611955.2 Stegodyphus mimosarum | reverse complement strand
CCTTTTTCCTTTGCACTGATTACATACTAGTTGCGTAAAGGCACATGAATATTCGAAAAAAGTATTTTTATTGCTTCTTGTGTAAAACTGAGAATTACGGGGGCGGGGGGGGGAACCGCACGTTGCTTCGTAACTTTTTTTTTTTTTTTATTTACATTTAAAAGCAAAATAACTTTACTCTGCAAACACTGATTTCTTTAAATAATTTTCGTAATCATCGTAAAATATGGCTTTTCGTAAAGTACGGCTAGAGAAACTGTTTGATTGATTCATTAGAGAATTCCTGAGACAAAATAAAATGTCGCGCTTACTATTTAGCGAAAGAAAAACGTGCTTTGTTCTCTTTTATTCAACAATATCAAATGTATGCTGCAATGAAAACGATAAATGATGAAAAATAGAAATACGCATTAAATAATTAGTTAAAATACTCTGATTAACTGTTTTCCATCGTGTCGAATTATCTTATTATTATTTATTTCGACGAAAATGGCACTAGTCCTCTTTACAAATATTAGAATATTTTCGCGATATAAAATTACTGAACAAAAAAGGCTTAGTAAATATTTTGTAAGAAACTGCAACTGTCTTTAGATCGAAAATAACTTAAATGTCTTTTGCTGCGTTTATTAGAAATGTTGTAAAGTTTTTATTTTCCTAGATTGGTTTAATTTATTTTAAAACATAAATTAGCTCTTTTTTAAAGGAAGGAAGTGGCATTCATCTAAGCTTCGGGCTACCTTTTCAACATTCTTACATTCAGTATTTTATGTTAATTAAATCGTATTCCTTCGTTTTTTCTGTTACTTATTCACCTTGTCATAGTTTTTAAGAAATTCTAAGTTTTTTATTGCATAAGAATTATAATAAATTCAGGAAAAAATTATTAAAATTTCGATGATGATGTATTTTAAATGGAATTCTTTAATCCTAGAAATCTTCAGTTATTTGCATGAATAAAAAGGTCTAAGTCATTAATTATAGGTTATAATTAATTATAGTTTAAATGGAATAGTATAAGTTGTTTAGAGTCACTACGTGTAACGTTTAAGTCGCATAAGTCTTTCTCAACGCAACAAACAATTAATCACCAAATATAAAACTGCTACATGAAAATTTTGAAGACAGCTCGGAAGAATCAGTTTCAGCAACATATCTCAAATCAAAGGACGACGCTAACACGGAGTCTTTCCAAACTCGATAGATATAGAACTATTGGTCACAGGTATCGCGGCAGAGGAAAACATCGAGCAGAAAACAAAGCAAGGGGAAAACATCGTCTTACAGAAAAGTAAAGAAAGAGAAAACATCGTAGATTTAAAACATCGTAGGTTTAAAACATCGCGGTGTAAAACGTCTGTGCAAAAAATAAAGCGATTCAAAACTTTTCAATTTTAAAACATCGCGGTAGAAAATATCGTAGAAAAAATAAGGTATCTACAAGTCATCGCAGATGTGTTTTAAAAGTTTTAAATGCATGTTCATATAATGATCTATATGCAGAAAGAAGAATAAGGAATGTTTTTACTTCTGTGTTGTATGTTTCTGAGTGAACTATACATTTTTACTGAAAAAGCAAGAAGGAAACTTAAGTATTTAAAATCTGAAAATGAGTAGAAAATTAATGCTACATATAGGAGTTAATCGGATTAAGTGCTTAACTATTAAAAGTGATTATTTAATTCATCTGTAAGTTTTATCCTAATTTTATAACAGTTATTTTAAGTGTATGCAACTTTCCTATCTCTTCTAGCTTACAATTCCTTTCCAGAATGTATTTTCAGAAACGCGTTTAATGCAAATGAGTAAGAGTAGTATTTAAGTCGATGCTTCAGTGACTTCGTTAGAGAGCCAGAGTTTCTGACTAGCTTGCATTTGCCTTTGGGATACATCGCTCTCTAAGCTATTACCAAAGAATATGTATTGTTCGCTGCAGAAGAAGTGGCTCCCTTCGAACGAAAAGGGAAACAGCTGCGCATGCTTGAAATATCTGTCGCCAAAAAGCGCCAAAGCTCGAAGCTGATGTCGAAGTTCGAACAGGTTCGACGGTCACGTTTATCAAAAGTTTAAAGCTGTGTGACTCCATTTTTTCCCCCTCCATATTGATGGATATAAAATCAGACATCAAACTGCGATATGTATAATGCAAGTTCAACAGCCAGTGAAAGTGAAAATTCACCTAATATTTCATCATTTCTCAAGTCAAAGAACGATTCATCTTAACCCGTGTTCCTCAATTTCCTATACACCTTGCGGAGGAGGAAAATCTCGGCCAGGTTCGGTACATCACCGAGGTGAAATTCTCGCCAACAGGTTCCGTCGCCAAATTACTTGGCGAATGTTCCCTTTTCTGTCTAGCGGCGTAGAACACAAACTGGTTTACATTACATCTATGGAGACTTTCCTTCTTTACATAGACGTTCTTTGCTATTACTACGCTCGGCAGTAGTTCAGGCCCTTGATTCAGGATTGTAAGTAGTTGGCTCCTAAATCTCAATTCTGTAGCCTACGGAATTGAGATTTAGGAGCCAACTACTTAGAATCCTGATAGCTTTGGCTATACCTTTTTAATTAAGCTTTAATTCTTATCGATTTGAGTTGAAGCCCAAGTGAAGGCTTTGCTGTATGCTCTGAGATATGAGCCGACTGTGTTTATACTTATTTTGAGAAATAAAGGATAATTAACCCTTCTTGAGTCTTACGTCTCTGTTCAAATACTCAAGTGGTGTACTTACACCTATCAGTGTAAAAGGTACTCAAGCGGTGTACTTACACTTATCGGTGTCAACTTAACCTATCGGTGTAAAAGGGTTTCTACATTTAACTGTTAAATACAAGGATGGAACCCCACAAATCTCTTTCTGAAGTAACAATAATATAGTATTTTATAGAGGTGGATTAATAGTGCAAAGATGCAGTTAAAGCTCTTAAAGTCTGAAAACACAAGTCTGCGATATTATCATCTTACGATGATTTATAGGGAGTTTTATTTTTTACCATGATGTAATCTGAGGCAATTATTTAAAACTGCGAAATATTTTACAGCTTTTTTGTGACTTATTATGTTCTACATCAGGATGCTTTAGAACTGCGGTGTTTTCTCCTTGTTTCCTTTTCTCCTACAATGAATTTTACTTGCGAGGTTTTGCCAGCGATGTTTTCTGCAGCCATTGACATATTTTGTAAAATTAAAGTCGTCTGAGACTGAAATTTGGTCAGTTTTTTAAGCTGAAATCGAGTGACTTTGTTTCATTCACTTCCATTTATATCCATATTTATTATTCCATATTTTTCCATCATACGCTTCAACTGAGAAGAATAATGCATGAAATCTTGCACTATGTTGCTCATAATGATTCTCTCATTCACATGACAAAAGTTTTTATAAATATTAGTTTTCTACGCTTTCAGGTTGTAAGGTTTTAGTTTAAACTAACAAAGTTTTATTTTAATTTGCCTTCCCTATGTTTTCTTATTTCAACTTCCCGTTAGAATGAGCGCGCGTTTCAGCTTTATGCTAATTTGAAGTGGAGCCAAGTATCTATTTAAGCGATAGGTAGGAACCTCTCAGGGTGAGAGAGCTTTTAGTCTCAGATCACGGCTGCTCTGTTCGACGTTCGCCTGACCAACTAGTATTTAAATTCTAAGCTGTAGCGCTGTTACTCTATTACTTATTGAAGTAAGGTTAGGTTATTCAATTACGGCAAAGCACACGAGGGCTATCTGCCTAAAGGGAGGGATGCCTTCGTGGAGGACTTTCTAAGGGAAACTGGCTCGTATACACGTTACACATGGGGAAAACCACGAAAACGCCCATGCAGCCAGCCCGTTCGCGGGATTCGAACCTCGGACCGAACTACCAGTGTTCAGCGTCTTTACCGCTCAGCCACTGGTGGGCCCTTATTGAAGTAAATCTAAGTGCGTTAGTATTAGTTAAATCTTGCTACGCACCATTTAGCATAGAGGCCAACCTCGCGTTCATAGCTCTGTGAGCAACGGTTACTTAATTTCTATTTAAATTTAGTTTAAATTATTTGATTGTTCAGTTTAGACCCAAGTGCGGTCATCATTTTCTGTATCCCTCCCGAGTGGGGAAGTGGCTGTATATAATTGTGGTTTAATAAAAGAGGATTTTAAATCCTTCTTACGTGTAGTTCTTCTACCACTTAACCACAGTTTTCTACCATAGAACATAGCGGCATTCAGCTCCCTGTTCAAGATCAGGACTTAGTGACTTCATGAATATGTTCACCAAGAATATGCACTGAACTCTCAGTCCTGACAAGGTCTGTGTAATTATTTTTAGTACTCATTGTTTGAGCATAATGATTTGGCCATTGCTTTATTAAATTACAGATTATATTTTAAAGTATAAATTAATCTCTATTTTTTAATGATAAGTCATTCTCCCGTCTATATATATATAACGTCATTTACTCTCTATAGTTTTCTATATTCAATATCTAATGTGAATGTCTTACACTGAAGGTCTTTACAATCAATTATAATTCAAAAGGGATATGTATGTACATTCAAGTTGAACGTTTAATTGGATTAATGATCAAGATTTCGTTTTTCTCAAACTGCTTGCCTACCTTGCCTAGAATCTTTCAAAATCTTCTGTCGAAGAAAATTTGCCCGGTACCCTAAAGATATGAAACCACAGTTCATTTAGCCACTTATCGTTTTGATAAGCAAATGAATTTCGGTTAACCTTATTACGTTCTCAAGATTTCAAATACTTCTATCAACATCTGCATAAGTATAATTTTTAATCAAATGAAATTGACATTGCAATAGCAATGCAATAAGCATTGACATTGCAATTGACATTCCATTGACATTGCAATAGCAAAGCAGTTTTAACGAATAAAATCGTGCAGTGGCTATGAAATAATTTTGCTTTCAATTTGTCATTTGTTTCTCAAAGTAATTAGTTTCTAATTTTAGACTTTAATATTTACTTCCTTGTACGAAGTGAAGGAAGTATTCTAATCACAAATTTTCGATTACCATACTTCAACGAAAATATACATTTTGACCGCTATCGAATGTTATTTAACAATGCTTTTGCGTGACATCTGTACGTAGGAACAGAATAAAGGACTTTTTTTCCCCAAAGCGGATTATAAAATAGATTAATGGATTCAAAAGGGATATGTATGTATATCGCATAACTCAAAAACGAGAAGCCTCAGAACGTTGAAATTTTGTATATAGGACTGCTATAACATGCAGTTGTGCACCTCCTTACTTCAAATCCTCAGAACGTTGAAATTTTGTATATAGGACTGCTATAACATGCAGTTGTGCACCTCCCTTTTTACTTCAAATCGGTCGCCCCAAAAGTATATAAATAAATAAATGTATATATATATATATATATATCCAATCTGTTACTCAGCTGAGTGAGCTCAGGTTTTTATTCTTATATGTTGGAAAGTTTTGCACTAAAAGTGATTGAACTATGTTGTTCTTACGTTCAGATTAAGGTTTTATGCCTTTAATTAATCTGCATGTTATAGTTATAGAATTATTGTTCAAGTGCAGCTAAGCCTAATAGAGCAGCCATATTTGTTTACATTTGAAACTTGAATAGTGATTTAAGTCAGTGTCTGCACCTTTTGTCTTTTTGCCGAGCGGGACCAAGCGTAAACTTTCAGTTCTGTGCTCCGAAAAATCTACCTTCTTGCCTTCTGGCCGAACTGTTTGTTTTTGCGCAGAAACTAAATTTAATTGTGAAAAAAAAAATTAAACTGTTTTAATTGTATTTGGTGTTTTATGTTTTCCTACATTTTTCAATTTTTGATGAAGATGTTTTCAGTTTTATGTATTTTTGCCTAATGAAATTCGAGGAAATAAGTTTAACTGAAATGCATCGAAAAATGTGTATAATTTAATTGGCAGTACAAGGAAGTCATGTGATATCTAAAGCAGATTTTTAATTTTATTATGCAAAATTTAATTATAGCCTATTCAAACACGATACATAATAAAATGTATAACAGCAGCTAAAAGGAAAGTGAGGAAAAATTATTTAGCTAAAAATTATTAATATTCTTTTTTTTGGATAGTTTTCCTTCTTTGGAATTTGATAAATTCAGAGATTTATAATCAGATTTCTTTTAAAAAAATGTAAGATAGTTTCGGATTAATTTCAAAAACCTTGAATTTAAATTGATTTAATTAACTGCAAGGAAAATCATTGAAATATTTAAGTTAAAGATTATTAAAAAAAAAAAAAAAGCAGTGTATAAAATGCAATGGAATTTTAATGCGCTTCTGGGCACACTTCCTGAAATGAGTTTGCTGTTAATATTCAATATTAACGCTAAAAAAATTCATTTTAACTAAGGCTGAAAAAAACTGGATAAGATAAATCAACATATTTATTTCCTGAATGACGTAACGTTTTAACCCAAAGGTGTAGTTTGCTCAGAAAGGCTATTAATTTCGTTTTGGCATTTTGCGTTGATTCACTATAAGCAGCGAATCATTTTTTAAATTGTTTCCACCAAATATTATCGCACTGTATTATATTTATAGAAATTAAATAATGAAGAATCTGCATAAATGTATGTATGTTTCTCGCATTGGGATAAAACAACGGTACCTAGACGCATCAAATTTTGAATATTGAGCGTTTCCACTCGAATATGGGCATCTGGAAGCCGAAATTTGGAATTTGGAGTTTGTTTTATTATCTATTTCATATTTTGTACAGCATTTATGAATTTTTGATTAAGAAACTCAAAGCTTTCAAAGCGAGCAATTGCAACGCTGCATGAAAAAAAAAAAAAAAAACTCCAGCGCGCGAGACTGTGTACCGGAAATTCTAAAGATATGCTCTTTTAAATACACTCATGTCCATAAATTAGGGATAATTCGGAGTCACGCGGAAATCGAACTCTAAAATAAAAATATCACCTGTAAAATCACTACACGCATCTTCAAGAATCATATGCAAATTTCAGGAAGTAACCAGATGACACCGATGGTACGTCACAATAACTAGAGTGTAAGAGAGTGATATATAAGGAACAAAGAAGTAAAATTGTTCGCAGGCGCTTTATAAGCATTTCAGTGCAATAACCGAATAGTTATGACACAAAGGACGCATTTGGATGATTTTTTACGTGGTAGAATTATCGGCCATCTGGAATGTGGGCGTACCCAACTGGAAGTATCAGACGAACTTGGAATTGCCCAGAGTGTCATCTCCAGGCTTTGGCAACGATTCCAAAATGATGGTAATGTGAGTATACGTTACAGCACAGATCGCCCCACAGTTACAACGCCGAATGAGGACCGGTATTTGGCAGTTAGTGGCAAAAGTAACAGCCTCAGACCTGTCTCGTCAGCTCTCTTCAGCCACTGGTACGACAATTTCAAGGCAGACCGTGTAGAGACGCTTAGGGCAGATTGGTCTATATGCTCGTAGACCTGTCAGCTGCGTTTCACTTACTGCAACTCACTGTCGCCTGCGGTTAGCCTGGAGTAGAGAGCATGCATTGTGGATACCGCAACAGTGGGCTTGTGTGATGTTTTCAGACAAGTCCAGGTTTAGCTTGCAGTCTGATTCTCGCCGGACTTTCATATGGAGAGCTCCAGGTGCCCGTTACTACCAAGAAAATATCATTAAACGACACCGTTACGGTGGTGCAGGAGTGCTCGTTTGGGGTGGAATTATTCTGGGTTCCAGAACTGACCTGCATGTTCAAATTGGAACCATGACGAGCGAAATCTATCGGGACGTCATTCTGGAACAACATGTGCGTTTGTTTCGGGGCGCCATGAGCGCACAATTTGTGTTTATGGATGACAACGCCTGTCCTCACCGTGCAAACATCGTAAGCGAATGCCTTGAATCGGAGGATATCACCCGTATGGTCTGGCCAGCATTCTCACCGGACTTGAATCCAGGAGAGCACGTGTGGGACATGCTTGGCCGACGAGTTGCAGCCCGTCAACCCCCTCCTACATGTCTACCGGAACTTCGGAGAGGATTGCTTTTTGAGTGGTGTAATATCCCCCAAGATCAGATCGATAATTTGATACTCAGCATGCCTAGGCGTTGTACGGACTGTATTGCATCGTCTGGGAGACATACAATGTATTAACAATCATACCAACCATGTAATATTGTTTTTTTGTGAATAGGTTTTTTTTTTTTTGTAATTTGCTCCAGGGAGAAAAAATCGCTAATTTTTTTAATAATATCAAACATACAGCATCTTTTTTTGCTCTTTACCTTTTGTTTAATAAATAAGCTTTACAAATAAGTCAAATTTGTTTAGCTTCTAACTCTTCCTTTGCCTGATTTTGCATTATCCTTAATTTATGGACATGAGTGTATTTTGCGAGACTGCTGTTGAATTTAATTTTATGTTTTAAGTGCGAAGAACATGATATTTAATAAATAAAACGTTAAAAAAACGCCCCCCTTGGGCGT
The DNA here is from genome assembly GCA_000611955.2 of Stegodyphus mimosarum. Lineage (NCBI taxonomy): Eukaryota > Metazoa > Arthropoda > Arachnida > Araneae > Eresidae > Stegodyphus > Stegodyphus mimosarum. Next base: position 211,161 of record KK118120.1, on the reverse strand, counting down.
AATATAAAATCTGAACTCTCTTTTTCTGTCTATCTCTTTTTTTTTTTTTTCTAATAATACTGTTTTTGCTGATGATGAGGACTGCTAAAATGAAGCAAAATACTATGAGTATTTTTAAAAGCTAAGTGTAACTGGATTAAAATGATTTTATTTAATTTTACCATCTGTTGGGAAAAGTAGTCTTAAAAAGTGTCTACATTTAAGAATAACGCAGAAGATAAAAAAATTCATGCAGATTAATTAGACTTGTTGCCCGTAACAAATTACATTCAATCGCTAATCCTTAGATCTAATCAAAAAAAGGGCGTAAGAAGGACACTTTAAATAAGCAAATTTATAAGAACTTTTCAAACAAGAAATGGAATTTTGAATTGGTAGAGTTAAAGCTCGTTTAAACTGTACACATTTCAATCGAGTAATGGTGCTGGGACTAGTAATCCAGTAATGTAAGTAATCCAGTAATAATATAAGTAATTGAGTAATGATGCTGGGACTCAAATATTTCCATGTTCTTTTAACAAATTATTGATAAAACTGTTTTTTTATTAAAAAAGCCTCTATAGGCAATGGATGTGCAATAGACAGGGCTCGGATAATCTGCTCTACTTATAAAACCTAGCTCTAAAATTTATTCGCTGTATCTCAGGTACGGCCCCTTATACACCACTGAAGACGGAAAACAGCAGTTTTTAAGAAAAGACCCAGTTACACCCTGCAATGTGTAAAGTGCTTGCAATCCCCCGCCCCATGGGGAAGACAAAGTGTTGTATTCCAAGAACGGTGTTTTGAGAAGGAGAAGTATTTCACTTTGCTTTCTTCCGAAACAGGTGCGGTCAAAAAGAAAAGGACTACAACTGTCAAAAAAGCCACGGCGGGAAAGACACCAGGAATTAATTTAATCAATTGGAATAAGCAGAATGACATGATGCGTTGCTATGTTTCATGTAACATTTATCTCTGATTGAATAGTGAATCTAAAGCGGAGTCCATGTCTCCTTTGAAATAAATTATAAACTATTGCTTTCCTTACTTGAATTAAACATCTGAATCATGAGGCCGGCACATTTTTAGGGGACGTCACTTTTTTGCTGGAAACTTTATTTTATAGTAGTTAGTCAGGTAGATAGTCGAGGCAGGTGAACAATAATTAAATTCTAAATTGTCGTATGGAATTAAATTGAGAAGAAAAGAGTTTTTACTGTAAATAAAGTATCCAAGGAAATTGTAAAGTATTTATTTATTTTGTCTAACGAGTTATTTTATGTTAAGTGTCTTTTATGTCATTCTTACTTTCCCTTTTCCTGCAAGAATGCTAATTTTAGTTCGCTCGTATTTAAATGAGTAGAAAGAGATAATAATTAAAGGGAAGTTTTAGATTGCTTAGACAGAGCGTGTTTCGCCTACCGAAGACCACGTTACTACACAGTCCAGTCACATTAATGTGACCATCTGTCAAAAGCCAGAATAACCACCTTTCGCAGAGCGGACTGCTGCGAGACGTGCAGGAAGAGAGTCACATAGGTCCCTGAAGGTGTTCTCTGGGATGTTGAGCCATGCCGACTCTAATGCCGTGGCCAGCTGCGCTAGATTACGCGGTTGAGGATCCATGGCGCGAACAACTCGATCGAGATGGTCCCACAGATGCTCGATTGGGTTTAAGTCAGGTGAGTTTGCTGGCCAGGGGAGGACGGTAAACTCATCCTGGTGCTCTTCGAACCACGCACGTACACTGGCAGCTGTATGGCACCTCGCATTGTCCTGCTGGAAGATGCCATCATCCTGAGGAAAAACAATGCGCATGTAGGGGTGAACATGGTCCGCAAGGACAGATGCGTACTTGTATTGATCCATTGTGCCTTCCACAATGATCAGTGAACCTAGAGAATGCCAGGAAAACATTCCCCAGACCATAATGCTCCCGCCTCCAGCTTGGACCGTTCCGGCAATGGTTGCAGGGTGGTTCCTTTCAGAGGTTTCACGCCTTATACGCCAACGTCCATCTGTCCGATGGAGCATAAAACGCGATTCATCCGAAAACGCAACCTGTCGCCACTCAGTGGACGTCCAGCTGCTGTACTGGCGTGCAAATTCTAGCCTTCGCCGTCGATGAACAGCAGTCAGCATAGGTGCACGAACCAGGCGTCTGCTTCGGAGGCCCAGACGCAGCAATGTTCGCTGAATAGTACTTTGGGAGACACTTTTGGTAGCCCCTTGGTTCATTTTGGTGGTCAGTTGCTCAACGGTAGCCCGTCTATCTGCCCGAACGCATCTCCGCAACCGTCGTTCGCCTCTGTCATCTATGGCCCGTGGTGCACCACATTTGCCACGTCGCTGATTTTGGACAGTCCCATTTTGCCATGCACGGTACACTTTTACCACGGCGGCACGCGAACAGTTCACAAACTCAGCCGTTTCGGAAATGCTTCCACCCTTGGCCCGAAAGCCAATGATCATGCCCTTTTGGAAGTCGGATAAATCGCTTCGTTTCTGCATTACGCCAACGATTGAAATGTTTTCCGAAGCCCTCACACAGCCTTTATATACGCTCAACTGCACTGTGCTGTCACCTGCCTTCTGTGATTGGTTATTTAACTCTGACATGGAAAGTACGTGGTGGTCACATTAATGTGACTGGACTGTGTAGTTGCAACAAGATAGGCGTCTGTCTTCGGCGTTATCGTCGTTATTGTTGCCAACAGTGCTTGTCTCACCGATAGAGGTTTGAGCCAACTTGCACATTAATCATTTCTGCGTAGCCTTTGGCTAACTTAACTTAGTTTTGATTTCAATTCCTATCATTTTGAGTTATTCCATAAATTCTGACTGGTTTCTTTAAGCACATGAAGTGCCTTCTGTTAAATTAATTGATTTCTTAATAAAAGAGTTCTTATGTTCTCTGTCTTCTTACTGGACACAGCGATAACTCGGTAACTTGAGTCTCGATTTAGTTTGTGCTTCCCAAGAAGGTGAAACTCTATAAAATCATCAAACGATTTCGTTGTTATAGCACTTTTATTCCGTCGAAACGTTTGAATGCAAGTTACTAATATCAACTAAATTATGATGACAGTGGCATTAATAAGGAAGAATTCCTCGTTAAGAAAGAAGTAGTTCATTTTATTTATTTAGTATTACTTTTATTTCCAATTTTGCTAGGGAATTCGAAACAGGAACGTGGAAAGGCAGACTTTCAGAATTTTTGCAGTTTATTCTAAAATACAATCTCCAGGACAAAGTTCTAAATATTGCAATACTAGTGCGAACTTCCCTTTAGATTGCCGTAATTAATGCTATTCGTTAGAAATGTTTTCTGAACAAAAATCATTCAACAAGAATTACAAATATATATTTTTTATTTAAGAAATGTTTCGCTACTGTCTATATAATAGCAATGAACTCTACCTCAAGCAAGACCTCTACAATATCACTGATAGATTTGGAAATAAAAAAGAACACAATTTTCATATTTTGGAACTGAAGTTTTTCTCTGCAAAAATAAACGTGGGGTTTTAATTTATTTCCATACATGTCATTTTGATTCTTTTTTAATATATATATATATATATCAAGAGGTGCGGCAAATTCAGAAACCGCCTCGGGAGACATAACCTTTAGCTACGCCATTGTATCCTCATAAAAACTCGTTTCTTTTATGATGCCATTCTAACTAACTAAAAATATTACATTGTACTAAGAAAAGATAACACTTTTTTCAAAAGTGGAAAACCTGTCGTAAATACCGATCTCTTCTCCAGTAAAAAAATCTTGCAATCATAATTTAATAAATTCACAGCAATAACCCATGTACTGTTAAATAAATTCACAGGGAACTTAATATGAAACGGATGCGAAAAAAGCAGTTTGAGTATAAACGGAATTCTACCTAATTGGATCCGAATATTTGCTACGTAAAAATACTTAATTAAATAAGAGTAGCTTTTTATAGCCAATATATTTACGGATAATGGAGGAGGGGATAATAATGCATGAAAGAAAAACATGCCAGTTCCAAATTTAAAATTAACTTAAACTCTATAATTTACCTGAAAAATAAATGAGGTTCTTCGGCAAGTTAAACGCAGCTGGAATGGTTATAAGCAGCTCTGAAAAAGAACTATCCAGTCCTCCTTGCCTCTTTTGGATGTATAAGTGGTAGCACATCCAGCGGCCCTCGGAAGATCTACGGTTTGAATCTTCTGATGACTTCTGTTTCCTAAAACCTAATGAGTTTCTTTAGTGTCACCTGAACTAAATTGCGATCTACAATAATTGATCTGCACCTAGAATTTCGTCGACTGGATCTTGTGCCTCTCCTCATTTGGCCTTTATGTGAGAGAAGAATGTAAAGGATTATAGCATTTTTCTTTGCTTGCTGTCTTGGTGTAAATGACTAGCACATCCAGCTAACATGGAAAATCAACAGTTTTAATCCCAACACCGACACAGCTGAGTTTTCCCTTTTCTTATTGCGAGAAACCTAACAGTCCCTGTGAGTTCAATTTTAAAATGAAAAAAAAAAAAAAAAAAAA
>KK118120.1:175481-202553 GCA_000611955.2 Stegodyphus mimosarum | reverse complement strand
AAGAGAGAGAGACAGTTCTATATCACCTGTTCTACTGGGCCGATTGACGAAATTCAAATTGCGTTTTTCATGTCTCGAAAGCGCGACTTAGGATATGTATTAGATTTATATATAGCATTGTTCAAATATGGGTATTTTGACACTAAATCGGACTTTTTCTGAAATGACATGCCAATTGTTTTTCATATTTCGATTCTACGACTCAAATTATGCCAAACTGCGAAGTTTTGTAAGAATAAGCAAGAGTAGTTTTTCAAAAATTAGCTCTCAAAATTTTAGCTCTTCAGTGCTAATTGAATTTGATTCTCTTTTTTTATGAAACTTATTGGATTCCTTCTTACACAGTTCAAAATTTAGGTTCATTCCAAACAAAATTCGCCCATTTTTTTATGATTTATTTTTTAAATTTGTATTTTTAAGTAATTTTTAGAAGTTTTTCGAAAAAAATTTTTAATTATAACCTATAAAATTTTTACAATCATCTTGAAGTAGATTTATTTCTAAGCATACCTGCAAAAAAATTAGAACTTTTTATTCAAAATTTCCGAAGATATACGTGAATTTATATATTGGCGCGTTTTGAAATTTCGCACATTTGTTGAAAGCGATAATAACGAAAATGTGGTTTACGCACTTTGTTAAAATTATTTGAAAGAAGAACGATGTGACTTTTTTTTTTAGTTCTATATCTTCCGTTCTACTGGGTCGACATATAGGAACGATGTGATTTTTTTTTCCGCCGCTGCACGATGGAAGGCAAGAAAAATAAGTTGCCACATATTAAGAAGTTCGCCAAGTGAATTATTCTTGGCTCAAACTGAAAAAAACTCGCCAAGTTAAATTTATGAATTTCTCTTTAAATTTCGCACCAAATTTTACAAAATTTAATATTTAGGCATAATATGAGACGTAGAATCGAAATATGGAAAAAAATTCCCATGTTATTTCAGAAAAAGTCCGATTTTGTGTCAAAATACCTATGTTAGAACGACGCCATATATAAATCTAATATACATCCTAATGTCGCGCTTTTGAGACACGAAAAAACGCAATCTGAATTTCATCAATCGGCCCAGTAGAATGGGAGATATAGAATGTTTTTTTTTTTTTCTTAATGTACCTAATACGTTCCTTTATTCTGAAGTTTAAAGATCTGCAGATTAGTCCTATTTACAGAAGGACATTTCAATTCCGTCATCTGCCATTTATGCTTAAAAATTTACAAATGTTTCAAATAACATGATTTTATAGTTTTTTTTAAACCTATCCATAAAATCAAATTCTCATTTGAAATAGCGAAATACTGTGACTTCATTGGGGCATCTATAAAATTCCTTATAAGTGTGGTATTGTGTATTTGGACAAATTCGCAGATCTTAAAATTTCAATGGGGAAGGAACATACGAAGTAATGTGTGAAATAAGAGGGAGGATAAAAGATGCTTCATTACTAATGGTGGGTTAAAAACCACATTTTTCCATTTTCGAAAAATGTGGTTTTTGAAATCAACTAAAATTACTCTCCTTTCAATTTGGATATCCTTGAAATTTCGGAAATTTTTTGCACAACAATTAGTTAATGACATAGCCTCCAATCTGTTCCTACCAGAGGCGTGGAAAAACTTCTTTGCACCTCGTCTGTAATTTCGATCTAACATCCAAACTTCCAAGTGAAGCATTATAATTTCTATTGCTTTTATCATAAACACATTTGAAAACTTCTTATTGAGATATTGAAACTGTAGTCAGCGACGGTTTACTTCCGCTAATTTAATTAATTCCGCTAATTAATTCATCTTTACTTCCGCTAATTTTTAATTTTTACATTGAATTTCTTCTTGTTTATTTTACACTGCACAAAGTTATTTTCTTCAAGTATTTTTGAAAAAAACACTAACTCGAATATTTCGAATAAGGGATTCGTAAAAGTCACTAGGCAAAATATTAAAGCGGAAATTACTTTTTTTATTATTCTTTATAAGTATCTAAAAATTTATAATTTTAAAACTGAACTTAATATTTGTAAACCAAATTCGTGTCATATAAGACGAAACATATAACTAATTTCAAAGGCAATCTTGAAAGTGCTTTCGGAGACACCATGTGGCTTTCACAATGAGCACAAAGCGTCACAAATCTAGATTTATATGCCCACCTTGCACAAAAAAAAGGGGGAGAAATAGTTCTATATCTTCCGTTCTACTGGGTCGATTGCCAAAATTTAAACTGCGTTTTTCCTGTCTCAAAAGCGCGACTTAGGATATATGTCAGACTTATATCTAGCACTGTTCAAAGGTAGGTATTTTGACACAAAATAAGACTTTTGCTGAAAGGTCTTACCGATTTTTTTACATATTTCGATTCTGCTACTTAACTTATAACAAAGTGCCAAGTTTTATTAAAATCGCAAGAATAGTTTTTAAAAAAAATAGCTCTCCAAATATTAGCTTCTAAATGTTAATTGAATATGGTACACATTTATATATTTCTCTTTTCTTTTCTTTTTTTTTTAATTAAATTTACTTGATTCTTTCTTTTACAGTTCGATTTAGGTTCAACTCAAATAAAATTCGCAGATATTTTCTGATTTATTTTTTTAATTTATATTTTTTAGTAACATTTGTAATTTTTTTTAAAAAAATTTGAATTATAACCTACGAAATTCCACCTTAAAGTAGATGCATTTCTAGGTAAACCTGCAAAATATTAGAGTTTTTATTCAAAATTTTCCAAGATATACGTGAATTCATATATTGGCACGTTTTGAAATTTGGACTATTTGCTATAAGGGATGATAACGCGAAATGTGGTTTAGCCACTTTGATAAAATTATTGGAAAAAATGAACGATGTCCCTTTTCTTCCACTCGTGCACAATGAAAGGGAATGGGAATATAGGTTACCATAAATTAAGAATTTCGCGAAGTCAGTTGTTCTCGGCACAAACTGGAAAAAATGCACAAAGATAAATTTTGAAATTTCTCTGTAAATTTTACAAAATTTAATATTTAGGTATAATTTGAGACGTAGAATCGAAATATGAAAAAAAATCGGTATTTGTTTCAGAAAAGTCCAATTTTGCGTCAAAATACTTATGTCAGAACTGTGCTATATATAAATCTAATATATATCCTAAGTCGAGCTATTGAGATATGAAAAACCTAAATTAAATTTCGTCAATCGGCCTAGTGGAACGGGAAATATAGAACTGTTCGATTTTTTTGTGCAGGCAGAGCGTACATACGCATATAATGGTAGGCATTCAAAAAATGATAAGTAAAAGGAAACTGTAGCATTCGAAACTGCTCTTTCTGACATCTACTAAATTAAAACTACAATGGATGGCATGTCAGTTCAACAAAGAAGTGTTTTTACCTGTATATGGATCTTTTTACATAAGAGCAACCTTAAGGCATCGATAATGACGTTCCTTTTCCCTCACTGCATCTCTCCCGGAACTGATTGCAAGATGCATAGCTACTGTAATGGTGATGGATAGAAAATGGAAACGAAAAGTGCTAAAATGGGTGTTTTTTTACCTAAGGGATTTTCTGGACCACTTAACTAGCAAAGTGGCGCCCCACTGTGGTCACAGGAAATAAATGGGAATGAAAAGATGGAGATGATGCCTTGCTCCCGGCACTTTCTATCTGCAGACACTCCCAGTTGTTTCAGGAATCGGAGCTGCAGATTAGCCGGAGTATCACACTTCTTAAGATGTAATGAGGTACTTAAACGAATGAAGAGATTTGTTTCAGGCGAGTACAAATAATAATGGTTGCTGTAAATGAATTCAACTGCTTACTTTTTAAAACATAGCTAAAAGAAAACATATTACACGACAATGCTGGAGATCATGTCAGAGACGTTTTATTTAGACTAAGTATGTCGTTCGACAACTAGTTGCCTTAGAATTTTGTTTCCTGGATTTGCTTGTAGGGAAGCTATTATTAAACAAACTGGTAGGTGAAACAGCTTAGGTAAACTCTTGATCAATTCCCATTTTTAAGTAAAAAAAGGCGGTACATATGTCATCTATCAAAATTCAGGATTTGCATAAAACGAGCTAAGCAATGTTATTATTTTCTTAGCATCACCTTTATATTATTAAAATAATATTCAAGCTGTCCTCCAGAAAAGGTGAAAAAATTCAATTTCCAGAATACAAATTTTGGATCCAAATTTTTTGGTAGACTTTTGGATATTCAATCGAAAAAGGAACGATATTTGACACGGGTTCCCATTTTTTTTATTTGGCATTATTCTTTTGCTCGGAAACTACCAAAAGAGAGCCTTAGAGGCTTATTTCTATGCTTGCAAACATTCCAAACACTTTCCAAAGTTTGAAATATGTAAAGATATAGGTTTAACTTTGTATTAATTGCAATCAAGCGTACTTTTCAGACCTACTTGGAGTCCCAGGCTATCGATGAACAACAGACATATCTTTATTAATTCATCTGAATTTATCTTAGAAAATAAGTTCAAGATTCAAAAGCTCTACATCAAAAGTCTATGTAGTTTTTCATATTAATGTACATAAACTAGAAGAAAATGTTTAAAATATATTCTCGGGATTTGAGCTTTTCCCATTTAAATCAATTACTTACTTTCGATCATTAAATCGATTACTTACATAGAGATTATTTACTTTCTTACCATCAGTTGAGTTGCTGTATCGCCTATTAGATGACTATCGCCATTTGTACTCAGTTGGTGGAACATTCTGTTGTCGCTAGGCCCAGTCAAAAATCTCTTTAGAATATTAAAATTTTTAGCGGAATTTATAAAGTTACTTCTGAAGATGGGTATTCGTGGCTTGTGGTTATTAAAGAGACTCTGTCAAGACATTAACATAAAGATTACTTACTTACTTACCACCAGCTGAGTTGCTGTACTGCCTGTTATATGACTATCAGCATTTTGTACTCAATTGGTGGAGCATTCTATTGTTGCTAGGCCCAGACAAAAATCTCTATGGGGTATTAAAATTTGTAGTAGAATTTATAAAGTTATTTCGGAAGATGGTATTTGTGACCGTTGGTTATTAAAGAGATCTTGTCAAGACTGTAGCTGTGCTGAATGAGGATTTTAGCAGTGTTTAATGCATTGTGATTCTGAGTTTATAGAGAATGTTTGCTCTAGAAGTCAGTGGTAACTTGGATATAAGAAGTTATTCAGATGCATTACACCAAACAGTATCACCTCTGTATATTAAGGCCCATCATATCTGTTGTTCACATATTTGCAGAGTTTCTGTGTCTCATTCATAGTAGTCATTTGTGCTATTCACTTATTTACAGTTCGATTAAAGTTCACTTATGTATAGTCTACCTGATAACTGAAGGTGACACTGATAAATACAAATGTGTGTAGAGCTGAAAATTTATGTGTTCATTGAAAAACATGTGCTGTTCACTTACTCACGGATCACCATTTTATATCTGCTTGGCATTTTGTACCAGTTACTGGTACAGAATGCTTGAAGATGAGATTAGAAATATTAAGTTTATTATACCACACTCAGCCGCTAGATCTGTTGCGGAGAGCATTTTTTTTAGTCCAAAGGGATTTAGTCCCGAAGGACTATTACTTTCGTTTTGCGATTTTGCGTCGATTCACTCTGAATGCCCGTTTCACTTTTCAAATTGTTGCCACTAAATGTTATCGCTCTGCATTAAATTTAAAAAAATGAAAAATCTGCATAAATGTATGCATGTTTCTCGCATTGTGATAAAACCTAGAGCCATCGAATTTTGAATGACGTAATCCTACTGCGAATATGGGCATCTGGAAGCCCTAATTTTGAATTTGAAATTTGCTTTATTATCGATTTTATGTTTTGTAACATTTCAACGAATTTCTGATTAACAAACTAAATGATTTCAAAGCGAGCAATGGCAACACTGTACGGAAAAAAAACATTTTTATCTCCAGCGCACGAGACTTACGGAAATTCTAAAGATATGTTCATTTTAAAATGATTTTGCGATATTGATTTTGAACTGAATTTTATGGTTTGAGTACGTAGTACATGATATTTAATAAAAAAAGTAGCACACGAAACGTTAAAAAAACGCGCCTTTGGACGTAATTTAAAATCTGAAATCTTTCAGATTTTTTTATTTATTTATTTATTTATTTATTTTTTAAATATCTAGATTGCTTTTAGATTTTCGCAGTTCATTGCTAGGTAGTCTATGAGAGTTTTAAGTTTGTTTCGTAGTAGCTTACCCTTCTGGAGTTGTTTCAGCCATACCTGGGTATTTTCAGCTGCATACAGCCGGAAATGTAGGCCTCTGGTGATTTCTCACTCGAACATGAAGTGATCGATGGTACCTGTTGAGCCACATATGTATGAATCTGTGCCGTGCAATCCGTAGCGAAACAGATAGGCTGCAAAAAGTCCATGTGCCGTCAGGAAATATGTCGCAATAGCAAAGCATTCATTGAATTGTATGTTAAAACCTTTTCATAAAACTTTCCTTCAATTAAACTTATCTTAAATTACGTAAATATAAATAATAGTACACGTCTTTCAATAATATAACTTACAGGTATTTAAACACCAGGTAGTGCAGTCAGGGTCAGCGTAAAGTTTTTGCCTCTCGACGCAATCTCAGCAGCTCCTAAATTCTGCTTCATTAAATACCCTAAATTCTAAAATCTTTTTCTCCCAGGTCGCTAAACCAGCATTGATTACAATAATATAACCATCATCCCAAATAGAGAGTATATATAAACTAGACGAAAATTTTAAAAAAGAACTGAGTCTGAAAATTTCAGCTTGCAGTTTAACATTTCGAAGAAAAGTTTATAAGGTATTTCTCCCACCTTCCTCGCATGCCTTCGTGGTGTAATGGTCAGCACGCTGGGCGCGTATTCCAGAGATCCATGGTTTGAGTCCTGACGAAGGCGTTGGTCATTTCTTCAGCTTCCTGACATTGGAAATAACTTAATGTCTCTGCACTGGCTCCCGAACTAAAAAGGATGGTGGATGATGATGCTCCACTACCAGAATTTGGCGACTGGGTCTCCAAAACCCCAATCGATCTTTAAAAGGAGGAGTATATAAGGTATTTCTTCCCCTTCTTCGCATGCCTTTGTGGTGTAATGGTCAGCACGCTGACTGCATATTTCAGAGGTCCGTGGTTCGAATGCCCGCGAAGGCGTTGCTCATTTTTCATGCCTCCTGCTTCGAAATAACCTAATGTCTCTACAAGTTTACAGCTAAAAATTTCAGAAATGTTAGAAAGTAGAAAATAACATAAAATAAAGTAATAAAAAAAATTTTTTTACAAGCTATTTAATCATTAGAAATATCTTTCTTTAACTCAAAACCTGTGCAAAATTATCAGCTGCATTTATTTTAAATTAAATGCGTTATAATTATATCAGCTAGATACAATATTCAAAAATGCAAAATAAAGATTTAAATTTGTTAAAAAGTAAGTTTATTTATTGTTTTTAAAAAGCCGAGTTTCTGAAAAAGTTTGGATAGTATATTACTTGTTTACTTTAATTCTGTAATAAATTGTTCAGTCTCCTACAGGCTGTAGTCTTCTACTTGTAGTTCTGTAGGTCACCTGTGTATCCCTTACATTTAGTTTTCCCTGACTACTCACTGAGTGGATAAGACTGCTGAACTCCGCTAGTTCTACCTGGTTTCGCATCGTGGCAAAATAGCAGGCTGCATGACCATTTTCATGGCTTTCCCCTTAGGTAATGGGATTGCGAATCAGTTTCTTTTAAAACGTCCTCGAAGAAGGCATTTTCTTTAGGTAGACAATCCAAACTGTGATGATAAATTTATTTTCTTGATTTCGTAAAACTTGTATAAGTTAAAATTTTAGCTTCAAATTTAGAGCGGAAATACCTGTTTGAGGCAGTCAATTCTAAAAGGTATAAATAAAGGTTGTAAAAGAACTATTTGGATGTAACCGAATTCTTTCATCGATCGCCATCTAGTGGCAACGGGAACAACTTGAGCAGTCGACCTCCAGCTGCGATGAGGACAGGTTCTCCCATTTTATATCTCCATGACTCGAACGTTAATTCTAACTGTTATAAAACATTTTCTCGTTCCTTCCATCAGGCCTTCGTGGTGTAACGGTAGCACACTCGGGGCATATTCGAGAGGTGCAGTTCGTATCCCGCCGAGGACATTGCACATTTTTCTTGTCTCCTGGTTCGAAAAACCTGATGATTCTACAAGGCGTTCCGTTTTGGTGTATGTTCTGTTTTGATGTATGTTTTCATCGTAGCTGTTTCTGTGCTCTGTTAATAAATACTTTTAGAGCTGGCCGGTGTTTGTGCATGTAGAAGAACGGTTACAAAGTTAGATTAGATCTGTTATTTATTGCCTTCAAAATTCACATTTTTTTTATATAAAGGTACTAGGCTTAAAAAAAAAAAAAAGTTCTATATCTCCCGTTCTACAGGGCCGATTGACGAAATTCAACTTGCGTTTTTCATTTCTCGAAATCGCGACTTAGGATATATATTAGCTTTATATGTAGCATATTATTCTAATATAGATATTTTGGCACAAAATTGGACTTTTTCTGAAACGACATGCCAATTTTCCTCCATATTTCGATTCGATGACTCAAATTATGTTTAATCTAAAATTTGGCGCAAAATTTACGAAGAAATTAAAAAATTTATCTTGGCGAATTTTTTCAGTTTGCGCCAAGAATAATTCACTTTGCGAACTTCTCAATTCATAGCAACTTATTTTCCTTTCCTTTTTTTTTCATTGTAAACGAGCGGAAAAAAAGTCATTGTTCATACTTTCAAATAATTTTAACGAAGTGCGTAAACCACATTTGGCGTTCTTATCGCTTATAACAAATATTTCAAAACGCGCCAATATGTAAATTCACGCATATCTTAGGAAATTTTGAATAAAAAACTCTAGTTTTTTGCAGGTAAGCTTCGAAATACATCTACTTTAAGATGATGGTAAAAATTTTATAGCTTTGAATTCAAAATTTTTTTTTCGAAAAATTTATAAAAATTATTTAAAAATACAATTTTTTAAAATAAATCATAAAATGTGGGTGAATTTCATTTGGAGTGAACCTAAATTTCGAAATGTGAAAGGAAGAATCAAAAACGTTTAATAAAAAAAGAGATGTTAATCAATATATACCAAATGGCCTCCACGTGGTGCACCCTGGGTAACGCAAAATCTGCTACTGCGACTGCCGCTCTCCTCGAATCTTCTTTTGTGATGCATTCGAACCTTAGTGTCGTCCTTCTAAGGATTTGCAACGACTGAGAGTTCTCCAGTGGAATGCTGGTGGTATTTCTTACGAAAAAAGAACATAATTGCTGACTATTCTAAACTCATATGATACAGATGTTTTATTATTGTTGAGGCTAATTCGTCTCATGATTCACCGAAATTCCGCACTTTTGGACCTTATTATCTTAGCATTCTTCCTAAATCGAGAAGAATCGCTATTAGTATTTTGGTTGGTGTAAAGAGTGGCCTGATTTCTAATTTTCACGAAGTTGATGATCTCTCATCATACTAAGGAGTTGAAATAGTAAAACTGGATGTGTGGAAATGGAAGCAACACTTTAAAATTTGTGGTTGTTAGTCCACTCAGTAACACCAAACTTGACTTCAGCTCCTTGACTCTATCCAGTAAAACGATTCTTTGTGGCGATTTTAATACCCAACTCTGGGACTATAAAGACACAAATTTCGCTGGATTGGTGATGGAAGATCTTTTGAATTCTGATAAATTGGAGCTTTTGTATAATGATTCAGACGTCCCAACTTATCTGCACTATAACGGTAATAGAATCAATCCAGACTTGACTGATATTTCCAACGCTTTTAATTCTTTTTATTCTTCTAAACATTTCCGATGTTGCTGATAGAAGTAATTTACAATCCTGTCTCTGGCCATCGTATAATTGTTACTACTTTCAATTTTACCTCTAAGGAATTCCGTTAGACACAGATGGCATTTTTCTAAAGCTAAATGGAGTTCCTTTACTCTATCTTGAATCTATTTTTGGATCTACTTCTAATTTCTGTGGAGCAGGCAAGAGTATTGATTGCGCCTTTTCTAGATTTACTATTATTGTTTTTGATATTGCAAAAAAGTGGATACCGAGAGGCAAGCAATTTATCTATAAACCTTTCTGGAATGAAATTCTTGCCATTCTTAAAGAAAAATCGTCTATGGCTCCTGTTGCTGCTGAACATTCCAAGAGACCTGAATACATTCAATACTGGAGAAAGTGTGTTGCTACCCTTCATAAAGAAATTCTTCCTGCTAAAAGAAACTGTTTCAATGATTTCATTTCTAAAATTGACTATAGGAAGGATGGGAAAAGAATTTACAACTATGTGAACGAATTACAGAATAAGAAGATTGCATTTACTAGAGAGCCGTTGAAAATTGGCAGTTGTATTTTAACTGATGACAAAAATATTTCCAACACTTTTAATTCTTTTTATTCTTCAAGACAACGTTTGAGGAAAGACCTCAAGATCCAACAGATCAGTTTTCTTACTTTTACAAAACTTTATTTTTTCATTTTTTTTCCTGTTTATTATTAATGTTTTGTGTGTTTATTTTATTTATTAAATATCACAAATCTTGGCCCTTACGCCACCTAAAATTCGATTCAACAGCATAATCACAAAATGCTTAAAAAATGCATATCTTTAGCATTTCCGATGAACATTCTCATGCGCTGGAGCTAAAAATGTTTTATTCCGTGCAGTGTTGCCACTACTACTTTTGAAATCATTGAGTTTGTTAATCAAAAATTCGTAAAAGTTTTACGAATATGAAAGACATAATAAAACAAATTCAAAATTAGAGCTTCCAGGTGCCCACATTCGTGTGGAGGACTACGTTATTCAAAATTTGTTGGCTTTAGGTACCTTTTTTTTTCACAATGCGAGCAACTTGCGTACATTCATGCAGATTCTTCATTATTTAATTTCCTTAAATATAATTGTTCTGGGCTAACGTCTCTTTTGATCTAAAAATAACGCGGATGACATAGGTCATAAACGGTTAGGCCACGAGCAGATTGCAGGTTAACACTTCAAAACATTTAGAAAATTTAAAAATCATTTCAAAAATTGGTAAAACTTGGTATAGAACACAATATTTTATATTTAAAGCTGCTCAAAATGATAAAACTAAATAAAAGGAAAAAAGTTGTTGTGTTATTATTTCATTACAAATTAACTTCAAGAGGAGACGTGCATATATTTAATAATACAAATAAATAATAAAAGATTTAATTATTCAGAACGAAATTGTGCATTTATTTCCTTGGATCACTTGCGCACGAGACTTATAACAAATTTTTGCCTTGAATGGCCACGCTTTCTATTTTTCCAGGGTATGAAATCTGCGAAGTGAAAATAATGAACGAATTGAATAATTTTTGTCCTTTGAAGTATTTGATCGAATTTCGAAATTGGAACGTGGTCAAAGATGCAGCTTCTTTAAGGTATCTTTTAAGCTGTAACAATATACTGTTTGGTAAAGAATATTAAATTCTCAATGTTTTTATATGTCAACAAAATAAGGACCACTTAAATAGTAATTTTGATGTTGCTTGTAAATATTAGTGTTCCTGTAGTCTGTATTCTTGAAATGCCTTTGCATAAAATTTAATAGCAGAAAACGAAATAATAGGCCATAACATGACAAAGCTGTATGGAAAGTGGATGGAATCGCTTTAATTCATCAGTTGCAAATGTAGGAGAAATATTAAATTATAATTTAGCACGTTTAATTAAATAATTTCTTCTCCTTACTTCTATGTGATTCTTGATATTTTGTTTCAATTTTGCATTTAGTTCAAAAATTCCAAAAGTAATTTTATTTTTTAACATATAAATATACACATAATTTAAATGAAATTTAGATCACCCGAAATTTGACTTGAAAAAAAAATAAATAAATAAAATAAAATAAATAAATAAATAAAATCTGAAAGCTTTTCAGATTTTGTATTACTCCCAAAGGGGAGCTTTTTTAATATTTTGTGTGTTACCTTTATTTATTAAACATCACGTTCTTCGCACTTAACCCACAAAATTCAATTCAACAGCAATATCACAAAACAATTTAAAAACAGCATATCTTTAAAATTTTCGATACACAGTATCGCATGCTGGAGATAATTTGTTTTTCTCCGTACAATGTTGCCATTGCTCGCTTTGAAATCGTTGAGTTTGTTGATCAAAAATTCATTAAACCTTTACAAAATATGAAATAAAAAATAATGTAAATTCCAAATTCCAGATTTGGGCTTCCAGATGACCACAGAGGGGATAACTACATTATTCAAAATTTGATGTCTCTAGATACCGTTGTTTTTTCGCAGTGCGTGAAACATACGTAGATTCATGCAGATTCTTCATTAGTCCAAAGGGATTTAGTCCCGAAGGACTATTACTTTCGTTTTGCGATTTTGCGTCGGAAACACAAAACGGCGTATCACTTTTCAAATTGTTGCCACTAAATATTATCGCTCTGCATTAAATTTTAAAAAATGAAAAATCTGCATAAATGTATGCATGTTTCTCGCATTGTGATAAAACCTAGAGCCATCGAATTTTGAATGACGTAATCCTACTGCGAATATGGGCATCTGGAAGCCCTAATTTTGAATTTGAAATTTGCTTTATTATCGATTTTATGTTTTGTAACATTTCAACGAATTTCTGATTAGCAAACTAAATGATTTCAAAGCGAGCAATGGCAACACTGTACGAAAAAAAAAACATTTTTATCTCCAGCGCAGGAGACTTACGGAAATTCTAAAGATATGTTCATTTTAAAATGATTTTGCGATATTGATTTTGAACTGAATTTTATGGTTTGAGTACGTAGTACATGATATTTAATAAAAAAAGGTAGCACACGAAACGTTAAAAAAACGCGCCTTTGGATGTAATTTAAAATCTGAAATCTTTCAGATTTTTTTAAAATTTTTT
Organism: Stegodyphus mimosarum; assembly: GCA_000611955.2. NCBI lineage: Eukaryota > Metazoa > Arthropoda > Arachnida > Araneae > Eresidae > Stegodyphus > Stegodyphus mimosarum. The sequence goes on along the minus strand of KK118120.1, from coordinate 189,567 downwards.
ATTTAATTTCTTTAAATATAATGCAGAGCTGTAATATTGTGTGGCAACGATTTGAAAAGTGATTCAGACTTTTATAGTGAACCAAGGCAAAATGGCAAAATGAAATTAATAACTATTCTGGACATAATTGTCCCTTTGGGCTAAAAATTCTCATTTCTAAATTTATGTCATGTCTAATTAAATCACTGTGTGGCGTAATATCTAATAATGCGAAAGATCTAAATATCTGTAATCTCTAATCTTGTCTGCTCTTATTTTCTGTTTAACAAAGTGAGTCCGTTTTAAACAGCGCAGAAAACACACAATCATCCTTACAATCACAATCATCTACGGATGTTAAATGCGTTACATCCTTTTTACACAAACTGTCATATCACTAGCCAAAGTCGAGCACATGACCTCTCTCTAATCATTGAAAAAGGTTTCTCAACAGTCAATCATTTGAACAGCAATTCTAAAATTCTAAAATAAGTAATACTTTTTCGAGTATAGTTGAATTTATTAACGCATATGATAAGCAAGCTATAAAACATCTAAACGTGACCCAAGAAATTCCATTCTATAGCTAACATATCAGATATTTACTATTTGTATTTTTATGATATTTAATAAATTCTCTCAGATGAATATAATATTTTGAATCAAAATGTTTATAAGAAATTCAAACTATTCCTTCTAATAATCAGCTAGAAAGTTTATTTCCCGACTTACTTTATTTTCCGACTTTTAATTACTTACAGTTAATCAACTTAATTTTATAAAATGAGATTTTTTTAGCTATTTATAATAAGCCTTTCCATTCAATGATAAGCGTGGTCTACTTTAAGTTAGGTATTTATTAATGAACAAAACTAAAGTGATAGTAAAAAACCAAAACTCAGTATGCATTCCACAGTTCAAAATTCACGGAAAGTGGATTCGTATGTAAACGTACAACTGAAAATGTACTAGCTCATCAAAATTAAAGTACATTGACAGGAATAAAAATTAAATTCTACCTATTGAAAAAGGATTTAAAAAAATTTAGTAAAAGCACTTTTAACATAATTATCATGTTTCCCACATGTAGCTTGATTAATTTCATCATATTGAATTTAAAGATGCGTTTTTGGAAATTTTAAAATCATGGAAAAATAGCTCTCTGTTTTTGCAGCAAATGTTTCTTTAATTTAATCTCTAGTTCGCTCTAAGGAAAATACAAACTTCCCATCTTGCTTTCATGGAGTTCACCAAACTGTTAACAATGTCTTGTGGAATTGCATGCCACTCTAGGGCACTTTTCAGTTCCTAGAGTGTCCAGGAAGTTATTTGCTCCGATGTAATTCGGCAGCCTAAGTTATCCGACATAGTCTTCAAGTTCAAGTATAACGAATAAGCTGGCCAATCCATTCGAATGATATCTTCCGCTTTCAAGTATTCTAACACCAGTACTGCCACAAATATGTCAGTCGTTGTCTCTTAAGCCAAATCTGTCTCTTGAGCCAGAGAAAGGACATATAGGGTGATACTGTGTGCCGTGTGATACTGTGTGAGTTGCGAAGAGTCATTATTTAAATTATGGTTTACTTTTGGATAAAGATTATACAATTTTCTGCCTGTGGTGCTCGACTCTCAGTAGTTTTGCCATTAATTCACATTTTAGAGTGATTTTCAGATATGTGTTCGGAAGGAGCATATTAATGTTGCTTACATGGAGCTCGGTAAGTTGCGTTTAGACGACGGAATAAGGGGCATGAGTTGCCAGACAGCCAGTCTATGCTAAGTCACAAAATCTGGTTTATGGCTCTTGGCATAAAGTTCGAAGTTTTCAACTTTATGCCGACTTGGGATAAGGACCGACAAATCAAACATGAATGGGAAAGCTGTAGACCAATCTACGCATGCTGAAATTTAGTTTCTCTAAGTTGCTTCGAGGTAGACTCTGTGTCGCAGGTGTGAACTAAATTCCCGCATTTTATTTCTTGTGACTATGCCTCTATGATAGCTACGCCGCTGTCTGAACACAGCCTTAACTCCGTTTTTCGCAATCACATCTGCTGCTTCATATTCTTTAATTCACGTATGGGCTGGAACCCACTGAAGCTTCGGGGGGAGCATGGCAACTGGAAACATGTCCAGCTGCCACTCGTGAAGTCTAGAGTTCGAATCACTGCGAGGACACTGTACATTTTTTATACTTCCTCCTTCGGCAAACCTAATGACTCAACAATATGAATTCGAGCAAATCTTAAATATTATTCAGTAATAAAAGATCATATGATCTGTTTCTCATCCTACTGAGAAAAATTGGTACTTTTCTGCTATAGGGACTGGATTCAGAACTGTATGTATGGATGGAGTAAGTGTTCATTGTAGGCATATATACATGTGCATACATATGTATATGTCTGTATACATATGCACATATTGGCACATACATATGCATACACACCTGCATACATACATATATTTCTCAATTCCCGAGAACAGAAAAGTACTGAAAAATTTCCAGGACCACTTAATTTTTAAAATTTTATTTTATGCTTTAATTTATGCATTTGAAATCACCATTATAATACCACAGAATTTTTTATTATCAAACTTTTATTTGAGCCTAAAATATTCCAACATTTTCAAATCAATGTTCGATTAACATGGTTTAGATCAGTGGTTTTCAAAATGTATTCCGTGGAACGCCGGACTTCCATGAGTCCACCCCGGGGTTCCGCAAGCCAAAATAAAAGTGACACATGTCAAAGAGAATGACCTGAAATTCCTTGCGAAACTAAACAGTTTTATAATGGAAAATGAATTACATTTAGATGCCAGTGCCAAAAATTATATAATGGGGCAGCTTTTTCAGTTGAAGAAAAATGTAAGGGAATATTTCTCAGAAGACAAAATCAAATATAACTGAATACAAAATCCGTTCGATTTCTGTGATACGCCCACCAGCGGCAGAGTGGTAAAAGCTGATGAATATGGGTATTTCAGTCAGGGGTTCGAGTCCCAGGCTGGATGCACAGGCATTTTCATTTTCCGCATGTGTAACGTGGATGCGAGCCAGTTTCTCTTAAAAAGATCTTCCACGGGGTCTCCCTTCTTTTCCGTAAAGTGCCAAATGCAGGAGTACGAAAGAAGAGTGAAATAAATCCAAAGACTTGCCAACGATGGACAGGGACTAGCTTATCGACATGTCAACAGATTTGACATTTGAAGTCTAAACTAAAGAACGTAAAGAGCAGATATTAAATTTTTGGCTCTTAAATTCATGCAGAATATTAAATTTTTCACGTAGCTATAATTGCCTTTCGGAACAAAGCATTTAAGAATATAAAAACAAATTAAATGCAGAATATATAATGCGACTGCGAGTAGCATCAATAGAAGCAGACTTCTACAGTTTAATATAAAAAAAATGCAAGCATACTCCTGTCACTAAGTATGATGGAAGGGTATGTGACACCTGGAGTACGCTATTAATGCTATTAATGAGTCAATAACATTAATTTTATGTTAAACATTTTTAGTAAAAACAGAATACTTTTCTTTGTCTTTATATAAAGTGCCTAGAACATATTGATTTGCTTTAAATATTATTTTAAGATCTATTTTTCTAATGGTAGGATAGGGTTCCCCGAAAAACTTTACAGTTCTAAGGGTTCCATGACTCGTTTGACCACTGATTTAGGTCAAGGCTGGATATCCAATTTTCATCTTAATTTGTCCTGCTGCACGTGAACAGTATGAATTCAAATTCATTAAAAATCAAAATGCAGAGGAAAGAGTACCAGTTATAAGATAACCGCCAATTAGAAGGATTAACAAATGCGGGCACTATTAGAGACATCTGCAATTCTGTGTTCACTGTATACACGTAACCTCCCACTGGCTTGAAGATAACATAAATATATGGAGGCATAACTTTTGGGCGCGCATCTGTATCTGACGGACGACTCCACTGATGATGTAAACAAGAGCCCCTGTAAGAGGTTGCAGACGGGTCATCTCAACATCAGACTTTTGTTCCGCATTTCGAGCGCTGATAGCATCTGTCGCTATTTCTGTCCAACGGAATCGCGGGATGCTGGGGTCGAAAATGAGAGGAAAATGACCCGGGAGTTCAAAAGCAAGAGTCTGGTGCTAGATATGAATTCGATGCCGGTGGTGGAAAACAAAACTGCAAGCCGTGCAAATGCTACTGAGTCATCCTGTCCGAGATTTAAGGGAAAAGTTCGGTACAAGGGGAATAGATAATATTTTCACAGTCGGAGGCAGGGGGGGTAACTATGATTAAATTTGGTCCTTTCTCACAAGATTTGCATTCTCAAGATTAAAACCAGCCTTAGTTTTAATATTATTTTACGTATGCCTTTTTAGCACTTTAAATTTAAAAAGAATAATATGTATAAATAATGTTTAGCCCAAAAGGCTAATTCTTAACAAACTCAACGATTTCAAAGCGAGCAATGGCAAAACTGTATGGGGGCGATATCTCCACTTCGCTAGACAGTGTATCGGAAATTCTAAAGATATGCTCATTGTAAACTTATTCTGCGATATTGCTATTGAACTGATTTTTATGGTTTAAGTGCGAAGAGCATGATCTTCTTCTTCTCTACATATAATAAAAAAAAGAGTCTGTGTGTGTGTGTGTGTGTGTGTGTGTGTGTGTGTGTGTGTGTGTGTGTGTGTGTGTGTCTCTTTCGTTCGTGTTGCGAGTAAGCTAATAGACCCAGGGCCACGAAATTTGGTACATAGGTGTATCTGCATAAGAGCCAGTGCACCTCGAAGCGATTTTTTCGAAATTCGAATTCGAATTTTTTTTATTTTCTGTTTTGTGACCATATCGCGTCATTTTGATACATAATGGGCTACAGGAAAGCGAGATTTCACTCTATACATTTCATTTTTACATCGTCGTGAAGCGCAGACACTTAGCTATTTTACGAACTTAAAATAAATTTCGTATTTCAATAAATCGATTAAATACGAATTTATTTAGAAAGGTGAGCTTAACACCTTTTCGGCGGAATTTTTTTTAAAAAAACTTATTTTAAAAAATGTGCTGTTTATTTTCCTTTGATTTTTGGACACGTTGAACTTTAATCCTTTCGACTCCTTTTAAAAAAAGAATTTTGGAAAAATAATAATATTTTGTATTTTTTTAAAATTTTTTAAATGAAGCTTCCGAATACACTTCTCACATCTCAGATATTTTAAAATGTAGTTTTGGCAACAATTTTCCTTTCTTATTGTTGTTGATAGATTTTTGATGAAATTGCATCATTTTGAATAGTTTCATTCTTTTAAAAATTTCGGTTTGGCAACAATTTTTCATCGTATTTCTTATGTTACTGTTTTTAAGAGACTGAAAAGTTTAAGAAATTAAAAAGTTGTTTCTTTTTGCAACGGTAAATTGTTTAATTACTTTATTAGGATAATTAACATTTGTATCAAGGGATATTGCTTATTTCATTGTAATATTATGTTTTAATTATATATAATTTTAATTATAAAAAAGTTTTGCATGATATTTTTTAATCTGTTTAAGTTCTTAATCTATTTATACCATTTGAGTTCTTAAGATTTTGCAAAGGGAAGTTGGTTAATTTATTTATTAAGATAATTAATATTTGTATTAAGGGATATTGCTTATTTCGTTGTATGCTTTTTATATGTAATGCATTTTTGACTGAATTTTTTTTCCCGTTGTTGTTTGTTTCTTTTTCGATAAAATTGTTCTGCAGAGTAAACTTCTGTGCAGTTTTCAAATTTAATGTTTGGTGTTCTCTTTAGGCATTTTTCTGGTACACTTAAAAGCCAGACGAAGGCTGGCCGCGCAGCGGCTAGTATTTAATAAATAAAGGTGACGCACGCAAAAAAAAGTCCTTTTGTGCATAAAGTAAAATCTGAAGGCTTTCAGATTTTTTGTATTTTTTTAGTCCAAAGGGGCTTTGTCCTTGAAGGACTATTGTTTTCGTTTTGCGATTTTGCGTCGGAAACATTAAATGTCAGTTCACATTTCAAACTGTTGGCACCAAATATTGCAGCCCTGTATTATGTTTAAGAAATTAAGTAATGAAGAACGTGCATAAATGTATGTATGTTTCTCGCATTGTGATAAAACGATTTTACCTAGAGCCATCGAATTTTGAATGACGTCATCCTGTTGCGAATATGGGCATCTGGAAGCCCAAATTTGAAATTTGGAATTTGTTTTGTTATCGATTTCATATTTTGTAAAACTTTAACGAATTTTTGATTAACAAACTCAAGGATTTCAAAGCGAGCAATATCAACGTTTTACATCACTCCCAAAAGGGCCTTTTTTTAACGTTTTGTGCATTAACTTTATTTATTATATATCATGTTCTTCGCACTTAAACCATAAAATTCAATCCAACGGCAATATAGCAAAATAATTTAAAATGAGTATATCTTTAGAATTTCCGATACACAGTTTGGCGCGCTGCAAATAATTTTTTCCCCATACAATTTTGCCATTTCTCGCAGGAAATCGTTGAGTTTCTTAATCAAAACTTCTTTAATGTCTGGCAAAATATGAAGTAGATAATAAAAAAAGTTCCAAATTCCAAATCAGGGCTTCCAGATGTGCATATTCGGGTGGAAACGTTCAATATTCAAAATTGGATGGCTCTAGGTACCGTTGTTTGATCACAATGCGAGAAACATACGTACATTTATGCAGATTTTTCATTATTTAATTTCTTTAAATATAATACAGGGCTGTAATATTTGGTGGCAACAGTTTGAAAAGTGAATCAACGCACAAAGTGAATCAATGCAAAATGCCAGAAGAAATTAATAACCCTTCTGAGCTAACACCTTTTAAGCTAAAAAAAATAAAGTAAAATAAAATAAAAAGAGTAAGTAGAAAGGTTTTTAAATCTAGGTCTCATATGTTTTCATTAAATCTCAAGTAACTACTATTTTATTTTTGAGTCTTGTCTGAAAAAAAAAAGAAATGAATGTTATTATTTGTAATCTTATTCATTAGCGTATTCTCTTAGTGTATTACTTCTTCTTAACAAAAGTCAAGCACACAACTTCTGGACTAATATTTAAGATTTTCCGAATTTTTCTTTTACCAAGAAAGGAAAATTTACTTTGTATTTTTCCAGAAACTTCTGATACACAATTAATATGAATTTTATTTCATTGCAAATCGATTTTTAAATAATCAGATATCACTTTTTTTTTTTTCTATGCGAAAAAAATAAACACACAAAAATTTTAAAATGAAAATAAATGAAATACTAAAAGCAAGATGCAAATTCCAAAACTAAAAAATGGAAATAAATAAAATTTAAAAATTCTGTACTGTTTCAGTTATTAACGATTTCCCAAAGGGGTTTGTTAAGGTTTCTTATGCTCTAGCTGAGCTCGCAGTCTACCAGTCTGCTGTTACAATCACTTCTCATAACACTCTCTTTTTTGTCTTATTAGCTTTATTACTAAGCATCATTTTCCTCTTGGTTACTCCAGATGCAATTCAACAGCAAAATTAAAAACTTTTTAAAGCACTATACCAGTACACGTTTAGAATTCCCGATGCAGCATTAACCGTTGGCATACATTTTCCTGTTTTTTTCAGTCTTTCTCCGTTTATCATATCAATGTTCACTTTTCTTACTATGATGGTTTTGCAAAACCTTCATAACCTTGTCTTTTTATTACTAACGTTTGTGTGTTTACTTTATTTATTAAATCTTAATCCTTCTGGGCAAATTGCCTCTTTGGACCAAAATAAAAAAAATGAAAAAAAAAAAAAAAAAGTCTGAAAGATTTTACATTTTGAATTACGGTCAGAGGGGCTTTTTGTTAACGTTTTGTGCGTTACTTTCATTTATTAACTATAATGTTTTTCGCACTTAAACCATAAAATTCAGTTCAACAGCAATATCGCAAAATAATTTTAAAACGAGCACATCTTTAGAATTTCGGATACACGATTCCGCGCGCTGCAGAATAGTTTTTTTTTTTTTTTTTTTTTTTTTTTTCCCGCAGAGTGTTGCCGTTGCTCTCTTTTAAATCGTTTGAGTTTGTTCATCAAAAATTCATTATGATTTACAAATTAAAGTTTTACAAAATATGAAATAGATAATAAAACAAATTCCAACTTCGAAATGTGGGCTTCCAGATGCGCATATTCGGGTGGAAACGTACGTTATTCAAAATTGGATGGCTCTAGGTACCGTTGTTTTATCTTATTTGAAGAAATATGCATACATTTATGCAGATTCTTCATTATTTAATTTCTTTAAATATAATACAGGGCTGCAAGATTTGGTGACAACAGTTTAAAAAGTGATTCAGACTTTGAATGTTTCCGACGCAAAATAGCAAAAGGAAAACAATAGTCCTTCGGGGACTAAAGCCCCTTTGGACTAAAAATCTGAATGCTTTCAGATTTTATAATACGCTAAACGGGCTTTTTTTTATAGCCGAAAGGGCGTTAGCCTAGAAGGGCTATTAATTTCGTTTTGGCATTTTGCGTTGGTTCACTATAAATGTCGGTTTACTTTTCAAATTGCTGCCACCAAATATTAGAGCCCTGTATCATATTTAAAGAAATTAAATAATGAAGAATCCTCATAAATGTATATATGTTTCACGCATTGTGATAAAACAAAGGTACCAAGTGCCATCAAATTTTTGAATAACGTAATCCTCCTGCTAATATGGGCATCTGGAAGCCCACATTTGAAATTTGGAATTTGTTTTGTTATCCATTTCATATATTGTAAAACGTTTAACGAATTTTTTATTAACAATTTCAAGGATTTCAAGCGAACCATGGCTGCTTTGTACAGAAGAATTGTTTTTATCTCCAGCGCGCGTAACTGTGTATCGGAAATTCTAAAGATACGTCCATTTTAAAACTATTTTGCGATATTGCTCTTGAACTGAATTTCATGATTTAAGGGCGAAGAACATGATATTTAATAAATAAAGTAGCACTCAAAACGTTACAAAATCATCTCTTCGGTCGTAATGTAAAATCTGAGAGCTTTCAAACTTTTTCTTTTTATTTATCTGTTTCTTTATTAGTCTAAAAGGGCTTTGTCCCTGAAGGATTATTGTTTTCGTTTTGGGATTTTGCGTCGGAAACATTAAATGTCGCTTCACTTTTTTAACTGTTGCTACCAAATATTGCAGCCCTGTATTATATTTAAAGAAATTAAACAATGGAGAATGTGCATAAATGTATGTATGTTTCTCGCATTGTAATAAAACGACGGTACTTTGAGCCATCGAATCTTGAATGACGTCATCCTGTTGCGAATATGGGCATCTGGAAGGCCAAGTTTTAAATTTGGAATTTGTTTTATAATCGATTTCATATTTTGTAAAACTTTGACGAATTTTTGATTAAAAAAACTCAAGGATTTCAAAGCGAGCAATGGGAACGTTGTACAGAAAAAACATTTTTATCTTCAGCGCGTGGATTGTGTATAAGAAATTCTAAAGATATGCTCAGTTTAAAATTATTTTGCAATATTTCTTTTTAACTGAATTTTATGGTTTGAGTGCGAAGAACATGGTATTTAATAATAAAGGTAACACACAAAATGTTTAAAACAAACAAACAAAAAAAAAAAGCCCCTTTGGACGTAATTTAAAATCTGAAACATTTCAGATTTTCTTTTTATAATTATTTTTATTATTATTATTATTATTATTGCTTATTTTTTCATTTATAGACACATACACATTTCGAGAGCATTTGGAACTAACAGCACATGGGTACAATTTCTGATAAATAGTCTCGCTCGCTGGAGATAAAACTGTTTTATTCCTTACAGTGTTGCCACTGCTCGCTTCGAAATCGTTGAAATTTTTAATAAAAATATCATTAAAATTTTACAAAATATGAAATAGAAAATAAAACAAATTCGAAATTCGGGCTACCAGGTGCCCATGTTCGGGTGGAGAACTATGTTATTCAAAATTTGAGGACTCTAAGTACATTTGTTTTATCCCAGTGCAAGAAACATACATACATTCTTGTAGGTTCTTCATTATATAGTTTCTTTAAATATAGTGCAGAGAGATAATATTTGGTGGCAACAACTTGAAAAGTGATACAGCCACTTATAGTGACTGGACGCAAAATGCCGTTTCGAAACTAAAAGCCCTTCTAGGCTAATGAGCATTTGCACTAAGAAAATATTAAATGCAACATACCAATTAAAAAACTAAAAAATAGAAATAATTAAAATATTAATTGTAACATAAAAATTAAAAAACTAAATTCACTTTTAGCGGTCAATTAATAATTAAACCCCACTTTAAACTTTTGTATTTACATTGCCATTCGAAGCTGCTTTGAGTGGTATAGGCAATTAAATATAGTGTGCCTATACTTGCTTTAATGGATTATTTATTGCATCAAAATATAATAAAATCAATAGAAGAAGTTGTATAAATGAAAATAGGGATCACGTTTAATACCGCAAGCTATATAAAACGAAATTTGTGAAAACTCAAAATTGAATAACTGAATATGATATGAAAAAACAAGTCAAATAATACCAATAGAAAATCTTTGATATCCATAAAAATACCTTCTAATTTTCTATTCAGAACAACAGTAACCAGGAAGTCTGGCGAAATGCCAATGATGAGAACTGTTGCCATTCCACCCACTATAAGATCTTCAGTTTGTCTTTCGTGTTTATCAGTGTATAAGGTATTTTCTGCCTCATTTCGATGTAATGGTCGGCACACTTTGCCCGTATTCGAGAGGTTCGAGACCCGGCAAGGGCATTCCTCCTCCACGTCTCTCAGCATAAAAAATCCTAATGTTTTTTCCAGTGTAACAAATTAAACGATTTAGAAACAATATATATGCATTCCTTACAATTTTCATCTTTATTTAACATTTTAGTAATAATTTAAGTAATAATTTTTGTAAATGTTTATATTCTTAATGTACTTGATAAAGGCTTTTCTAATACTTACGTCGTCACTCAACATTTAAGATCCAGTTGATAAAAGATTTGCTACAATTACATTTCACTGCAGTAATACTTATTTATTAACGAAATACTGAAATTAATTTTCCCGAATTATTATAGAGATATTTGGAAATCTCATACTCCTCAATATCGAGTTCTACGAAAAATGAGGAGTTAAAATTTTTGCTTTCTTTTTTAATTAGGAATTCTAACAATGGAACAATTTTTTCGTACCATAACGTCTTCTTTTCCTCTTCTTTTAGGTAAGAAAATACTTTGAAAATACTTTTAAAAATACTTTGAATTCGAATATTTTATAATAAATTGCAATATAAATAACCACGTCCCTTTCCGATCGCTTCTAGTATGTATGATAAAACTACTAAAAGCAATAAAATATTCAAAAAGAAATTTCAATAATTTCTTGCGACTAACATATTTTAGAATTTTCTCTTTAAAAATTTCAGCTGTCTCAATGCAATAGCAGATGGGAATTTCTATATATATAAAGAAGAATTCTCTGTTTGTGTGTTTGTTCGCGATTAACTCAGTCACTACTACAGCTATCGTCAAAAAATTTTCTACAATTCTTTTCTGGGTCCTGGAAAAGATCGACGTCCACTTTTTCAAATAAATAAATAAACAAAAATAATAATAATAATAAAAAAAAAATCTGAAAGATTTCAGATTTTAAATTACGTCCAAAGGCGCGTTTTTTTAACGTTTCGTGTGCTACCTTTTTTTATTAAATATCATGTACTACGTACTCAAACCATAAAATTCAGTTCAAAATCAATATCGCAAAATCATTTTAAAATGAACATATCTTTAGAATTTCCGTAAGTCTCCTGCGCTGGAGATAAAAATGTTTTTTTTTTTCGTACAGTGTTGCCATTGCTCGCTTTGAAATCATTTAGTTTGCTAATCAGAAATTCGTTGAAATGTTACAAAACATAAAATCGATAATAAAGCAAATTTCAAATTCAAAATTAGGGCTTCCAGATGCCCATATTCGCAGTAGGATTACGTCATTCAAAATTCGATGGCTCTAGGTTTTATCACAATGCGAGAAACATGCATACATTTATGCAGATTTTTCATTTTTTAAAATTTAATGCAGAGCGATAACATTTAGTGACAACAATTTGAAAAGTGAAATGAACATTCAGAGTGAATCGACGCAAAATCGCAAAACGAAAGTAATAGTCCTTCGGGACTAAATCCCTTTGGACTAATAAATAAATAAAAATTAAAAAAAAGCTAAAATCAGAGATATTAATTAAAAACTCTTAAAACGCTAATTTTCGCCCTCTTTTTTCCGAGTGGCAACAGTCTCGCGCGCTGGAGATAAATATCTGCTTTATTTCGAGAAGTGTTGCCACCGCTCGCTTTCAAATCGTACAGCTTGTTAATGAAAAAATTTCTAAGTTTCACAATGAAGTAAAAATAGCGTTGCGAAACATTAAATACATTATCGCCGATCCCAAAAATCGTGGAAATCCATTTCGACTGTTCCCATTTTCGTATTACTTTAATCAGCCGAGATATTAATTAAAAACTCTGGAAACATTAATTTTCGCAGTTATTTTCCCCAATGGCAACAGTTTCGGGCATTGGAGATAAAAATGCTTTATTTCGAAAGTTGTTGCTACTGCTCGCTTTTCAAATCGATTTTCGCTTGTTAATGAAAATATTGTAAGTTTTATAAAATTTGTATATATAAAGAAGAATGTCTGTTTATGTGTCTGTTTGCGTTATCGATCAATTTTTTGCCACCTTTAATCGACTAAAATTGAATATAGGTGAAATATTGGATGGAACTTGAGCTTTTTCTACCATTTGATTAGAAAGACGAAAATCATTAAAAACTACGTTCCATTGTTGCTGATGTAATGAAAGAGAATTAGTTTATTTTTCCATCGAAATTTTGTATGTGGGTTCCATATCGCATGAGAGTAAAAATGTATGAGTATGAATCGTATTTTTTGCACTGTTATTAGAGAAGGATTACAGCGATAACGTTCCCTCTGCTGATAGATAAATTACTTTCAATCTAACTTAACTGGCATCGGGTGCTTCCGCTAGTTTAAAATATTTGTTAAAAAGCTTATTTTAAATGAGACTTATTAATTGACAATTCCAGAAGGATAAAAACGTGATGCTCCTATTTTGAATAGACATACTCAGGAGCGGGTGGGATTGGTCTAACCCGCGCGTATAGCTTGAAAAATATGTTAGCACCTTTTTCGGGTTCCTTATCTTTCGTAAGGGCGCGAAGCTGCCAAGACATGAAAGCATGCCGGTATCATTTTTTTTAAGTTACTATCCGCCCGCCAAGATGCAAGAGTGCTCTGATATAAAGGCACAAATGTACTGATATCTTGGTGAAATTCGACATCATGAAGAAAGCAACTTTGATCAAAGACTGCCGGGATATCCATGTGAAGGTCTTAAATCTTGACAACAATTGCCTACTTACTTAAAGGTACCAGCATCTTTATAGCATTTTATGAAATCATTCAGACGGTGGAACATGAAAATTCCTTACTTTTATGCAATGGAGCAAAGAATTAGATCAATAACTATGAATTTGCGACAAGCTAACGACAAGGGGGTTAAGACGATGAATTTCATGCGGTTGTCATTAATTTATCATTCGATTTCTTAGAGTATCATATCTTTTTTTTTTTTTTTTTTTTTTTTTTTTTTTTTTTTTTTTTTTTTTTTTGTGTGTGTGTGTGTTAACTTATCGTTTTTTGCTGCAACTCTGCATAAACGATTAATGTTTCATTTTTAAAACTGTCGGTATCTGGTAACAAAACTAAGGATCTTAGCATATTGCATAAGTGGTGCACTGAATAAAATCCTTGTCTGATAAATAAAAACTATAGACATGAGCATGCTTCAGTAACTGATGAAGTAACCAATTTTAAAACAAACATGCTGCTATTGTTAGAAACTAAAAAAAAAATAATAAAACGAAAATCTGAAAGGTTTCAGATTTTAAATTACGTCCAAAGGGACATTTTTTTAACATTTTGTGCGTTACCTTTGTTCTTTAAATATCATGTTCTTCGCACTTAAAACATAAAATTCAGTTCAAGAACAATATACAAAATAAT
>KK118120.1:144746-175038 GCA_000611955.2 Stegodyphus mimosarum | reverse complement strand
AAAAAAAAAAAAAAAAACACTTTGATTTATCAATCCATGCGTCCTCATACATAGCCGCTTCTCGAAGTGTTGGTGTGGAACGAAGTGACAAATTTTATTATTACTATTTTGCAATTTATTGTAACTTATACAAGATGCCAAATAGCGAAAATTTCAAATGCCGTATATTTCTAATGTCTTAGCTTAAGTGATAAAGAATTATCTCCTTTTTAAATTTCATGAAATTTTACATTTTTCAAATTTATAAACCTTAAAACTAAAATTTTAATAGTAAACTCTTCTTTGAAGCAATGATTTGTAATTTGACTTCTTCAGATTGCATTTTTAGCCCAAAGGGCATTAGTCCAGAAGAGCTATTAATTTCGTTTTGGCATTTTGCTTAGATTCACTTTCTGCGTTGATTCCCTTTTCAAACTGTTAGCACCCAATATTATCGAAATGTATAATATTTAAAAAACTGAATAATGAAGAATCTGCCTGAATGCGCGAATGTTTCTCACATTGTGAAAAACAATTGTACCTAGGACTATCCAATTTTGAATAACATAGTTTTCTAACCGAATATGGATACCTGGAAGGCCGACTTTGGAATTTTGGATTATTTTTTTAATTGTCTATTTCATATTTCGCAAAACTTTAACGAGTTTTGATAAAAAAAAACTCAAAGATTTCAAAGCGAGCAATGGCAACACTGTACGGAAAAAGATATTTTAATCTCCAGCGCGTGAGACTGTGTATAGGAAAATTTAAAGATATGCTCAGTTTAAAATTACGGTTTAAGTGCGAAGAACATGATATTTAATAAATGAACGTAACACACAAAACGTTAAAAAAACGCCCTTTTGGGGTAATATATAATATGAAAGCTTTCATATTTTCTTTTCATCTCTTGTTATCTTTATTTTATTTTGCATATTCATTTATTATAATAGTCTTACTTCTGTTATCATTTAGATTTACTTCGCGTCGGTAACTGGGAAATAGGCTTAATGTTTAATGTGTTAGGATGTTCTATTTGGTATCGTTTAACAAAAACAAGAGAAACATATAATTTTTTAAGATTACACTGATCACACGAAAGAATTAATTCACCACTTACTAAAGAATAAACTGCGTAACAATTCAAAATTCCTTTTATCATAATTCTGTCGGTCTGCAATATTCTTCAGTGGGAACACATTATTGTTGCAAGCGTACGGGCTCATAATGGATTGAATAAACAGTACCAATGATAGTTTTATAAATTTATTTTACCAAAGAAATACTCAAAAAAATACTTGCGCAACTCTTCTCGGTATCACAAAGCACAACCAGTAATTACACTTCAAACTACGTTAAACACAGCGCAATGCAAAACACAACTTGTAGAAGCTATAATTACAGGAGCTAGATGGCGCTGTGCGTTTGACTTCCTTTTGAGTTAAAAATTCTATTTTTATTCAATACTAGTAAAGATGTCGCATTCGATTGAACTTAGCATACAAACGATGATGTTTCTTCCAATTCAGTTCTTTTTTCGCAACATACTTCTGGAGAAATCTCCGGACAAATTTCATAATTACTTCTTTTTCTTCAGCCTAAGCCATTCAGGACCTTGCAGCCAAATCAGACTGTACATAAACTTTTCCACGGTTGCTTCTCGAGATACGTAATCTATCAACAGGATCAGTTCTAGGCTGGGTTTCGGATACATGGTTCGATACATAACGTTTCCATTTAATCCAGTGAACAGTGATTAAGGAATCACTCCACAAATATACGTTAAAAACTAGAAATTTAAAATTTGTTTTCAAATAGTGGAAAGTCTAGAAGCAATAGCAGCTCCCATTAGTACAAGCCTCGGTAGTGCTAATCTTTTCAATGGTGCAAGTCTAGATTTCGCAGTGATAAAAGTCGTGCAAATACAATCGTTAACACATAACGAAAGTACGCAACTGCTTCGAAAGCTTTAGAACTAGACGATACATGACAACAAGAAGACACTTATAAATCCAGCTATATATTTCAATTCAACAAAAATTTTTCGTTGGACATTGTTCGCAGTATCCATAGCAACAGAATTTTTAACTCAAAAGGAAGTCAGACGCACAGCGCCATCTGTTTCCTGTAATAATAATTTCTACACACTACCCACCGAATGACCAGGAGTTCATTCAGAATTCACACTAATACAATTTTAACTCAAAGGAAGTCAGACGCACAGCGCCATCTGGCTCCTGTAATTATAGTTTCCACACATCTAAAAGGTGAAGTTCGCAATAATAATCTTAACACTCCGAAGTCAATTCTGAACTAAAAATTAAACTGATGCTCTCTCCGGTCTTATATAGTTTTTATATAGAATTTTATATAGTTCTTATATAGAATTTTCCTCTTTTTCGTGAATAGGATTGCCTGCGTTCCTAAGGCCAGGAGTTGTGATCATTTTATTGTAGAGACACCTAATAGGGAACCAGCGTTATCGCTTATGAAGGAACAGCCAATTTTATGTGTATACTTTCTCCGGGATTTCAGCCCGGGCCCTTCTGTATCGCAATCAGACTTCCCTAACCGCTATACCGTCTGGGCGGCGCTAACCAACTTGAATTTATTGATAATGTGTTTCTTCTATAAAAACGTTATTTAAAAGAAACTTTTGCAGTGTCGTCATTTAGCACAAAGATTTGAAATGAGGGTCTAGATTTTCTAAAACAGAAGTTTTCTCGGCAATTTTTATCAACTTCCGTAATGCATTAGTTGAGCACTAAAAAACTGCTTGGAAATTTTACAAAGCCTCACCATTGAGTTTCGTTGCTCGATTCGATGAAGAATTGATATCGTATGTTTGTTTACAAACTTACATGTGCTTTTCGGCATGAAGTGTACTGCTCGTGAAGTAAAGGCTTTTATGCGAAATTAAGTTGCGCACCATATAAAAACTTTTAATCCAGTGCAATACAACTATTTGATTATTTGTTACGTGATTTTTAATATCAAGACTTGAGGCAAAACGGATATCGCAGTTCCAAACCATGTGATTTTAGTATTTCTTTGTATGGGATTAAAAATGTAAAGTATTTTGAATGTCTGCTTGTGTTTGAATGACATGCACTTAATTTTATGTGATTTTAAAATTCATATTGGTAAAAAACTGGCAGCCCTGAAAAAAATGTCAGATCCTGTTTCGTGCCATTGCATTTTTTGTCTTTCTGCTTTAAATAATGATTGGTCATCTGAACTGTTAGTCTAGATTTAAATATTTCAGTTTTATTAATTTCTAGCATTCATTAAAATAGAGTTATACTTTATTATCGAATATTAAGAAAGGTTAGAAATGTTGTTAGATGTTTACTGGTGCCTTAGTTTGTGAGCATAATTTGTTCCCGAAACGTGTTCGTAATTCAGAGCAGTCGTATGGTACAGCGAATACCTTTGTAAAAAATAATGGAACTTAAGTGATTCGTATTATAAGTTAAAAATATTCTTATAAAAATGATAACAGAACATGCATAAGAATACACAAAAATTACTTTGCATTTTATTTGCAAAAATAATCATGGCTAACTAACGGAATCATTGCTGTCTGTTGGGTCAGCAGAGTCATTTTTTTGTGGCAATTTAACTAGCAACTAGCCAATGACGATATTGCCATCTTAATAGAATTTTGGAGAAATCTGACATTACATCGTCTTTGTAAACAAATTCATTGTTTGCACTTCTATAGCCTTATTCGGGTGTTACTTTTCCACGAAATTTTATAATATTTTGCATATTTTATGTATCTCCTTAATCTCATTGAAACTGAGGAATTCCTTTATTTTATTTTTCCTCCTACTCGGACAAGATCGCTTTTGTAACCTTTTGCTGTTTTTGGAACTACAAATCAACTTCACTAGTGATTAGCTCTTCACCTTGTTTCTTCACCAGCTGATGGGTATCATTCTCATTCATTTTCAAACTAATGGTCTTCTTCAAGAACACAAGTTCATAAATAACTGATTTCTCCTATTCATAAGTAAATATCTCAAAATCATGCCCAAGAAATCAAATAAATCACTGTTCCCTTGAACCTGCTAGCATCTTTGTGGGAGTACTGCTATGCAAGTAGGATTTTAGTTTGCTAATCTGATCAGCAAATGAAATGGAAATTCTACTACTATATATTCTATTTCCACAAAACAATATCCTGGTGTAAAAGTAGCAGCATCTTTATGGAGATTGCTTTTTACAAGGAGCTGTATATCTAAAATTATTGCTTTTTACAAGGAGCTGCATATCTAAAATTCTTGATTTACAGTAAAATTATGCATTCTTATAAAGTCTATTTAATGACTTCGTGAAGTTTATTTTTTTACTTTACCTACTGTATTTCTTTATCGCATTATTTCTAAACTGAAAACTTTTAAGCAACATATGAACAATATGTAAGTCAAAATTTGTGTATAAGAAAAGGTGTTAACTTGTAAATTATTTAAAAATTATTTTATATCGGTAATTTATGAAAAGGAAGGTATATTAGATTTTAATCTGTAGTATATTATTTTAATTTACATAAACTTTATTTTTAGTAGATTGATTTATAAGTTTTCCCTATGTTCTTTAAAATGAGCTTCAAAAAATAAGATGTTCTTTGTTGAAGATTTGACATTGCCTTTTTATTATTGAAACTACTACTAAATAACATTAAATTTTATATGCATCTACTGTATATGTAGTTATCTATTAAGAAAGTTTTGAGATTTTGTATTTCATAAAAAAATTGATATTATTAATTAAAAAAATTAGCAGAATACTGGTGTAATAGTGAACAATCTAGATTTCAACAACTTGAAGGCTTTTACACTTTTCAAAACTAAGTTAAATGCATTGTAGTGTCAAATAGCACTAATATTGTATTTTAAATAAATTGAAAGTTTTTAGTTTTGATCTAGCTGTTTTACAGAATATCCATTAGGGATATATTTATCTTATTTGAATAAAAAAATTAAAAAAAAAATATTAGACACATGTTATATAGTTATGTTATTAGTATCATTTGAACATTTTAAAATCTAATGTGAATTATGGAATATGTATTTGTTTATTAAAACTTACTATATTATCTATGTGGCTGTTTTAATATAAATTTTCATAATAATTATAATATATTTCTTTTTCCAGCATTTTCATTTTATGAAACCTGTTGAGCATAAGTGGGATTAGAGCTTCATAGTATTTTAGTTTAACTTCCCATCAATATTACGATTGTGTGAAATTCTTAACAAGCAATTTTTTTAAGAAATGGCAGCTGTGAATGAACTCCAGAAACGGAGCTTGGATACTGAAACTAAAGAAACGAAAAGATTTTGTAGTGAAAAGTGTACTGAAATAGAAGTTGAAGCAATTAATAATACTGCAAAAAATCAAGATATCAGTACTAAAGCTACTGAAGAAGATGTGGGTATAACTGAATACGTCAGTAAGCTATCTGGGTTTTATGCTGTTATGAAAGAAAGGTAAGAATATATTGTAATTTGGTCTGAAAATATTTGGTGTAACAGATATTATTTTCTGATTTTTCAGGTTTATTTTGTGCAGAAATTTTGCTGATAAATTTTTTAGTAATCCTGGCCTCACCAGTGACTGAGTAATTAAAACCAATGAATGCTATTAGTTTGACCTGGTTTACATTTTAACTCAGCTGAATGGGCTGGCTGCATGGTTAGTTTGTGTGTTTTTTCCCATGTATAATGAGAATATGAGCCAGTTTTTCCTAGAAAGACCTCTATGAAGGCATCCCTTCTCTTAAGTGGATAGCACTTCTGGCTTTGCCATGTTCAAATAACAAAACAAAATATATGTTGAATATCTGTTTCAAAATAATATTATACTAGATTATTTATAGTAAATTATGAAGAAATAATAGTCATTTTGAATCCACATTTGCATATTGTCAGAAAGGTACATATGTATTTTACCATCAGCCATGAAAGTTGGAAGAGATATCCTCAAAGTTGCATGCACCAATCATTCATGCAGAATTCTCAAAGAACTGACATCTCTCTTTTTAATGAACAATCAATAACCAACCCATTTCAGTTTTGAGCTTCATAAAGTAATTTTTATCAATTTCTACTATATTGTTAGGCTCTGCAGTTTTACTGGAAGCTCTGCTTAGAACTTTATGGGTACTAACTTCCTACTGGTAATTGTTCCAGTCTGTTCCTTTTTTGTCTGCCATATTCAGCTGACCATATTACATTCATTCTGATTTTTTGATGGAAGGATGTGATAACTTTAAAAAAATCCACTGCTTATTGTTCTGTAAAATGCAGATCTCAAATTTTAATAATTTTCTCAAAATGCATTAAAAATACAGCAATAACAGTTAATTTATATCCTTGTTTATAAAAACAAAACATGGCTTATTAAGAATTGGTCAAAGTTACGTGGCTGATTAAGAATCTGTCAAAGTTACATCAACAAAAAAGCACAGATGTTATGAGTGTGTTGTCATATCACACTTACCAGTAACTGGCACCTGGTGACATTTTCACGGTCGATGGTATAATATATAACTGCCATTAGAAAGATAATTTTGTCATAGGAAATTTCTTCAGCCTCTGGATGAAATAAAATACTTTTCCCCCCGTTTTACAAAAATATGTGTTATGTTTTAAATTTATTTTATAAATTTAATGTTATTAATTTAATCATAAATAATTTTTCTTTTATATTCTAAGTACTTTCTGTTAAAGAGACACCATGCCAGATGGTATTTTTTTAACAGAAAAGTACCATATTCTGATTAGAATTGACTTGATATTGAATAATTTGCATCAGAAAATTTTGATAGTTAAATTTATTTTAAAATACATAAATTGTTATGTATAAGTTCAATAGCATTAAAAGAAAATTTAAAATAACATTCAAGACAATTTTGATAATCTAAAATATCTTCAAGTGCAATTTTGACACTTATTTATCTGAACCTTATCATTTAATAATTCATCTAAAGTGCTTAGGATTAACTCTGATTTTTTTAACATGCAGATTAATATTATATATACTAGACCTTGAAGGAACTAAAGAGGATGCTTTTCCCTTCTTAATTGGATGATGAGTCTAGCTAGTTAGAAATTTCCAAATCAAGCTATCAAATTTGATGTATGTGAAAATGTGAACAAAGGGAGAATTACAAAGGGTTTAAAGCAGGTATCGAGTGTGGGTAATCAATGTGTCCAAATACTGTAGAACCTGTATTAACCTAACTTCTATCAACTGAGATCTCTGTTAACTGAGCTGGCAATCAGTTTAAAGAAGTAACTGGGGGAAGTAAAAGAAATAACTGGAAAGTAATATTAGAAATGGTTCTCAGAAAATAAGTAGTTGCAAATTTGATGAAAGACTGCTCTTTTTATCTTTCTGAGTAACAAAGGTCATTTAATGGCCTTGCTATGTGCATTCTGGTAAAACTTGGAGGTTTACATGCATGAAAAATGAGAACAGTTCTAAATGACAATTCATTTATAGGTATGTTTCCAAGGCTGATGTTTCAAGAATGATGTTTTGGAAATGGTTTAAAACGTAGAAAACTGTGAAATAGATTTTCAAATTTTTAAGAACAAAGAATGTCATAGATTCAAAGAACAATAAAAACTGCAGCATTTCTGAGGTTGACAGTGGAACAAAAAATGAAAGCATTTTTCATACAGAAGTGGTTTTGGTTTATTTTGATTGTGGTAAAGTACATATGGACTCTCTTATGGACTCTTTGATAGTCCGTACCCCAAAATGATTTGTTGGTAAAGCCTAAGAAAGTGTAAAATTCTAAACACCATAAATCCTAAAGTGCACATAGGATTATAAATGTAGCCCACTGTCATAGAAAAAAAGTGATGGAATTTTAAATCTATATAAAGACCTAAATGATGTCTAATATAAAATCTGTCTCTCTAATATATAAAATCTCTCTCTGTAATATATCAAGACCTAAATGATGTCTAAAAATATCTGTTAAAGTGTAAATGTGGCCCATATCTCAGATAGACTATCTCAGGTAGACCATCTAAATGCATGTGAATCCCCAAAAAATGCCCATAAATCCGTAATAACCTAAAAAGTATAAATGTATTTTGAGTAATATGAAAAAAATGAATTAAAAAAGAAAAGTCTTGGTTTCTTTTTATTTAATCAGTAGGATATGGAAACTCTAGTTTAAAAGAAAGAAAATTACATGGACGTGTGTTAAATTATTTTAGAAACTGTGATATCTGTCTCAATCAGAAGCATTTTTAAAGGAGGCTTACAGGACTAATATTTAGTAGCCTCTAAAAAGCTATGGTTTTATTCTTAAGAAGGGGAAATCGTTTAACTGCAGTTGTATTTTACATTAATTTCTTTTTTGAGAAATCCTTCAGAACTTATTTGTTTATTGTTAATTTGTTTGTTTTTATTGTTATAATAACTTTAAATCATTTTCTCCGTATAATACCTTTATTATAAAAAAATAATCTCTCTCTAAATTCAGATTTTCTATATACTTGGTAGAAATAGTGGTTTCCTTTGCATCAGGTGGTATTTAGTTTGAATATCGTATTGTAGGATCCATTTTCATTTTTGATTTTTTTTCTTTCCTTTTTTAAAGAAATTTTTTTTAAAAATTTTTTTTTATTTTGATGTAAAATTTCTGCCATTAAATTCAGTGGTACTCTTCTGTTATCAGGACTTGATTAAAAAATGTATGTATGTATGTGGTATATGTGCATGTGTACCTACATACAGGGTGAATCTGAACAAGCGGGCAAAACTTAAGCGGGTGATAGAAGGCAGCTGTATGAGCAATTGCCCAAAAGTAGATCCATATTGGTTTCAATGGGGGACTCGAAGATTAGGCTTTTCATATGACCCCACACGAAAAAGTCCAAACACGAGAGATCCAGCAATCTTAGTGGCCAAGCTATGGAACCACTTTGACGGAGTCATGACCCTGGAAATTTGGCTGTTCATATACTCAGCAATCCACAGTAGAAAATGCCGTTAGGTGCAACGACCGACCCTTTTTATACCATTTATTTACAGTGCCACCTAGTAGCTCACCCTTCCAACCATACATTCTGTGACGAATATTGCTTGTATAGCTGCTTTCTATCACCACCTAAAGTTTTTCCATCTTGTTCAGATTCACCCTGTATATGCAAACATGAACGCATCCATCCATACATACATTTCCGAATCTGTTCTGATAACAGAAAAGTACCAATTCAGGTTATATGTATTATCATTAAGTTTAGCACACTAATAGAAAATTACTCCTGAAAATAAATATTATAACATGATGCAAATTTTTCCTTACTATTTCTTTACATAAAGAGTCTGTTTTTTTATGCAGGTACCTTTAAGAACAGAAAAAGGAGAAAATCTTTGGTACTGCTGTTAAGTGAGCATTTTATCATCAGCATTATGCCTAGCTTTATACAAAATAGAGTACATTGAAGGGAACTGATATTTTAAAATTTTGAGAAACTGCAATATGTGTTCAGAACACATTGAAGGAAAAAAATAATCTTCTTAAAATCCAATAATTTATCTGTAATCATCATTGTTGTTTCATTATATTGCTTTAAATAAAAATTATCTGAAATACCGAATTAATAGAAAATCTGAATTTGTTCACTGAAAGCACTAAAATTTAAATTTCTTATTTTATTATTAACAACATCTAAAAAAATATTTTTGCTGTATTTATTAATTTAACCAAAATCTGAAAAAGTTTTAACATTAAAAAACAACTGTGCAAAAATAACATGAAGTACACTGGTGTGCAAAAATTAAGGACGAGATGGTTTTTTCAATATAACTTTGTATAAAAGCTTTCCAAATCAACACATTTAATACCGTAAGATCCCCAATACGTAAGGACATGAGTAATGTAAGCAACACTTACTAAAAGAGAAATCAGAGGGGTAAAAAGAAGTTTTATTGAAAAAGTAGCAATGCGACTGAAGGCCGAAACATCCCTGTGATGGGGGTCCAGCAAGAAACATCCAGTCTTTAATAGGGGATATGATCTCCCCTGAGTGCTAGGCAGGCTTCACATCATTTATGCATGCTGGATATGTGGTTGTTAATGAGCTGTTGAGACACTGCTGCTCGTTCCTCTTGTAGCACCAATCGCAGTTTCGGAATCGTTACTGGCGATAAGTTACGTGCTGCTACAGGTCTCCCTAGTAAGTTCCGTACATGCTTGACGGGATTTAGTTTCAGAGACCTTGCCGACCAATCCATGTGTTCAATATCTTCACTCTCCAACAGCTCTTCAACAGTAACTGTGCGATGAGGTGGAGCATTGTCGTCCATGAAGAGGAACTGAGGAACCATAGCCCTTGTGAAAAGATGCATGTAAGGAAGAAGAACCTCGTTACAATAGCAGTCCCAGGTGACGAACCTCCTTGGGAGATATGAAGGTCGGTCCGGCTACCAAGCATTATGTCTGCTCGAACGAGAACTCCGCGACCTCCAAAACAGTCTCTTTTGATGATGTTGAAGGGGTTATTGCTTGTTCCCTGCCCAGATGTGTATGTGTCTAGAATCGCAACTCAAACTAAATCTGCTCTCATCTGTAAAGAGTACTCGTCCCCATTCATTGTCTCTCCAATTCCAGTGTTCCCGGCACCACAGAGAACGCCTTCTCCGATGGGCAGGCGTTAGAGCTACACACTGTACAGGGCGTCGTGCAAACTGACCACCACTGTGCAGTCTTCTGGCCACGGTAAAACGCGATATCGGTCGTCCAGTCGCCTGTGTCGTGTGTCTAGCGATTTCTCCCGCTGTCTGCCGCCTGTTTCTTCTGGCCTGTAAGGCAATATACTGGTCATCTGCGGGTGTGGTTCCTCGTGGACGACCACTACTAAACCCCCGGATAGCTGTTCCTGTAGTTTGAAATTGTCTCCAAAGATGTGAAACGATGCTGTGAGCAATTCCGAACTCTGCAGCCACGCTTGTCACACTCCGGCCTTCCTCCAACTTCCCAATGATTCGACCTCGGGTAAAAGCATCCAGATGTCGTCTAACAGATTGATTATTCGCCATTTCTCGCTGAGGCAGCAACTCGGTGTGATTTTAACTGCTATACGGCGTGCAATCTCTTTGCCAAAAATACTGATCTTACACCGACAACATGCTTTATATTACTCAGACATTCCCCCATTACGTCTACCTGCATATCTGCGCATCTGCTACCGTACATCACCTTACTTAATCTCCTGATTGGTCTTTCTGTCCGCTCTGCCTCTTCGTTCAGCTGATATGCTAATTTTTCGACTTCGTCCTTAATTTTTGCACACCAGTCTATTTTTGTAATTAACAAAACATTAAACTAAATAATCATTAAAAGCAACAATAAGTAATTACTAGAAATAATAAGTAAGAAGATTATATGTTTTCTTGTTATTACTTTTAATTTATCATTGAAAATTGTTTCTACATAGCTATTCTACTTTCAAGTTTTAATGGCTATGTATGCTTCATGATTTACTGAATGGCAGTAAAAAGATCGCACCAAGTTAAAATGGTAGTAGTTTTGTAATTTAAATACTTTAAAGGTTTACTTGGGGATAGTCTCTATCTCAACACAGCTTAGGTTTTATTAACTTCATTATTCTCAAAAACAGGAATGATTGTTCTTCCTTATCATAGTGCTGTTGCAAGCTTTCTCTTGATCCTTGCCATCAGAGAAAGTGAGAAATATCTAAAAATAGCAAGGTTCCCATCCTTCTATCTCTCTGTCTTTGTATTGCAGCATCATAGATTCCATAATAAAATCAGTAATGGGAAAATTTTTATACTGTCCCCTTTTTCTTGATGTCTCTCCCCTTGATGTCTTTCTGATGTGAGAAAGTGAGAAATATTCCTTGATGTGAGAAAGTGAGTCCCTTGATGTCTTTCTGATGTGAGAAAGTGAGGAATATCTAAAAATAGCTAGGTTCAGATCCTTCTCTCTCTCTGTTTTTGTATTGCTGCATCATAGATTCTGTAATAAAATCAGTAATGGGAAAATTTTTATGCTGTCCCTGTTTTCTTGATGAATCTATATTTTTCTAATGCTTAATCCAGTGTTGATTACATGTATTCAATTCTGAAAATTTCTGTGCAAATTTTTCACATGAATCAGCTTTACTATTATAGCTCTATGTGAATACTTCCTTTGTAATAAAGTAATTGATATTTTCTAGGTATTCTGATTTTTTAGTAAACGAGATTGACATCCAAGGCAATATTGTTAGACTTACAAATATGGATAAGCCTGTTATTCCAGAAAATACTTGCCAAGTATGTATATATTTTGTTTATTTAGGAATTTCAATTTAAGTAATTGGGGGAATATAACATTCTACTTTTCTATCTGCTGCCAGATTTAGGCACTTAATTAGTTCTTAAGGAAAACTTAAATTTAAATTCATCATGATCTTAGAGGAATTTCTATTCATTTCTTTAAAGTTGATAATGATTTAAGACTGAATATTTATCTACTTTTAATATTCCATTTGGCATGCTTCTCATATATTTATTATACACTATATCCATAAAAGTCTTTATGCTGCTGTTATTTTTGCAGCGATTAGTAAAAATATATATTTATAATTACAGAAACGTTTTAAATAAGGCACCTATTCATGTTTTGACATATTTAAATTTAAAAAAAAATATCAAAATTACAGAATCTAACTTATGTGGTCCCCTAGATTTAGTAAAAGTTTATACTCATTAGAAAAAAATAAAACACAAAAAGTTTGTCTTCTTTACAACAAAAATTGCATAACATTTTTAATATTAAACATTTAGGATTTTTGAAAATTTTTTAGTATCAGGAAACAAAACTTATTTCTTTTCTTGATGGGTTGATTAAAAAATATAACTTAAGGTAGATCCCCCTCTCCTCCCTCGTTTAATGTTTTTTAGTGCTATTTCTTTGGAATTTGCTACCTGTGTAATATGCTTTAATTTATAATTTTGTTACATTTAGTATGTGCAAAACATTTTCACCCAAATAATTTAATGTATGTGTGTATATCTTTATATATATATATATATACACAGTCCAGTCACATTAATGTGACCACCACGTACTTTCCATGTCAGAGTTAAATAACCAATCACAGAAGGCAGGTGGCAGCACAGTGCAGTTGAGCGTATATAAAGGGTGTGTGAGGGCTTCGGAAAACATTTCAATCGTTGGCGTAATGCAGAAACGAAGCGATTTATCCGACTTCCAAAAGGGCATGATCATTGGCTTTCGGGCCAAGGGTGGAAGCATTTCCGAAACGGCTGAGTTTGTGAACTGTTCGCGTGCCGCCGTGGTAAAAGTGTACCGTGCATGGCAAAATGGGACTGTCCAAAATCAGCGACGTGGCAAATGTGGTGCACCACGGGCCATAGATGACAGAGGCGAACGACGGTTGCGGAGATGCGTTCGGGCAGATAGACGGGCTACCGTTGAGCAACTGACCACCAAAATGAACCAAGGGGCTACCAAAAGTGTCTCCCAAAGTACTATTCAGCGAACATTGCTGCGTCTGGGCCTCCGAAGCAGACGCCTGGTTCGTGCACCTATGCTGACTGCTGTTCATCGACGGCGAAGGCTAGAATTTGCACGCCAGTACAGCAGCTGGACGTCCACTGAGTGGCGACAGGTTGCGTTTTCGGATGAATCGCGTTTTATGCTCCATCGGACAGATGGACGTTGGCGTATAAGGCGTGAAACCTCTGAAAGGAACCACCCTGCAACCATTGCCGGAACGGTCCAAGCTGGAGGCGGGAGCATTATGGTCTGGGGAATGTTTTCCTGGCATTCTCTAGGTTCACTGATCATTGTGGAAGGCACAATGGATCAATACAAGTACGCATCTGTCCTTGCGGACCATGTTCACCCCTACATGCGCATTGTTTTTCCTCAGGATGATGGCATCTTCCAGCAGGACAATGCGAGGTGCCATACAGCTGCCAGTGTACGTGCGTGGTTCGAAGAGCACCAGGATGAGTTTACCGTCCTCCCCTGGCCAGCAAACTCACCTGACTTAAACCCAATCGAACATCTGTGGGACCATCTCGATCGAGTTGTTCGCGCCATGGATCCTCAACCGCGTAATCTAGCGCAGCTGGCCACGGCATTAGAGTCGGCATGGCTCAACATCCCAGAGAACACCTTCAGGGACCTATGTGACTCTCTTCCTGCACGTCTCGCAGCAGTCCGCTCTGCGAAAGGTGGTTATTCTGGCTTTTGACAGATGGTCACATTAATGTGACTGGACTGTGTATATATATATGCATACACACGCACACACACACTTGTGAATAATGTTAATATTTATACCATTAGTATGATTAATAAAGGATAATTCGAATGTCATATATTGTATTCCTGTGCTGCCTACTCTTTTATATATTTTTTTTAATGTTTAATTTTTCATTTATATAAAATGGGTTATTCTTATTTTATATTTATATATCACAGGTAAGTGAAATTCTGGATGAAGAAACAGTGCAAAAATTGCAAGATCTTGTTAGCACAGATGAATGTGATGAAGTTGTAATAGAGGTAATAATTCTCATTATGTAGAAGAACAGTGTTACAGTCGAACCCCCTGTAATAAATTTCAAGGGATTGGAAGTTTAGTTCCCTGTAAATGGGACACACACACATACACACACGCAAACAAGTAAACAAACACGCGCATGCACACCAAAAAAAAAAAAAAAAACTAAAAAAAGGCTTACACACATTATTATGGATATTTTCACATCTGCCAAAAGTAAATTAAAAAATTCTAATTAAAAAAGTCATACTAAGATTTAATTACAGTTGTAGCTGAATGGCTTTCAAGAGCAGGGTCATGACAAGACAGTGTTCAGCAAATGGTGAATGGCAACAATAAGAAAAAGTTTAAAAGAGAAAGATTTTTAGAAAATCAGTAACTGACAAAATATATAACGATAAACAATGTTTTAAAAGATGTTGAAGAGGACAGGCAGTGAAATATTAAGTGTCAACGATGGGACAGTAGTTTTATGGATGTTTTATCCTCTGGTTTAAGCTTTTACATGACTGGTATTTTTTCCTTTTATGATGTGAATAGTAAAATATGAATGCATTTTAGCAATAAAGTTTTTTATTATAATACCAATACACATACATTGAGTGTAATATTAGTTTTAAAGAAGAATAAAATATTTAAGAATTTAACAACACTTAGATATTTGGCACCTAATGTGGGACACGAATGATTTATCTGTTTGAGAACAACTGGTGTTTAAGACTCCAAGACATCAACGGATTCTTTCCAGGTTTTTAGTTAGTACTTCCATCAAAAAAGTCTTCACCCGAAGATTATTTTTTAGATTGCATGAAGTTTTGATTTTATTTTCACTCAAAGATAACAAATAAGTGTTCCAAGCTTTCAAATGTTATTTTATTTTAGAAGTAATTTCAGATTAATGCTTTTATTTGATATTATTTTTTCAAATATTATGTAAGTGTCTAGGCTATTCATAAAATTTCCAAATATTTAATTTTTTTATCCTAACAACAACAAACTCTTCAACAGATGCTGAAAGTATGATAGCATGGCATTTTTGTGTCTAGCCAGGAGAAAAAAAATCAGCGAGTATTAGCCACAGAACTTGGTCTGCTCGTCTCAGATAATATGAAAGTCATTCAACTCGAAGAGTTTATCTCATCAGACAAGTATGAAAAAGAATTCTGAAGAATGTCTTGACCAGCATAAATGCTGAAAGAAGATTGATTGAACAAGTTACTGAAAAATTTTTCCATGAAGAAAAAGCTGCTGAAAATGAACAAATCAGAAATGAGCGTCTTTTTGAGTTGGAAAAATTAAAACTTCAGCTGGATTACAAAATATTTCTCAAAAGGAAGTGATAGATCAGGAAATAGATCAATCGTCAGTTAAAGTTTTAACTATTCCAGAATCAAAATGGATTTTTTATCTCATTGTTGCCAACAGAAATAGCACAACCTATTCCTAGAGAAAATCATAAAGAACCTCAAAATTACTGAAAAATCAAGGAAATATTTCTGAAGCAATATAGGTCAACTGCTGACTATTTTAGCAAGTTCTTTTTACAACTTGGAGAGACTTTTACTTTGAACTATCATCATATTTTGGAGGATGGGTAACAGAAATTAACATGAAAGATTTTGAGCAGCTTAAACATTTCATGGATTCATGGGCAGAAGGGAATTAGCGGAGAAGTTGGATACTTATGAAAATGTTCATCTTGGATTAAAGGAAATTTTAGCTTTATCTAACAAACAAAATTTTAGAAATGAGTTCCTGACATCAGATAGAAAATTTAAGTCCACTGCAATATATAGAGAAGCTAACCTCAAGAAAACACAAAAAATGTATTCTGCAAGATCGTGAACTCTACACTAAAAAGTGGAACCATCTAATGGAACTCCTAGATATATACATAGTAGTCTTAGAGATATATAATCCTTTTCAGTGAAAACCACAGTATGTCACTAGTTGAGGTGGTGCTAAAGTCCTATGAGTTTTATTAAATTTTTTAATTTTTCATGTTGAAAATTCTGGAATTTTTCGTCACAGAATGTCAAAAAGTGATTAGAGCTCATTTTAGGCAGTCAAAATTCATATTTCTTTCAATTCTGAGAGAGCATTTGGAAGTTATTCTCTCTCTTACTTTGAAGTTACTGTATTATAAAGTACAATACAAGTACTTTACAATTTCAATAGAAGCTCTGAGGCAACTAAATCTTATTGATGCTTATATTAAACAAGATATGTTTCACTAAGTTGTGAATGAATTGCTTCACACATGAAGCCTGTAAGTGGCATCAAAAATGAGAGTTCTCTTAAATAGCCAACATATGAAGCATACAACATCTGGTGAAATGAAATCCATGCCTAATTAGTTATTCAGTTTTAATAAACCTTGAATGAAATGTAGTACACAGTATAAAGAAGCTAAAAAATTGTTTATTTAAAGGTATATTAGACTCAGCAGCACTTAAATCTTGCTTCAAATGATGTGTTATGTGTAGTTCAACTATTGCAAGGAAGGTATGAATCATAAGAAGCAGTATTAAATTTTTACTTGGTGTCTCACTTGAGTAACTGATTGGAGATATTAATCTAGTTATGTGAGTAAAACTCTTAGGTGTGTTGAGGATGTGACAGAATTGTAAGAATTCATTGTGAAATTCCATATTAGGTTATTTCAAATTAAAAGTTTTTAATAAATAAAGAATATTATAATATAATATTATTATAGCAGGAAGCTAAACTATTTTTTAATTTTATTTTTGATCAGTGTATAACATAATTTGGATGATATAGACTGCTATAAAAGAGCTTATTCTTTATTGAAATAGCTTTACTAGAGGAAAGTTGTAAGAAATT
The DNA here is from genome assembly GCA_000611955.2 of Stegodyphus mimosarum. Taxonomy (NCBI): domain Eukaryota; kingdom Metazoa; phylum Arthropoda; class Arachnida; order Araneae; family Eresidae; genus Stegodyphus; species Stegodyphus mimosarum. The sequence goes on along the minus strand of KK118120.1, from coordinate 157,642 downwards.
CTAGTATTAAATAAATCCCAGGAACAAGAAAGAATATATCGTACATCAAGTTTGAAACATTTTCCTTCCTTAAATACTTGATGTTTTGGTGAATAAAACATTATTTAATAATTAAGCCTGAACTTTTTTATTGAAAAATCTTTCCTTTGTGTTTTTTATTAGTAGACTGATAATAATGGCCCACCAGGGGTCAAGCAGTAAAAGTCACTGAATGCACTAAAGTTCGGTCTGAATTTTGAGTCCTGTAGAGTGGAATGGCTGCATAGGCATTATTGTGTTTTTTTCCATGTCTAACATGGATATGAGCCAATTTCTCTTAAAAAGTCCCCCACTGGGCATCCTTCCTGTTCCATGTAGTGCTTAATGGCAGAGCAAGTAATAAATGAATAAATAAAATTTGATAATGATGCCAATATGTTCAGTTATGTGTTTCTTGATAATATACTGCTTATGCATTTTTTTAAAACAAACATTATACATTTAATGTGCCCTACTTGTACAATTAATTTGATCAATATGGAAGCAGAAAATATTTATGTGTGTATGCTTTTTGTAATGAAATATTACTGCAGTTAAAAAATTTATGAATAGCATATTAAAAAGACTGAATTCCTATGTTGCTTTTTTCCTCTTTAAGTTAATTAAGAATGTAGGTCTAATAAGAATATAATTCTATTAGTCAGATAAAATATTTTTCACCAACTTTTTTTACTTTAAATATTATTTGAATATTTGTAATAATGCTTTCCTCTGTAAGGTTACAAATAAAGAAAAGAATGTTAGAAAAGAAATCCATATTGCAATAAGGCAGAACTTTCAAGGGCTTGAATCTAGTACTGAAGAAAGAGAAGAAAGGAAAGTCATAGTGGTTAAGAAACTTGATTCTAGAGCTAAAGGTTTGTTTGATGATTCCATATTAATTTTTGTATAAATATTTAAATATATTCTGTAGAAGCTATTAATTTTTTATCTGTGACGTTAATGAATTGGTTTAAGAAACATTTCTGCTTAAAATGTTTAAGCCATTTTATAGTTTTAATAAGGCAGTACCACTTAAAGCTTTTTATAATCTAAAAAATTCATACATGTATAATTATTTTAAGGTGATGTTTTCTGAACCTAAAAATTATCTGATTTGCTTTGCACGTTTACTAAGGAATTTCTTTATAAATTTTAATTAATTATCTTATCTAAATTTTTTAAACTACATTGTTATTAAAAAAATCTAACATTATAAAATATATTGCATTTTCTTATATCTTTCTTCAGGTAAAAGATTTAAGCCATCTTCTTTAGGAAATTATATTCACTTCGTATTGTACAAAGAAAATAGAGATACAATGGATACAATAAATACAATTTCTTCTTTTCTAAGGTGAGTTTATATACTTATTAGTTAAATTATTTTTTTTCTGTTTAATAATAACAACATTAAAGTTAATTGGAGCTTTATTTTGATTGTTATTTGTATGGATACTGTGTGAAATCTCACAAAAACATAGTTTTTAACTTCTTATCTTTGTCATATTGAGAGATAATTTTGGAAATTTTTCTTCTACTGTTTGTCTAGAAAAAACAGATCATACTAGAATTAACTAACGTAAATGTTTTTTGATGCAAAAAATGCTTTTTTAAAGAACATTATGTAGGGTGTGGTTCTTTGTTTTCATTTATGTGTGTTGCATAAAAAGGGTTTCCAGGCATTTTTTTTTTTTTTTAGAAAAGCAGGCTAAATTATGCTGCCATAAATATGAGAAATTTGACATACAAGAGAACCTTGCATTTTTGAAGTTTTAAAATTTGCATATAAGACAGCTTCGCTTAAATGAGCTTAATATGTGGCAGGATGAGTGGCATAATTGCCATTGTCCAATTATTATATTTTTTTATTTCTTGGTATATATGAGCTTATAATTTAAATTATTTTATTTTCTTACTTTCTTTAATGATGTAAATATCATCTTAATGAACAGTAGTTTATGAAAACAGAGATTAAAACAAGTAATTGTACAAATTTAGCTAATAGGAACATTTTAAACTTAGTTCTTCATGAGAAAATCCAAAATGCTATACCACTTATAGGATTAAATGAGTTATGTACCATACATTGGAGTAAATAAAATTCTCAGTCAGCTGCTTTGCAAAGCCCAGTTGTTTCTATAAAGTGAAATTATAATTATAATTTGCAAAATTAAGTAGAAAGTTTGGATAATAAATGAAATCTTCATTGACTTGTTGAAATGAGTTCATCAAAGAGTGGGTTTGAGAACAAAAATTTCTTCTTTCTATCATTACATACAAATATGCTACTTTTCTTATCTAAAAAATTTATTAATTTTTTTTTACTCCTAGCACTACATCTTACCTGCAATTCTTTGAATAAAGGATTATTCAAAGTGTGTGATATAAATAAGAATTTTTTAAAAGTTGCTTGCAAAAGCCTTTTCATCCTCTTTGTTTTGGGTACAATAAAGATGGCCAACTATGCTTGGAGAAATGTTGCACTGTAGATAGTGAAGAACCTTTCCCTGTAAACAAGATTTAAGCATAGAAGCAGTGAAGAACAGCAATAAAAGACTGTTAAAACGGTGTATAAATTACAGGTGAACGAAGTAAATTTGGAAAAGTGGAATGATTGTCAAGAATAGATTTAATCTAGGTATTTCATTAAAATATTTTTTTAGTAATAGATGAATGGCACATGTAGAATGCTTATAGACATCATAAAATAAAAGAAGTGGTGGACTGATTGAAAGCTATTAGAAATGAAATGGAGTAGACCATTGAAATGCTGGGAACTTTCTTTAAATATCAGGAGGATATTAGTTAAGATGGATTTGTTGTTATGCAGTGAAAGAAAAGGTATTGAAAAACAATTTACAGGCTCTATGTATTATGATGTGCCAGAAATGTTTCTTTTATATCTGATATGAAACCATTTGCCACATTTTTTTTGCTATTAATAAAGAATGCACACAGATCTATTTAAGGTATCTAGTTATACGTATAATGTATGTAAGAATCTCTTTAGTTTGAAACATCTGTGTATTGAATTTTTTTCCTTATTTCTACAGTTTTCAACACAAACTAGTTTAGTTGGGTAAATGAACACAAACTAGTTCAGTTGGGTAAATGAAGATTAAGTGTTCTGAATAGGTTAACAATAAAAAGGAGAACAAAGAAAAAAAATTTAATATGTATGAAATTTGTTATATGCTTATGTTATTTCATTCTGCAATGGCTTTTTTTACTAAAGCACTTTGTTTGATGTTATGTAAATCGTATTTAGTCAGAGTTGAGGAGTGGTGCAAACGCAAATTAGTTAGTGTTTTTAAGCATGTGCTTGGAGCTTCAGAGTGAGTTACTGGAGTTCCAATGACATAGATGTTTGTTTGAGGTAGCAAGGAAAAATTTGAGGTTATGCTGTTTTGGTGAATTGCCATTCTTAAGGCAGCGTGACATTTTAAGAAGGAAATAAATGAGGTTCAGTCAAGATTACGAATCTGTGTGATTTCTTTAAATTCTCCTGAAGATGTACAACAACAAGTCAACAGAATACAGTCCACTAAACATCAACAACAGATCACACACCCTTGTCATATGCATTATTTCTTATTGTATGCCCTTGTCATAAAAAATTATCACTTATCCATAAAGCCAACCTGTCACATAATTTGAGAGAAATCATCAGTCATAGCAGGCTTTTTTCTCTGATCTTCCTTATAAACAATGAATATTTGTCCTTTATAAAACCTTTAATACCCTATATATGTGATGGTTTCGAAGCACAGTCGTAATGGCTGAGTAGTATGGCGAGAGGAGGGAGTTGATAACAAACTAAATTCAGCCAATTATCATCTTTATTTGTAGATTTCCAGGCACACTAGAATAATTCCTTGTATATAATATACTCTTTAATCATAGCAATTATGATAGTTTCTTATATACAGTTTACACAGGTTAATGATGGCAACATGATTTCTGCAGAGCATAGAAGATATATTAGCAACAACTGAAGCTAGGGAAGAAATGCTAGCAGAAGAATGAAGTAATTAGTTCACTTGCGGTACCAAGTTTGATGTACAAGTACAGCTACCAAGTTTGATGTACTGCTAACCTGTGATTGGTTAATTTTAGTTTTAGTTGCCCCTTTCAAGTAGCATTACATAATGATAGAAAGCTCTCGAATTTGGGAGAACAGATGAATTTAAAGGGAGAGCACCAAATCTAGAATCATTATTGAGGTCACAAATTATTTTTAAAGTAGCTATCATATTTTGCTATATCTTACATATATATATATATATATATTAACATAGTCCTTATTTTTAGTTTTGAAATATTGTCTGATCCTTCCATATTATTCTGCTGTATGTAAATATATTTTGCAAAAAATTTCATGCTAAATTGGCTATATTTAGAGGTTTTTCTTTAAAATAATTTTGCACAAGTCTGTTAAGTTTTAACATCTAAGTAAACAAAGGCTAGTAATAGGAGAAAATTAAGCAGTACATAGAGTGAAAATGACCCACATTGAAAGTATTGCTTTAATTTTCTCAAGTGATCAATATACTTTTTTTGTATATGCTAATGATTTTAAAGAGGAGGAAACACGGGGAAGCTGTAAGGGCAATGATTATACTTTCCACTTCCATAGACTTCTATTGGTATAGAAGCTTTCATGTATACTGCTATACTGGTATATATGCAGGCCTGGACCTAGAGACAAAGGGCCCCTAGTCACTTGACATTTGGGCCCCCACCATCTCGAAGCTATTTTGGAAATTTAGCAAATTAAAGGCCTAATTCTAGCTTTGTTGCATGCAGGGCTGTAAAGCATCCTGTTTTGGCAAAGTGTAGTAAAAATATTTATTATAATATTATTTTCGATAAAGCTTCTTGATATTGCAAGCCAGGCTTTTGAGTTTATGTAAAGATTCCACCACTGGGGCCCCTAGGCCGGAGCCTTGTAGGCCTAGGCAGAAATCCGTCACTGTATATATGAAGTGTCTGTATCTAGTGCTATAGAAGTGGTGATATAGAAGCTTTCATATATATGGCTGGACATACACTCACGTTTGTGAAAATTGCAACACTATGCAGGACTTACGCGAGTGAGCTGAAATTTTCAGGAAATGCAAAGTAGCGCATGATATGCAAATGATTAGAATTGCAAATCCGTAGCGCATGCGTATGCTGAGCAGCGCCCTCTGAACGGCTGATGGATCCGAATAAATAGACGGCTGTAGCGAGGCGTGTATGGTTATCGGTGGTTATCTGCTAGTGGTAAACGTTAACTCAATCTGTACTTATGCCTCGTCGACGAAAGAGAGCGAGATTTGAACAACTTACAGAGTTTGAACGAGGGAGAATCATCGGCCTTCGTGAAGCTGGATTGTCGTATCGTGCAGTAGCCTCTCGTGTGCAGCGTAACAGCAGCACAGTGATGCGCGTTTGGAAGCAGTGGACGGACGAGTGTCGGACAACTCGGAAATCCGGGAGTGGACCCCGAAATGTGACGTCAGCTCGCGATGATAGACACCTGGTCCGCATGGCGCGGACGGACCGTACAGCTTCCTCTAGACAATTGGCAGCACTGTGGTCAATAGCTACAGGTGTTTCATTGTGTGCTTCATCAATTCGTAGACGTCTGCTGCAGTGTGGACTGCGCGCACGGACTCCTTTATACAGGATCCCCCTAACGCACGACCATCGCCGCCTGCGGCTACAATGGGCCAATCAGCATAGAGACTGGCGTGCTGATTGGCAGCATGTCGTGTTTTCTGACGAATCCCGCTTTAATTTGTGGTACCATGATGGCCGCATTCGTGTCAGACGCTATGCCGGTGAACGCCACCTTCCGGAGTGCATTATCGAACGCCACAGTGGACGAACACCCGGAGTTATGGTCTGGGGCGCCATAGCATATCATAGACGATCTCAATTGCTACGAATTGTGGGCAATCTGAACAGCAACCGGTATATCCGTGAAGTTCTACAGCCCGAAGCTGTTCCCTTCCTTCAAAGCTTGCCAGGCGCTGTATTTCAACAGGACAATGCCCGCCCTCATACTGCTCGGATTGTTAAATCCTTCTTTGCAGCGCAGCAGGTACAGCTTCTTCCTTGGCCTGCGTGTTCCCCGGATATGTCGCCAATTGAACATGTGTGGGATGTCATTGGTCGGCGTCTTGCTCGTGATCCTCGTCCTGTTGCGTCTGCAGACGAACTTTGGGTACGCGTACAAACGATATGGAATGCTCTTCCTCAGTCAGACATTCAAACTTTGTTTGACTCCATGCCACGTCGTGTAGCAGCACTTATTGCGGCGCGTGGTGGCCACACAAAATACTGATTCTGATCTCTTGTTCTTGTTTGTTTGCTTTGAACATTTAATCATTTATTTGTACCACTACCACTCAACTGTGTATTAAATTGCATTCAATTATGACGATTCCTTCTTGGTGTTGCAATTTTCACAAACGTGAGTGTATATGAAAGCTATTATGCTATCTATTGTTTTGGTTTCAGAGAGTGTAAAGGGATTGAAAAACCATGTATCTGTTTGCTGCAGTTCTTGAAAGCCATGGGCTCAAAATAAAATATTGTTGCATGTGTACAGGCTCGTAATAAATTTAATGCATAAGTCTAGTAATAGATTAGTAAAATTTATTCTTATCAAAAGAAATATAACAGAATGCTGGAATTTTCCTCAGAGATATTTGTACAAGTAGTGTTCACAATATCATGCAATATAATTAGTAGTTATGCTTCAAACTACTGAAAACATTAAAATAGAACGTAATGCCAAGAGAAAGCTAATCCAATCTCTCGCAACAGTAACAACAGCAGCTAACTAAACAACTGAGATGTTCTCTCTCTGCCTCTTTATAGCTTTCAATTGGTCCCGAGAAATTCCTAGTAATTTCTGCTTCTCAAGATTTCTGGAAAACAAAAAAAAAGAGTGGAATTAGGTTTACAACTATCATAGTGTTCAATTACATTTATTCAATTTGAGTACAAATTAAAGAGATACATATTTATTAAATGTTAAATGCACATGCTCCTATATTTTTACTTTTTGGACATAGCTTTCTCTCAGTATTTGTTTCGCTTTGCATTGCACGGGGAAATACAACAATTTTAATTATAATTATACTTAAATTAGCTGTCTCAATATAAATTTTTAACAATGTGTTAACATAACAGGTCTTCTATTCATAGACATGAAGAAAACATAGACATGAAAAAATTTGCAACACATTTAAAAGGAAAATTTCAGATTAAATGCTTCCTTGCAGTTCTGTAGGAAAAATATATAAATTACCATAAACTATATCTGGACTAGACATAAATGAACTGCTTGGTGCTCTGAAGTAAAATACAAATCTGCAGACTCAAGTAGTTGCTACTTTCTTTTAAGAATAAAGAATTATTCAGTCAACAAATACAATGTCATTTAATATCATTGTCATCAACAGAAGTTACAGAAATTGTGTACTTTTAGAACAAAAATAATAAAAAACCTCCCTCAACTAGGATATTATTATTATTATGCATTAGAACCTATTCTTGCAAGCATTATCAGTGCCATTCTCTGAAAATATTCATCATCTGCAGAGGGCATTATTGGCAATACAATAATAAATTGCGGTATGTTGCTGATATGCCTTTGGGCCATTAAAGCACTGAAAAGGATTACTAATTGAGTTTCATATACAATGATTTTCCATTTGGTAACATTTGGAGTGATAGGATATGCTCCTCTATAACAATGCCATTCTAAGTGATGCAGTGGTTATCGATGCTGGCTGCCATATTCTTGGACCTGGGTTTGAATCCCAGAGAAGGCCTAGATGTTTGTAAATGTATAGTGTCTGTGTGGCATGGGGCATTTGAGATACTGGGTAGCTGGAAACCCATTTAAGTGGTTTGGTGTTTGGGAAAGAGGGGTGGGAGTCCCTTGGATCCATTTCCGTGGTTTTCTCCATCAAAATTGAGGCAGAACTGTTAGGTTAGTATGATAGGACTATGCCTGCACCACCAATGGTGAATTTTTGTTGGCTCACCCATTTCTGCCTTTATCTGCTCCATATCATCATGGACTGAAGAACGTTATGTACGTTTTTTGCACACATGAATTTTGACATCATCCAAGCCTAAACCCAGGCTTCATCGTTGAATATAATCTGCCTTCAATCCAATGGATTCTAAGTTTCACAGCTGCAACACCAACTTAAATTTTGTTGTCAGTGTTCAATAGTTAGTAGTATATGTTGTAGCTTACATTCACTATAAAGTACCCTTTGCCAGCCCTCTTGCAGCAATGCTTTGTTACACTTCATTTCCAGAAGATATGGTTATGTGGTTCTAAATGGCAGATTATGAATCTGTCTGTGTATATATGCCAACAGGCCCTGTTGGAAAACTGTTGGTGAAAACATGTCTGATCGTGTCATCACTTCACTTCTTATATTTGGTGATTGATTTTAATAGCCAACAATTTTCTGAAAGTGGTGATATGATGCTAAACTTGCTCACTTAGTTGTACCTAAGCAGACCAGTCTGCCACAATGGCTCAGCAATGTAATTTATATTGTTTTGTGGTGCATATTTCCCATGCAGTTTCATTGGCTGTGTATTATCTGTTGCACATCTAGTTAGGAGATATTTTGTAAATAAATATGGACTTCTAAATCTGAATTATTTCCTGCCCTAAATTTTATAAATTATTATTGTAAATACTGTTATATGCTTAAAGATTTCTAATTTGTAATAATTTTCTGATTTTGCATCAATAGAGTTATTATTATTATTATTTCAAAAAGAAACATCTGTGATCTGTTTCTCTTAGGGTTCAACCAAAAGTGTTTTCTTATGCTGGTTCTAAAGATAAGAGAGGTAAAACAAGTCAGCTTGTTTCTGCTTACAGATTGGCTCCAGAAAAACTTCTTAGTGTAAATAAAAGATTCAATATGATCAAAGTAGGAAATATTGTGTAAGTAGCGAAAAATTGTTAAATTATCATTATTTAATTAATATGGCTATTATTTATTTTCATTTTATGTTTTGAATAAAGAGTTATTTTTCATATTTATAGGTATAAAAATGATCAAATTAAACTGGGTGATTTATTAGGAAACTCCTTTGTCATTATTCTCAGGTATTATGCATATTTAAAATCTTTAATATCATTAAAATGAAATATATATTGTTCATTTCAAAATTATATTCTTTCTGAGTTTATAAAACTGTTGCTTACTATTGTTTAATAATGTGATTTTTTGCCAAGTGTGGGAAACATATGAGCTTTATAATGATTCATTTTAATGCAATTAAATATAAAGCCAAAAATTTATATGTTATTATTAACAACATTAATCAAGCAATCTCAGCTGCTAATATATAATAACCAAATTGTCTGAGTTATTGAATGACTGTTCTTCACATGAATGTCTGGATAATTTTCAGCTAGCAAACTAAATGATAATCTTTATTTGTAATGTACATCACTTCATTATACTTAAAGTGAGCTAGCTAGCTTGAATGCATAAGGGTATGTATTCTGCAGGTAATGCATTTCTTAAGACGTTTTAGCAGAAAAACTTTTAGTTATTGAGCATTATTTAAAGAACTATGAGTTAATGACAGCAACGAATCAGTTGATCATCATTAATACACACACACACACATGTATAAATATATATATGTGTATAATATTACCATATATATATATATGACCAAAAGGTCTCTAAGTTCTTATACTACTATCTATGAACTTTATATATATATATGTGTATATATATCTATATATAAATATTATATAGAGATATATATGTATATATATATCTATATATATTATATATAGATATATATATAGATATATATATATATATATCTACCATATTTTAGTCTCTTAAAAAAATCAGTAGTATGTAAAACAGCGTCAAAAGAGAACTTAACGCACCATTAAGTTTTAATGTCAACCTCTTTTTTAAAGACATACAGATACATAACATCTTACACACACACACAGTGTGTATTTATTTGAAGCAGTTGCTATACCGTAAACCCTTAATGAATATGGACTTGCAGAATGCGATTTTGTATATACATGTTTTCTCAATTGTCTCCATTTAGTTCGTGCAGTGTGAGAATTTTAGTTTCATGGGGTATGCAGCAGAATGTTGGCTATGCTGCCATAGTTCTCTTTAGTGACTGGTTTGAAAATTCATTCATTGAAGAGGATAAATATTACTTAGAAAATATGAGGTTTAAAATTCTAATTCTCCAGAACACGGTACTGAAGCTTGTGTGGCATTGTATCCAAATGTAGAAATTTTATTTGTTCTGCTAAACATCATTTTCTTAATCCAACCAATGGATCAAGGAATCCTAAAAAAATTCAAAGCCTATTATGTCGGACATGTTTACATCTCTGAAAATAAAGTATTATATTAAGGAAAGCATGAGACACTAATGGTATTTTGGAAGCTAATCAACATAAAACACTGCATAAAAATGATTAAACTTGCACGGCAATAAGTGAATTCATCAACAATGAATGTTTGCTGGCATTAGTGTTGGTCATGCATTGTCAACAAATTTAAAGGATTTCCAGTGACTGAATGAAGGCAAGGAAATCATACAAATTGCATTAAAATCGGCAGTGAAAGATTTTCAGATATGGAAAAAGGTGAAATAAAAAAAAAATAGACAAGAATGACAGTCCTAAAATGAAATATGAAGAACTGAATGATCTCATAACACCAGTCAAGAGTGAAAGCAGCGATAGTGAAAAAGAGCTTTTAGCATACAAGAAGTTAAATGATTTGAGAAAAAAGATGCAGAAATTGTCTGATTTTTTTTAATAGTGATTGACCCAAAGAAAGAAAGAAGAGGACAGTTTATAAGAAGTATTGAAAAACTTTGCACTCCTTACCAGGAAATGTTTAATGAGTTGTGTCCGACATTGTCCCCAAAAGAGATTTTATGAGAAGCATAAAAAACTTTGCACTCTTATCCGGAAATGTTTAATTAGTTGCATCAGACATTGTTCCAAGAAAAAAATCACCAGCTATTTAAAAAAATAATTGTCATGTATCTTCTTTTTAAGCAGTAATAGAAATCCTTTTAATTAACATTTGTTTCATTTTACCCTTTTAATTACAATAATATTTAGGATTGTGTAAATCATGCACAACTTTTTTAATACGAACTATGCATAACCCTTTTTTCCATAGAATGTTAACTTTGATTTTGCTGTACGTGCAACTGCATACAACTCTGCTATTCAGGTTCTACAGTTACAAATGAATGGTCATTGGGGCTTTTTGCATTTTCTCTCAACTTCCAGGGTGGTTGAGTTTCAGTATAGCATAAACTCTTGAACTGGATTGGAGTTTTATGTTAGGAAGCCTCTGGGAATAATTGTTCTTAAATTTGTTTACTTGGGAGAAGGGGGGCTTGCCCTTGGGAGAAGGGGAAAACTATGTATTTCTCAGGAAAAGGCTGCCATTTAATTCAAACATTCAAAAACTAAATTTACTTTCTTTTAATATCAAAATTAAGGCATAAGAAATAAATTATAGGCTCAAAGTCTAGTTTTAAAAAAATATATCTTCTTGAGATAAAAATATTGTCTTTTGGGTATAATATTGTGGTGTACATATTATCTGTCAAGAAAGGGGAAAACAAACAAAACTTTTTAAAAAATGTATTTAATATAAAAAGAACTGTAAGAAGGAAGTCCATAATAGATTTTAAAAACTTATAATAAAAATTCACTATTGATTAATACTCAAATAAAATGCTTTTAAGATGTTAAACTCCATGTAATAAATGCAAAAATTTAGAAATATGTTTAAAAAATTTCCTTTGGGAGTTCTGTGAATCGAAATGTCAAAACTCTTTGAATTTTTTAGGGAAAGCGTGGGTTGAAGAACCATTTATGGGAGATGTTAAGGCAACAAGAATCAGCATGATGTTCGTAAATTTAGAGATTAATTTCAAAGGTTTAAATATCAAACCCTCTTCTTCAGCTGCTAAAATGAGCATGAAAAAAGATAAGCTTGTGCACAAGCAATAAGAATGAGAGAAAGGAAGCCAAACTACTGTGCCATCTATTGATAAAAAAGGAAAACAACTATGAAATACTTAAAAACTGAGGTAAAGGCTGATTGGAATTTTGATCGTAAGTCCTGCAAATTTATGTTGATACTTGTTGCTTTAATACCTTCAATAAACCTTATTCAGCATGTTATTTTTAGCTTAGATTTGTAGAATCATTTGTTAGAAAGTGCATATTGACTTATATATTCATCATTGTTTATTTAGACAGCTTGAAGGCGATACTAAAACTGTTGAGCAGGCAGTAGAGTCCTTATCTTCAAAAGGCTTTATAAATTATTATGGGATGCAAAGATTTGGAACTTCTTCCATCTCTACACATTCCATTGGCAGGTAATAATATATTTGTTATTTTTTAAACTCATATTATACTTCCTATCTCTTAAATTTGTATACAGTTTTAAATAATAAACATATTTAAAATATCTAGTCATAGTTTCTAATGATGGCCTGTATCCAGCTATGAAATTTGTCATGATTTAATATACATCATGTTGTTATTTAAAATTTTTGTTTTCTTATTGTTTTTAAAAATAATCTATCATTCTAAGGAGTGGAAGTTTATGAAAAGCTTTTTCCCCCCAGTGGTGGGCCTCCGGCTGACTTTTTTCTGGGATTCGAACCCAAGCTCTTTGGTAGTATTTGGTAGTATATTAGTAGCTGATTCTCTTAACCACTTTACTGTCTGGGCGGCAATTTATGAAAATAAAAAGCAAAAAAATTGGTAATAATTCTTTATCAATAAATCCAAAATGCTGTGACCCTTAGAG
>KK118120.1:130460-144613 GCA_000611955.2 Stegodyphus mimosarum | reverse complement strand
AATGACTCTTGCTGAACCAGTTTCTATCTGAAGAGGTATAGGGTTAGGTTAGGTTAGGTTATTCAATTATGACAAAGCACACGAGGGCTATCTGCCTAAAGGGAGGGATGCCTTCGTGGAGGACTTTCTAAGGGAAACTGGCTCATATACATGTTACACATGGGGAAAACCACGAAAACGCCCATGCAGCCAGCCCGTTCACGGGATTCGAACCTCGGACCGAACTACCAGTGTTCAGCGTCTTTACCGCTCGGCCGCTGGTGGGCGAAGAGGTATAGGGAGTATAAGGTTTGTAAAGATTTTCTTATGTGGTTCAGGTACCAAAATATTATTAGGAAGTTATTAAATTCTTTTAAATTTTGCGATTGAACAGCCACAGATCAAATTTTGTATTTAATTGTGAACTATTCTTAAGCAAGTTGGCACAATACCTATCTTTTGAAAGAAGACAGAAGGGAAGACTGTTTCCATGAAAGAATGCATTTGATATATAATAATGTTAGGTTGATCACAGATATCTGCTGATGAATTACAGGACTCAGATTTTCTGTGAGTCGGATATGCAAACCATTATACTCAAGAGTGAGCTAGGAAATTTTAACAAAATGCTCACAATTTATTATGTTAAAAAAAATCAAATTTCAATGAATTTTTTTTTACAAAGTTGTTTTTTACAAATGTTTTATTATTACATTCATATTTTTTGCAAATGAACAAGAAAACATTTTAAAGTTAAGTAGTAAAAAAAAATTCAATAATAAAAGTAAAAATCTTACAGAAATTAACATAAAATAGCAATTAAATTTAATTCTGTGGCACTGTTTATACCAGAAGCTACAACACATTATTTTCTTGTTCTTTTACCAGAGTTGATCATTTAGGAGGGTCTAATCTCAAAGAGTGATTTCAGAAAAGCTTTTATACAAGCATTCATGTTTTGCATTTAAAGAAACTGCCATTAAATTCAAATATGTTGTACAGTCAAAGGAGATTTTTCTTGCTGAAATACTGTTCATTGAGCTGAAATCTCATTCAGCATCACTGCTATTAATACTACATTTTGTAGACTCTTGCAAGGCCGAAGCCAGCATCTTTTAGACTCTTACAGACATTTATTTGGCTAAATAATTTGACGTGCAGTAAAATTGCTCAACCTTGGTAGTTTGACCAGGTTTAAATCCCAGCAAACTGGTTGACTAAGTAGAGATTGTATGTATAGTATGGATACAAGCAAGTTTCCTTTAACTATTTCACTGTCATGCAAAACTCAAATATTTGCTTCTTTTTTTCCCTCCTAAAATATTTTTTTTGCATTTGAAACTGGCCTTATAATTGTTTCTTTCCCCCTTTCACCAGCTGTCAAGACCTAAAACAGCCTACTTGTCACACTGAAGTTGAGTATTATGCCAATACCCGTTAAAAAAATTTCTTTTGTCTTCCCTAGTTTCTTATCTGAAAATTCACAGAAACAATCCCTTAAAGACCCAGTTTCAAATAAAAAGTAATTACATTGAAATGCTAGCTGAAAAGGGACTAGAGGTGAATTCCTATTTCCCATCTTTCTAAGTGAAATTTCTTTTGTGTGATCCTGATACTACCGTACTGGGGAGAAAGTGTGACTGATAAAGGCATCAATCCCCTTTTTCATTTTTTTTTTTGCATTCTGGGTTTGGAAAACACAAAGCAATGGGTGTCTCTGGGGGGCAATGATCGAAGCCACATTTAACCCCGATGAGCGTGTGCCATTACTGAAGCCTGAAGACGCTTTTCAATTTAACGAATCTGTCTCGTTGTAAACTGTGAACTGTTTAAAAAAGTCTTCCACAAAGTCATCTTTCCCATTATCCCGTTAGGCAGATAGGTTTTGTGAGTTTTGCCATAACTCAAATAATGTATTCCTGGCTTTACTAAGTGGTATTGAATATCTGCATTTAGTATTATTTTATTCAGTTTTCCTTTAAAGTTTGCTAAATATTGGTAATTCCACTCAAGTTCATACCTGGGTGAATGAGCTGGCTGTAAGATTAGTTTTATAGTTTTTTCCATACGTAATATACATTTGAGCAAATTTTCCTTAGATAACCTTCTCCTTAGGCAGATAGTTCTCATCTACTTTACTAATAATATGTTAAATCCATCTCAATAAAATTCCAGAAATAATTTATTTTTGTTATAGGCTTTAATATAAAATTTGTTGTTCGACAAAGTGTGATTATGATATGTGTTTTTTTCTTATAACAAATAAGCTGGCAGATCACAAGAACAAGGGGCTAGCAAGATGCAAATTAAAAAAGGGCTCACATGAACCCTCTATAGCTCATCTCTTATCATACTTCTTTCACCAGTTTCTTTTTTCAGCCTTTGCATGACTAAAAAAAAAAATCTGCCTGTCTCAGTGGAAGAGCTGATAGCTGGACTGGATGACTTCTTAATCATTCAAGTCCAGTTTGGATATTTCTGTTTGCTTTTAATTACTTTTAGGTGAAGATTAGCATGAATATGAAAAGTGGTCGTATGACCCCATTTTTCATAAAGATTGATGTGCTGCATATTGGGACTTATTACTTTCATTACTAGCATTATAAAGACTGACTATAGCATATTGTGCCCTTTTGTTAGTTTATCATAAATGATACTGCCTTTGCTCATCTCTCGCATTGCTAAAGTGTGACCAGAACATAACTTGTAATAATTTATGTGAAGGTAACTTAACAGCTGACTGACAGTTTTGTCACACTAAATATTGGTAATTTGAATATTTTTGTGATTTATTGCTATTGTTCTCATTTGAAAAATAATAAAAGTGCTCCATGTGGAATATTTTATAAAATTTCAAGCACGTAATATTCATTATTGTTTATTGCTTTCATTTGTTTAAGTATGGAATGATCATAATGTTTGCAACCATTGTTTGCTAGTATGTTATTATTTTCTCTAAATTTGTTAGAAATTTGGTTCATTTTTGTAATTTGAATAATCTTTTGAAAAAATTTTTAGAGCTCTCTTAATGGGAAACTGGAAGACTGCCATAAACTTAATCTTGAAACCAAGATTAGAAGGTATTAAATTTTTTTTTCAATATAGGAATATATATAGATTTTAAGGTAAGAAAGAAAATTTTTAGGCAGCTATCTTAAAAGCTTCTTACCAGATGTACAAGCATGAAATGGGGAATTTTTTTCTTCTAAAAAACATGTTCAATTCTGAAGAATGATAAAAAGTGCTTTATTCAAAGTATGTTCCATCACTTGTTATGCATTTTTTCCATCTTTTGGGCAATTTTTAAATACCATGCCAGTAAAAATCTTTCCCTTTTGCTGCGAAACATTCATTGAGCTATTTTTTCACATCTTCGTATGAACCAAAGTACCGCTCACCAAGTACATGACCCATCGATACAAACAATTAGTAATTGAAAGGAACCAAGTCTGGTGAGTACGCTGCATTTTGCCCCAGCTGAGTGCTTCCAACGTGTCACGAACTGGTTTTCGCATATGTGATGGAGCATTGTGATGAAGAAATGTGACTTTATGTTGCCTCTTTTGATATTCTGACCTTTTTTCAAGAAGCAAACAGTTCATATCAGTCAATTGTTGTTGGTAATGTTTAGCAATAACCATTTTCCCAGGTTTCAACAGCTCATAGCAGACCACGCCACTCTGGTCCAGCATCGTATGCAGACACAGAGCATTGTCTTTCTGCCAAAGTGATTCGGTCTTGCAGTCAATATGGATGGTACCCCTGGGTCTACCCATGATATTTTGCACTTGTGATTACACTCAAAATAAATCACTTTTCATCCCCTGTAGCTGTACGATGCAAAAATGACATCCTTTCGTACCGTGCGAGCAAAATATCACATGTGTTTTTGTGCTTTTCAATATGCCTGTCATTCAACTGATGCAGTATCCATCTACGGGTCTTCTGAATCTTTCCCATCTCTCCTAGCTGACTGGAAACAGCTTGTTAACTAACGCCCAATTGCTCGGTGAGTTGTTTTTGCATTTGGGAATAATCTTCATCCAACAATGCTTGCAATTCCACATCTTCATATTTTTGTGGCTGTTTTCCATGTTCCTTATCTGCAACATTGAATTCACCACTTTTAAAATGCCAAAACAATTGTTCACACATGTCTTGCAATGGAGCATGTTCACCATAAGCTTCTCAAAGTAATTAGTATGATTCAGCAGCAGTTTTTTTCAAATGAAAACAAAAAAATTAATGCTGCCTGCAGATGCTCTTTGTTAGGTATAATTTTTGACATATTGAACACAACGCTATGCACACACTTTTCAAATTTATCACTCATCTGTGTCTAACACTTGTTGATGACACAATAAAATGGCACAGTGGCAAATCTTTATAGCACAAACTACAATGGTGTGTCATCTGTTGTCTGAAATCCACATTTTATACTTTTACACCTGGTAAGTAGCATTGCTTCTTATGTAAATTTTAGAGCCTTAATGACATTCTAAAATATTTTAAGTCGCAATATTTGAATATATTCATCTTTAAAAAAATTGGAGTATGTAATTAGCATTGTTATTGTTATATAAATGTTGTTTTTCCAAACTTTTATACTTTTTAAAAGTCTGACGTATTTAATTTTCTTTTAATTGCCTCTGTTTTCATATCTGCATGTAACTGATTATGTAGGCTGACAGACTGCAAGCATTTGCAAGCTAATGTGTCAAGCTAATGTGCCAATGTTAGCAGTTTTATTTTTTTTTTTTTTTTTTAAGTGAACATTATGTTTTGAGTATTGACCTTCTCTGTATTCATGCAGGTTCTTTTGCTTGTTACTTGTGTTTCATTATGATATAATTAAATTTTGCCTAAAAAAATATAACGTTGTATATAATGCTGATCTCAGGTATTTTCTCCCTTCCCTTTTTTTACTAATTTTATCATATGAAAATTGAGAGGGAAAAATCAGGAAAATAATTTAATTTCCAAAGGTTGCAGTTACAGTAAGAATATAACAGGTGAAAAAAAGTATTCATGGGTAAAATATCAACAGCTACCAAAGTATTATTTATTTAAAAGAAGCCTACATTTCAATAAGAATGCATAATAATATTAACATTGTGATATCTAATATCTCCATTTTTACTTCCTTGTATCTTGAATCTCACTTGCTCTTATTGTTGTCCAGTACTACTAAGTTTCAAATTAGTTATTCAGTGCTGCTGCTGGAACTGCTGTCTATGTCATCTACTACAACTTGGAAGTTGTCACCATTGCCTTTGTCTACATCACTATTCATTGTCTTCCTTTTTGCAACAATTTTCAGAACCATCAAGAGTGTTAGATATTTCCATTTTTCTGAAGTTTTTCTCTATAATTACTTCATAAATCAAAGCACATGCACCCAAAAATCTATGAGCAAATCAATTAGTAAGATGAAAACAACCACTACAGGAGTGAATTCATTTTGAAATTCAGGGAAGCTTGCTTTCTGACTGCCTGGGAAAATTAAGTGAATGCTTAAAAATTTTTAGAAACTTGCTCTAAAAAGCTAGGAGGAAAAATATGGAAGTAAATTTGGTAACTTTGTTAGATAAAAGTATGTAAATCAAAATTATAATTTAGACTAGCAATAATTCCCCCTCTCTATTTGGAAAATAGTAATACCTTTTTCTGGACTGCGTCATTTCTAGATCAATCCATATCATATGACTTGTGTAATGCTGATGACATAGCTAATTCAGAACTTGAAATCAAATTTTCAAGAATTGAAACTTTCTCTTAATAAGCGACTTAATTGAAATCTTCCCTTGGTGAGTTTTTATGTTGAATAACTGCACAGTTTAAGTTTCTACCTCTCTTCCTGTTAAGACGCTAAATTTTGCTCTGCTCTCTTCCTATGGCAACAGTATCAAATATGTAAATGTGCTCAAACAGGCATGATTAGAGTGCCAAGTAAATTGTGGCTGCAAATGTCAATTAAAATAAAGTTAACTATTTAATCTTACATGACTGTTCAGTATGGACTTTTCTGTAAAGTATGGATTTTTCCTGTAAGTTTCTTGTTTGATATGGATCTATGTTCTACACCATCGACATTGCTATGTCTTTTTCATTATATATATTATAATAAAAATTAGAAAAGTAAACAAAGGTGCATTTTGCAAAAATTATGAAAGAACTAACAAGTTTAAGATTAGCACCTAGTGCTGCTAAATTTTATAAATGAATTTAAAAAAAGTTAGGATTAAAATACATAGAAAAAGCCATAAGAATACTTGAATGCAACCTATCCCTTTTTTTCCGGAAACACATTGCAAACAGAAAAAATTTTAATAAACGATATTTGAACCAAAAATGCATATATAACATGAAAAATGGAATCATATGAGTACCAAAAATATTTGTTAATCTCTTTTGTTCAAGACTTCAAACAGAACTTGTCAAGGAAAAAGTGTTTTGAAGCTTTAGATCAAGTTGATTAACTAGACCAACTAAAACAAGTTTCATTCTAACAAATCCTCCGAGACTTTGAACGGTAAAGTGAACTTAATTTTTTTTAAAGTACCAAAGCAAATGAACTGTCTCATTGAATTTATCTCTTTTCTAGACTTGTTTCAGTTGTTCAAATCACAAAAGTATTGAATGTTGAAATAAGTATTGCTAAATACAGACTAAAAATTGAAACGGATAATATACAAGTAAAATACAAGTAAATTGATAATATACAAGCAAAATCCTCTAAATAGGTACTTGCCTATGAAGGCAAACAATCAAAGATAATTTAAATTCAAAAGAAAAATTAAAAAGAAATCTTTATAATAAAAACTAAAAACAAAGAAAGCTCAAACTATTTTCATACTTGAAAATTAATTTGATTGTCCTGTGTAAAGGCTAAAAAAGGCCTGATTCGAATGTGTAAATTAATAAACTTTTGTTTTAAAAAAGTTAAAGTTATAAACCTGTGAAAGTAAAAACGGAGAATAGCAAATTTGCTCAAAATTTTTTATGGTAAAACCAAAGAATGACAAAATTCATACCTGGTTGTGGACGCAAGTTCTGGCTGCAATTAAACTGTGCAAAATTTGGATGCATAAAGGTTGTCATGCTTCAAACTAACCCTGCAGCATGGTAACCAAAAAATTTAAGCAGTCAGTTTCAACGAGTGGCAGAGCATTCAAAGCAGAAAAGGTCTTTGCAATCTTGTTGCTATGCTTATGAAGCCTTGCGGTAAAAAAAGGGTGTCTAGTGGGGGGCTATGGGGGTCATAGAAGGAGGTATCGAGCTACAAAATGGCGTCGTTTTAAGTTCTAAAAGAGATTGGACAAAAATGGCAAAATGTTGAGTTTTTGCATAAGTTAGCCAAAAAGTTGAGGAAATGGAAATTGTGTTTATTAGTAAAAAGTTGTCATTCTTCATGCAATCGAGCTATAAAAACGTCTTAAAGAAATGAAAAGGCTCATTTTTTTAATAAAAGAATAGATGGCCAGCAAATCATGAGAGTAGTTAAATATATTAAAAAATAATTTACTGAATTTGAAAGCCAAATACAAAGAGAACAGAAGAATTAAATTACATATTTACATTAAATCATCCACTAGTTACCTCCTAAGCAGGTTTGGATTTTCATCTCACTTATTACAAATAATTTAAATATTAAGGTAAATGCCAGCTTTTTTTAGTGAAAGTGACATAACTGAATTTGGAATTTGGTTATCTAGGAGGATATGAATAAAGTATTGAATTTATTCTTGCAGAAAGTTAGTATTATTGCAAACTCTTTTGATTCTGAGTAGTTGGGAATTAATTGTACTAATAATGAGTCTTTTTGAAATGATAGATGTTCAACTGATCATTTGAAGTGTGTTAAACTTGAATTCTCTATGTTTATCATAAATTTTAGCCTTGTAATCTATGATATTAAGATCTAGGTAAATGATGTTTTTTTTGCTGTGGGCTTGTACTGTTAAAGCAAGAAAAATAAATATTTGCTTGCTCAATTTTGTTATTCAATGCAGTAATGTCATCAACATACCTGTAAACATGTGCAAAATATTTATGCTGTTCTATTTCTAGTGATAATTGAAATTTATATTCTTGTGGGAAAAGGGATAATGTACAGGTAGCTGTAGAACTACTGGTGCCCATAGATATTCTTCGTACTTGCTTAAAAATTTTTTTTATTAAATAATAGATAATTGTTAAATATTACAACTTGCAGGAAAAGTTTCCAATCTTCTCTTGGGATAGTTTGTGGAAATAGATCAAGGAGAGTAAAAAGGCCCTCATAAATTTTCTCTAAAGGCAAAGAGATGTGAAGATTTTCAAAATCGTAACAGTTAATATCCTCAGTATTAATTGTCTGTAAGGCATCTATGATAGTTTCGCTATTATTAATAATTCAGTTGAAGTGGTGGTGTTGAAAATTGAAATTATTAATAATTTCAAATACTAAAAATTGTATACTAAAAATGAATTTGAATTAAATGATTAAATTTACCTCATAAATAATAAATTTTAGGAGATGAAAACTTATCAGAGTCTAGAAAGATTTGGCAAGAAACTAATGATGCAAGAAAAGCTCTAGAAAATCTGAGGCATAAATCAAGTATTGAGGGTAAATTACTCCAAGGCCTTGCATCAAGTGAAGAAAATAATCTGGTTAATGCTTTAAATGCTGTAAGTATTATGAAATGAATATTTACATTTGGTAATTCATTTTCAGTTGATATATGATAATTTTATTGAGTAAACAAGTTTTAATATATCATTTTTGCTGTTGCAATACGTAAATATAATGAT
Source organism: Stegodyphus mimosarum (assembly GCA_000611955.2). Classification (NCBI taxonomy): domain Eukaryota; kingdom Metazoa; phylum Arthropoda; class Arachnida; order Araneae; family Eresidae; genus Stegodyphus; species Stegodyphus mimosarum. Next base: position 135,838 of record KK118120.1, on the reverse strand, counting down.
ATCTCTTTTATGCGCAATATAGTTTGTATTAGAAAGATAGGAAGTAAAGAAGAGCAAATGCAAATATCTGTAATATTTAGCAACTTCTTTTTAAACATATCATCTGTCTGCAGTGACAAGAATAAAATATGTTTAACTTGAATATCGTGTATGAGTTATTTTAGAAATTTATTTAATGTTTACTATTATGCCTAGTCATTAAACTTTCAAATGCGACTAATTTTTGAATTTCTGAGTGCTTAGAAGAAATTTAAAATGTGTAATAAAATTTGTATAGTTCAAGGGTTTTCTGTCTAATCAGAGAAATCTGTCATTATACATATTATCGCTTATATTTTCCCCTATTTTAAATGTTAAAAAAAAGCGTTTAAATTTAAAGATCTTAATTAAATGTATCATCTGTTGATGTGGGCATTTTACATTTTCTGTGAACTCTGACAAAAAAAAAAAAAAAACAAAGAATTACCATGTTTAAAATGAAAGATCTTTTTGCTTTTCTAATCTATAAATATCTAACAAAATGGCAATCCAGTAAAGTTATTCTGTTCAATGTTACTTACAAAGTTAGCTTTTCAATTTCTGTGAAATTCTACTGGAAAGAGAAATGTAAATAAGAATCTCCAGCTTTCCATAAATTGAAGAACGATTATTTTTTTCTATTATAAAAGTCTGTAGCATGGTTTAGCATTAATCTATTGCTATATTATTTTTGCCTACCAACGACTGAATCACTAAAGCCACAGAATCTTAGTAGTTTGCTCTGGATTGTTGTTCCTAATAACTAAATGGACTGTCTGCATGGTGTTTTCATAATGAAATATAGTAAAATAAATATAGGACAGCTTCCCTTGAAAAGCCCTTCATTAAGGCATCCATTCTGTCAACCAAATAGCTCTAGTGTGATTCGTTGTAATTCAATGATCTAATCCAGCTCAGTCGTGATTTTTTTTTTGTTTGAATCACATTCTGAAACTTGATTCAGTTTGATGCATCTGTGTGATGTTTTTGCAGATGATGATGATTTCTATGATTCTGTAAGGATCAAGACCATTTTAGTAAGGTGGTTAATACCTTTGTGAGAATTACAGAAGGATGTAAGTAAAACTTATCAGTTCAAAATTAAGACTAGTTCAATATAAAAAAGAATATATCGAAAAATCTTTAAAAACTTTCCTCCAGTAGCAAAATACGGTTACTACATTTCAGGTTTTCTTGCTGAAGAAGGGAAGTAACTTATCACTTTCAAAGAGTATTTTATTTTTTTTAATTTTCAAATTAATTTTAATTAAATATTGATTACAATAATATGAAATTATAAGAAAATTAACAAGCAATGTAGATATCTGTTTTCCATCTTACAGGATGCTATTTTCATTTATTTTTTTTAGACATATATGCTAAGCCAAAGATCAAAGGCATCATTTTGATGATTGCAATAGTATTTATTGAGTATGCACATGCAGAAATTTTTATGCAGTTTTGTTATCTTGTAAAGTACTTAATTGTTAGATGAGAATGTCTTCTAGTTGTGTATTTTGATATCAGTCTATCATCAACTGCATGTCATTCAGCAGTCCTGATTTCCATCATTCAAGCCAGATATTTAAAATTCATTTTAGTTGCCACAGGCATAATATTGTATATTTAATTAATAATAATTTCCCCCCTTGTTTCTTACCCAAACTATTCCATTTTTCAAATATCGTGCCCTCTTTTCTAGAGATACTAGAATGGAAAAATTTATAATCATCATGCATCTTAATATGCTTCTCTTTATATAAAAGCAGATTTAACTTCTTAGTTTATTATTTTAGAAATTATTATTTTTCTCCTCCATTTCAGTTATATTTTCTAGCTTTTTATTAGCATAGTGTTTTTGATATTTTTAAAATTTTGGATTAGAATTTAATTTAATTTAGTTTCAGCTAATCTTCAGACTTGCAGATTTAGAAAAGTTTTATTGTATGTGTGAATTCTAAACTGATGCAAATATGGATATATACGTGCTAGTAAATGTGCTTGCACCAAAATATACATTGATTGTAATATTATGTTATTCTTTAAATGTAGCTTTGTCTATCCTCATTTATATTTAGATTCCTCGTAACACTCGTCTAATGTACATTCATAGCTACCAAAGCTTTATATGGAATCAAGTTGTATCCAGACGAATCAAGAAATATGGATTGAATGTTTTGAAAGGAGATTTAATACCAAACGTACCAAATGGTAAATATTATGCAGTTTATGTTTTATAAAACTTCTTGTGACTGAAACTGTTCTGTTTTTTTTATAATATTAATTAGCAAATCTGAATTTTATTTGTAAGTATTGGAATAAATTAAAATTCATCAGATAAATTGAATTTCTTAAACTTTTTCTGAAATTTGATATTTTCTAATGCATAAAAAGAAAATCTGCATTTTTTTCTGTTAAAATAAATTGTGAGTTTTTTAAAAATAATATAACTATAGCACACTTGAAATATGGAAGAAAGAACAGTTTTTCAATGAACTCATACTAATCTTTATATTGTTGTGTGCGTATGGGTTCATAATGGATTTAACACACAAGTCTATAAAAAGTTAATAAAATTTATTCTTTTCACAAGAAATAAAACAAAATGCTGAAATATTTCCTCAGAGATATTCATACAATATCACAATATCTCAAATGTTAAACAAAACGCTATTCAAAAACAGGGAAACTAATTTCTATCTCACAGTGAATTCGCTACAATCAATAACAGCATTAAGTAAACAATAGTTCCCTTAAAACAGCTACAACTGAGCTGAGGTGTTTTAATTCGGCTTTTATAACCTTTTTAATTATTCATTAGAATATTCTGGTAAAACCTATTTTCTAGATTTTTCTCGATTTTTGTGAATGGCAACAGCAATTACGAGATATTTATTTATTATATATTAAATGCACAAGCTCTTTTATTTTACTTTTGAGATGTAGCAAAAAATCGTCTGCATTGCAAGGGAAAATAAAACAGTTTTAATTACAATTCTAAATAAATACAAAATCCGTAACAATATTAGTTGTTTTAGGAGGATTGATTCTCATGTACAGTCGTATGTGATACATCGTATATACGATGTTGAGTAAATCTGAACATATATACAGGGGCTGTACAGAGTGCTTTTAAATTAAGGGATATGATTTTAAGGGATGGTAAAGTGTATTAAAATAGTATTTGTAAAAATTTGATGCATCTCAAACAAAAATGTTTGAAAGTGCTTTATTTATGATGTTCTTTTTGAAAGACTATTTTCAAAAATTGCATCAATCACAACACTAATTTCTGTGGGATGGATTGACTTACAAATGCTAAAAAAGCTGACTTGCACAACACATTTGGAGGACTGCAGTGGAGAGTTACACACTAACTATGCTCTGATTAATTTCCTACTAGTCAAGTGCAGGATTATAAAATATTCTTGCGTTTGTACTGCCAACTTGAAATGGGAATATGCTCTTCCATCAAATCTCAATCAATGTCAAAATCTGAGTTCTCAAATAGTTCATAAAACCCACTTTCACTCATTGGAATGTCTGGATGCATGTCAACATTACTTTCAATGCTTTCTGTGCTGTAATTTATGTTGTTTTCATGCACAAAACTGTCTTCCCTGTCATCCATACAGTTATTGAGGCATCTTTTTTCAAAGGCTCAAACTATCTTTTCAGATCTCCAACCATGGATCTTTTGTCCATTGTACAACTGCTATTGTATCTAATTTTTTAAAAATTTATGTTTTTCATTATGTCTTTGTCTTCTGTTGCCATCCACTTCATCCATTTACTAGATGTAAGCCTATTCTTAAAAGAAAATCCTTAAATAGCTTGGTAAAGCAAAATTTAAAAGGTTAGAGCATAGATGTCAATTCTCCTGCTATTACCACCATTTTTGTTTTCATTTTATGACACTTGTCTTTCATTTTATCTATGAGATGAGCCTTGAATAAGTCCCAAACCAGCATAGGTAATTTATTAAATAAATGCATTTTGTTCCGTGTTCTTCTCAGGCAGTTCAAGGTGTCATCTTCATTTATACAGCCTTTATTATGAACATGTACTGAAATTCCACTTGAGAATGTTACATCCTTAGGCAGAATCTTTCATTTGAAAATAATTGTAGGAGCTGAAAGGGTTCATCCTGCCTTGTTTCATCATGACATGTTGTTATCATAAAAATGATCTTAGAACCTTTAATAATTAACAGTATAATTTGATGGCAAATCAAACAACATGGGAGTCTTGTTCATTTTATTTGAATTAAAAATTTGTGTATTACTTTCTCTTTAGACTAATTATAAATCAAAATGTATTCTTTTAGTATTATTCTAAAAATATATGTGGAATGCATTCATGTGAAATATGTAATTTAAAATTTCTTTTCAATTTGTTTTTGTTAAAATTTCTCAGTTTGTCTGTATTTATTCTAATTTTGTTGTTTTTTGTATTTTTTTAAACAGTAGAATTTCTGGACGATGAAGCTGAAGCTGTGAGGTCTGAGAATCCTAAGAAACAGGCACTTTCTAGCATGGTCAAATTTGTCTCAGATGAAGATATTAACATATTGAGTATAAATGATATTTTGATGCCCCTTCCTGGTCACAGTGTAGTATACCCAAATAATGAAAGTAAGCATTTTATTTTCTTCTTTTTAATTTATTCGTATTACAGGATGAATAGCTTTGAAAATGTTTTCAAATTTGTATTCATTTGAAAAAAAAAATTCCATTGAAGCAAACATGATTTATTTGTTTTTGTGTATTTTATTATATATCATGTGTTCATTTTATTTTATATATAAAAGTTATTTTATATCTAAAATACATTATAAAAGATTCCTTTTTTCAATTTTGACATTGTAAGATAATAAGAGCTGCACAGGGTGACAGGCATCAGTACTGGGGGAACCATGAGTAGGAGATTGACATGAGTTGCGTTTCAGTTTTGGGACATCAGTCCCAAAACTGAAACGCTGTGGCTTAGCCAATTAATTAAAACTGCTTTCAATGTATAAAGAGCTCTGTGGCTATATTTATTGACTTTCGAACTCTTTTAATTGAGCGTAGAGCGTCATCTTAAGAAAATTATCAGTTTGAGATATGTGGAAATGTGCATAGTTAGTTTAAATCCATCCTGGATCATTGATTTATTAGAACCATGCTTGATGGCTCATTGGTATGGATTGTCTTGGAGCTCATATATTTTAATATTGGAACAAGTCCATTCCTGTTCAGTATCATGAATAGTGATGAGGTTCACAGTGTTATGAATTAGGTAATGCAGTGGAGGCTTTTCTGTTGACAGTTGATCTGGTAGTGTGGTCCACTGACAGGAATTAAAAAAAAAAAACACTG
>KK118120.1:74943-128512 GCA_000611955.2 Stegodyphus mimosarum | reverse complement strand
TTTTGTTTTGTTTTGTGTGTGTGTGTGTGGAGGGGAGAAGACAAATTTAGATGAGAACTGTCATGTAACCCATTGACACTGTATTGCTTCGTAAGTGCTTTTTACTTCAGGTTAAATTAGGGTTTATTATTCCACTAGGTAAAACCAGGAATTAACACAATGGTGGTCCGAATTCGTGGTTTCATGTTGTTTGAAGAAAAGATGGTGAATGAAGTCAATTTCAGATTATCATATAAACAAAAGCATCATTAGAGGACAGAGAGGCAGGTTTGTGAAGCATTCTATATCTCAGTCATTGAGTGGATCTGCTATGATTATCATACTAAACCTTCTTTTCTACACTGGTAAAATTCTGTACGCAATCTCCTTGCTGTTTCTCAGGGTGAGGAAAGTACATATCTGTGTGTAGCATGCCTTGATTGTGAAAGTGATATCATATTGCATCCATATGGCCAACTTTTTATGTCTTCATCTTGCATATTGTGCCATGTGCTGAACTCAGGATAATAGACATTTAAGTTTTTCATCTATCATATGGGCACTTTGTTTGGGGTCAGTTTCCGCAGTCTACCTCAACAAGTCATCTGAAAAAGATTGTATTCATCATCCATTTGATGCAATGATGTGTTTCTACTTGCATGGAGCTTTGGAAACTATCTATGAATGGTGTATATATCAGCTGTATGAGGTCAAAATGCTGTATTAATATTTGCTGCAGAATGTGTAGACTGACCTAACTTAAACTCATAATGAAAAATCATCTTCAGCTGTGCAGAGTCCAATGGATCAGTTTGAATACTTGTTGCAGTGTAGCATTTTTAACTCATAAGCTAAATGACTGACACAACTTCATCACACATTCTCAAAGCACAATTTCATCTTTGTGATATTAGCAGTTTCTTGTCATCTGTGGGTTTTTTCCAACATTATTGGTCAACATTTCAACAAGTGAAATGGTTCATTTGAGAATCATTTCAGTTGCTCTAATACAATGAAACTACATTTCATTTGTTCCAAGGAATCTGTGCTTCTATTTTGACCTGTTTACAACCATACATATCCTCTTTATACAAATGGCTTGTAAGGATGGTGTTGAGAGTTCTTTCAGAAAATTTTAAGGCAGGAAGGGATTATTACACAATCTAGTAAAAGAATATCAACTAGAGTATTCTCCATATATATTGTAATAAATCTCAAGCATTACAATTTTATAAGCTTGAGAATTTCTTTTATTTCTGAAACAGAAACTTATGAAATTTTGAATATTTTTGCATATTCATATCTGTTTTTACAATTATGGTTTTCATGGACACATATATTTTCAAGAAAACTTTCCACACTAGCTGATGTATTAATACACTGAGAAATCAAATTTATTTTTCAGATGACTAGAATGTTATTATTATTAATTTCTTCTTATACTTATTTTTTAAGTAAGGAGTTCAGAAGGAGTTCAGAGAAAACTCAAATGTATGATCAGTTATAAATTGGATAAAATAAGTTTTATGATTTACTGACTGGCAAGTAATTTCTTCATATGATGTGATGAAATTTGAGATTTCAGACTGTGATGGAGTAATGTTGATGGATGGTTACAAGAGGGAAAACTAAGAATGAAAAATTACAGATATCAGTTCATGTTATCACAATACAAGAATCATATAACATTTACAAATATTTATAAATAGCTGAAGAGCATTTCTGAATTGCAGAAATGTTTCTCAAAAAACAGTGGTGCCCATTTTAGACAAAATTAGAACTGATGTTGGAAGTTTACTTGCGGAATTCAAGTGTAAGAAAAGATGTGAAATTTAATACTAATTTAATTTACGTATTGTTATAACATTTTATGAAATTTTAAGAAAGAAAAGAAGTTAGTTATTTGAAAGCTTTGTATCAGATATTAGAAAGGTAGGTATAAAGTGCTATGAGATCTTACAGCAGATGTTATATGATAATTTAGTAAAGTATATTCCTTTCTATAGTTTACTGTGGATAACCTTCATTGTGTGTTTCAAAACAGAATACTTAAAATAGAATGAAAGTGTTTCTTAAATCCTTAAATTTTTTAAAAATGTTTGAATTATTTTTAGTCTTTTTGAAAATTCTTGATGGTAGCATATTGAAATATTTGTTATTATTTATTCTTCAGCAAAAGATTGGTATGAAGACTGCTTAAAAAGTGATGGAATGAGTTGGAATAGTTTTGAATCTAAAGTCAAGTGAGCTATTTTCAGTTATTTGCATTTTAAAATTTTAATTTCACTTTTTTTGGGAGGGAGGGTTAGTATTTTATTTTACTCTTGCCAGTTGCACAGATCAGACGGGCTGTAGTGACAACTGTTCATTCATTGGCAGTCAAAATGTAAAATTTTGCATTTTCTGTCGAAACCTGTATGCATATCACTTTTTGTCCAATTTGCTTTCTATCTTCTTGGTGCGTTTTTTTTTTTTTTTTTGTCTAAGAGTGTATTTTGAAGAGAAGGCTATTCATATATCGTACATGTTCAAGAGACTTGGTTGCCAATGTCATACAAAATGAACAGGTAGACTAAGATTGCCAAAAAGGTCCAAAGTCTGCTGCAGTATCATGCCCAAATTTATTGAATACATGTAGATACATGTGAAACTTGGAGATGTTGTTAAGGTACTGTTATGCACCATTTTGCTATACGTATAATAATTACATAAATCTTCAGAACTGTGGGGGAATTAGATTTTTGAACCTCTCTCAATGTTGTGTTACTTGTGAAGTTCCAAATTTCTGGGTCTCATGTGCTTCAAGATTTTTTTGAAAGCATATAGAAACTGTTATTTACATATGATTTCTGCCATTGCTACTTTAGGTTCTAGAACTTATAACTGCTGGGGTCACATACAGTTTTTGTGCATGAAACTTTGTATTTATGGTCAATATTACTCAGATTACATTTACTATTCACATTTAAAAACACTGCTGCATTGCTGAGGTATGGAGAGTAGAGTATATCAAATTCCCATTGTATCTGCCCCATTGTTTTATCTAGTAACTGTTGTTCTGTTATTGTCTAATAAATATATGTTCTATGATTTTCATTAACTTCAAGTCATAAGATATATCATTAGATCATTAAAAAAAATTAGAATGCAAAATATTTTTCAAAAAATAATAAAAATAAAAAATAGAGAGATCTCTTATCTACATAAAAGTTATTGTGAATGATTAGATTCAAGTAATGATTGTCTTAACCAATAGAACTTTATGGACTTAACATCATCCTTTTGTTGAATTTGTCTCCTTGTGAGCCTTTTTTCTTTTTGTTTTGCTTATTTATTAATTCGAAGAAATATGCATGTGTTGTGTGCCATAATGATACTTATGTTAGGCTTTCTCTTCCTGAGAATTAAGATCTTGTCTAATTTTTTTTTTTAAATTTGTATTGTAGATAACCTAATATTTAAACAAGTGTCAGAAAATGCTGTCTATTTTTAATAAATTCATTGTTAGCTATCAAATTGTTTTATCAAATAAAGATCTTCTTTGACTGTGCAGCATATTTTGGATTTAATGATGATCTCCGTAAATGAAAAATCTTTAAAAGATTTTAATCCTAAATCTTGCATAAAAATGTTTGAAAAAAATCATGGCTCAACTTGAAAACTTCCTAGAAGATCATCTGATATGAAAGAAAAAATAATGTGTTGTAGATTTTGGCAAAAATTGTGTCTCATAATTAAATTTTCTCATTGTTTTATGAAATTTCTGTGATATTTTGTGATAAATTAATTTTCTTTAATTAAAAAAATTTCCTTTTTCTGTGTACAATTTTTTGTATTTTTTTTTTTTAATAAAACGTGTAACCAGAATTTGATATTTTGTTTGTATTAGATGAAGTGTGAGCGTTTTGTTAAAATTTTTATAGTTTCATTTCACAACTTATTTAACGAAATCATTATGTTCATGTTCTAGAACTTATTCTCTGAGTGGGGCATATCGAAAAATTATAATAACCCCAAGTGATGTCAAATGGGAATTAATTCCATATGATGATGTCAGTAAACCTTTAGCTCTTAGTGATTTGGATGTTTTACAAGGAGTGACACTATGTGATCCTCCAATAAGTAAGTTTAAAAATATTGGCTGTGATATTTAACAACATTTTTATGATAATATGTGTAGTTCACTTAATGAATTTTTAATTGAATCGTTATAGATGCTAGTTGATTCTGATTTAGATCAGCAATTCTCAACTGGTGGTACGCAAGAGAAAAATAAGTGGTACACAAAGAAGTTAATTAAGTACACAAAGAAGTTTTAATTATTAAGTTAAAAAATCTCGTGAAGAAAACGACAACTGATTGAAATCTCCTGTGATCAAACTCGAAGATTTCAAAAGTAGCACATTTGTCAACTTTTGTCTGAACCCAAAACAAGAATTTAAAGGCATTTCAAATAAAGCTGTTAAATTTTTATTGCCTTTTTGCACAACCTATTTATGTGAACAAGGATTTTCTTTCACGTTTTATTTGAAAAATAAATGAAGAACAAAATGAAAAGTGGATCTTAATTTATGGTTAAAGCTAAGTGGAATAAAGCCACACATAAAAAAATTGATGTCTCTTAAACGGATCAAAATTTCACACTAAATTTGATAATCTAAGTATTATAACTTATAAAATTGATAATTAAAATGGCAATTTTTAATCTAAGATTTTTTATGTGTACATATTTAATACAAAAAGCTAATAAGTTGTACAAATGACAAAATATATATTTTTTTAAATATTTCTATTGAGAATTTGAAAAATAGTCATTATAAAATAGAGTAATGGTGTTAAAGTTTTTTAGTTTTTGTTTAGATGGTATGCGTTAGTCAAAAGGTTGAGAACTGCTGATTTAGGTAATTTACAAAGAAAGGCAGTAAGATAAGAGTATTATGACATGCATGTAAAATAAAATACAGATGAAAAATTTTTAAAAATACATTACTTTATTTTTTAAGAAATATTTTTGTCTGTTATTACTAAATGAACCCTTAAATTATTTTATTATTTTTTTCACAGATGGCTCTTTCAAAGCTCTAAAACTAGAATTGAAACTTCCATCTTCATCTTATGCTACCATGGCTGTCAGAGAAGTTTTAAAATGTGACTGCTATTTAAGTAAAAAGAAGAGTAATGAATAAATTTTTTTAAATCTAAATTATTGTTATTTTTCCTTTTTGTTCTAAATGGCACAAATTTTTTTAAATATGAAGTAGGTAAGGTACATCTTTCCATAATCCTGTTTTTAGATATTATCACTGACATACAAGATGTTGTGAAATACAATTAAAATTTCATATTTTAAGATTGCTTCTTTGAAATAAAAATTATTCAGTACGTGCTGCTTCGTATTAATTCAAAGGGCTTCGAATTAATACGAAGCTGGAATTTGAATTAATATGAAACCCTTCATAATGAGGGCTACATGTATATCAGGAAAGATTATGAAATTTAAAATGCATTTTAATCACCACTGAAAAAAAGACTGTCAAAGAATTGTAATTAGGGAGGAAAAAATAACCTTTTATAGAATTCTATAATACAGTTTTTTTTCTGTCTTCTAAAACCATTTATGGATAACATGGTTTATTAAAAAAAATTACTTATTTATTTATTTTGCCAAATTTAACTAGAAAGTTGAAAAGGAGAGAAATAGTTGATTTTAGCAAAAGAAAATAATAATTTTTTTTTAAATTATGTTTGAGTGCAAAGAATTATGCCAAATTTAAAAGTTATTTATGGAAGAAACAAAATTTAAAGTAAAAAGTAAAATGTGAAACTTCAATTGCAGCATTTATCATCAGTGTTTAATTTTTCATTTTTGCCTCCATATTGTATAATTTACATTTTGGAAAAAATATAGTTTTTGTAATTTATCTCTTTCTTAATTACTTAATTAATTTTGCACTACATTAATAATAATTATTAATACAATTTTCCAATGTCTGATCAATTTATCTCTCTGTGTATTTGTATATACCAGTGCCGTGTGTACAAATAAATGTATCTGTATATACATACATACACATACACACACACACCCACACACCTTGTCTGCAGAAGTTCTTGTGCATCTTTTATTTTCATAGCTGTGGGTTATAGATATGTAATTATAAAAGCTTTGAAAGATGCAAATATTCATGTTTTGACATTTTTAAATATAAAAAATGCCAATTTTGTTAAAAAAATGTTTGACTTTTTCATATGGCCCCCAGTCCCTGTGATTATATTCAGGAAAAATTTATATTCATCATAAAAAGTAAAATGCAAAAAGCATGACTTTCGTGCAGAAAAAATCGAATGAGGTATTTAATTATAAAATTTCAGATCATATTTGGAAGCTTCACTTAAATTGAAGAATGGAATGTTTGTATTTATATGTAACTAAAAATAAAACATCAGCTTAGGAAAAGGTTTCTAATATTAATTGATTACGTAACAAACATTTGTATGTAGACTGTCATGAGAAGTATCGATCTGATCCATATACTATTTTTCAAAAAGAAGATCCTGTTCACAGAATCTTACAGGATTCATGTTTTAGGAAATACTGACAAGTATTGAAACATTGGTATTGGCAAATAACCAACTTTTGACATCATTGGCATAAATAAAAAATGAAAAATATTTCTAGTTTGATGAATTTTTATATATTATATAATAATTCTAAAGTAAAAAAAAATCATGAGAATATTAATAACATAATTTTATTGCTTGAAAACTTATAAATTAATTCTGCAGAAATTCTTTTGTTATAATAGTTGTAACAATGAGGAAAAACTTTTCATTAAAATAATTATAGGGACCAGAGAAATGTATAAAAAGTTAGATATTGTGATTTTTGCAAAATTGATTTTACAAAACTGCCATTTAAATGTTTTCTTAACTGGAAGTATGTGTCTTTGATGAATGGTTGTAAAAATAAAGGAAACGTTAAGACTTCGATTAATATGGTGCATGCACATGCACATGTATATGAAATATATTTTAGAAATGGTGGTGTTAGTAAGGTGCATAAAGATGAAGCTCACAGATATGTGCAATTTCAATGCTCCTTCTTCTTTATTTGTAGCATACATTTTTAAGATTTAACATGAATATTTAGCACAATAAATAACACAAATAATATTTAATGCAAATAAATGGCCATAATAAGTGCCTGTTCTTGAAAACTGTATCAGTAAAATTTTGAAATACATTTTAAGCAGTAGCCATTTTCATTTGACAAAACAGAAGTAAGAGCATAAATCGGTCACATTTGGAACTGAAGCCTGGAAAATAAGAAAAAGTTATGGCTTCCATATGAGTTAGTTTGGGTTTTGATAGACTGTGATCAATCAGCTAATTAATAATTCTTTAAAATTATTATTAGCTAAAGGCTTATAAATTGACTCACATGTGGATGTCATGTGTAGGTGTTTTTGTATGTTTAATGAAATGCTCTTTAACGTAGTGCCTGGCAGCAAAATTTTTTCTGTTTGACAAGCATGTTAACATTGGCAGACTTTGTATTCCAACATATAAAGGAGCATCTGAAGCAAAGAACTTTAAAAGTTCTTTTACATATGTTTCATATGTAAAAGTAGCAAAGAACTTTTAAAGTTCTTTGTCTAAAGCTTGCAGTGTTGGGAAAGCAGAAAATTGGGGAATCGACACACGAACTTCTTTGAGCTAGGGAATTTATTTAATGCTCAGTAAGTTCTTGATCAATTCGAGTGGCTTGGTTGGGGAAATGGCTAAGTATTTGAGTGCTGTGGTGCTACTTATTGATTAATGATTGATAGATTTTTGGGCATTTGGGGAGGAGAGAGATTTAAAATGATGTAGCAGTTTAGTTTGAATTTTACTGATGATCATTGCCATTCTTATGTATTAAGAAATTCACATGGAGCAGTTATATTTTTTGTATTTTCCATGGATGTTCTAAATAACAATTTTAGTTATGGAAAAAGGGCCTGGTGTTTCTTTTTGGTGCTGGTTTGAAAAAAATGCAGCTACACCACATTGAGATGAACTGTAATCATTTTATTTCTGCTAGAAGATTCTTGGTTACACAGGATTTCTTCCTCTGACTTTACGTTCCTTGCAACAGCTACTTACCATGGTGGGAATTGCTCACTCAGTGTTCTAAATAGGCAGTATACTTGGCAGCCTCTCGCTCACTCTTCTTCACTGAAAGCTTTTCCCACCACATACACCCAGTGCTGCATTGCAATTGTATATGATAGGAACTCTTCTGACTTCACTGCTTATGGCATGACAGGACTCACTAATGGTCGAGTGGTAAAGTCACCGAACACTGATAGTTCCAACTTGGGTTCGATTCCAGGCAAATGGGCTGGCTGGTGCTTTCATGATTTTCCCCTTGTGTAACATGTATACGAGTCAGTTTCCCTTAGAAAGTCCTCTACGAAGGTATCCCTTCCACAGGCAGATAGCTTATGCACGTTTTGCCATAATTAAATTAATGTTAAAATTTTGTACATGGGACTGCTGTAGCATTAGTTGTGAACCTCCTTCTTTGGTTGCAATCGGCTGCACCAAAAGTATATATATATACTCTGTTATCCGGCTTGGTAAGCTCAGTTTTTTTAATCCTTATATGTTGGTTAATTGTGCATTTTTTGCTGTAAAAGTAATAAATTATGTTGTTCTTATGTTCTGGTTAAGATTTTTATGCTTTTAGTTAATTTACATGCAGTATTTATAGAATTATGAACAATTTAAAAGTGCTACTAAGCCTAACGAGGTCGCCATTTATTTACATTTGAAAATTTTTAGTAGAATAGTGAATTAATCCTTTCGTGGGCCTTGGGAAGATTACTTCTCACCTACATGATCCTGGGAAATACACCTGTGGGAAGTGCAAAACCCACTATAATATATTGACTTTGCTATTATAACGTTGGGAACACTAATTCCCACTTCAATACTGTGCTGCGATATATGTTCAGTCGATTGAAACAGAATTAGCACATTTGTTTTGAAAGTTCGAACACATTGTGTGAGATCTGTTCCACTGAGACACCTGTTTTGATTTGACATTTGCATTGCTATACGATTCTACTGCAAATGTAAGCAAAACACTGTTTTTATTATAAGGGTTTCTTATTTTGTATATTTCTGCAGTAACTATCTAATATTGAATAATAAATAATGGGCGATAAGTGAAAATGCTATTGCATCATGTATAAAAGCCATGTGCAATATGTATGTTGGAAAAAATAGAATATTTAGTTCAAAAATACTATGTTTATAAGAGTTATAAAGAAAATATTGTTTTATTGTAACTGTATTTATTTATTTCTTATATTTCTGCTAATTTTTTGCTAGTAATTATCTAATTTGAATAGTAAATAATAGGCCTAACAGTGAAACTGTTACTTTGTTGACTACTACACATAATCCAGCGATTATTACATCTGTAAATTGGACAAAAAGGGATGGTACTAAAACAGAAGTACCTTGTCCTAAAGCTGTCGCTGTATATAACGATATCATGGGAGAAGTTGATCGCTTTGATCAAAGAAAAGAAAGGTACCAAATAGGAAAAACATCTGTAAAATGGTGGCATCGTATTTTTTATTTTCTTATTGATCTTGGCATCGTAAATAGTTTTATACCGTGGCAAGTAAACAAGAAAAACAGATAAAAACAGACCAGATAACATTCTGTATGTCATTAACTCGTCAACTAATAGACGGGTACTCCTGAAGAAAAAGGAACGGCCGCCCTGATAGCTTCCAAGCAAAAAGGTGTGCAGTTTTGGATGATGCACGCCTAGCCAATGTGGAAAATCATATGCCAAAGATGGTTTCCAACTATAGACGATATAGGAATTGTAGCACAAAGGCCCAAGAAAAGAGGACCCACTACATGTGTGCAGAATGCGATGTACCCTTGTGCACTGCAACATGTTTTTCATCTTTTCATAGCAAATATTCGCCATTAAATTGAATTTTCTCTATGACTATAAAGGGTCCCGTGGGAAGTATACTTCCCACCCCTAGAATTTAAATATAAATGAAAAATTTGGCAAAATAAAATATATTTCCTTAAATGCTATTGTTTAATTGATAATAAAGCATAAAAAACCGGGAGAAATTCAAAACAGAAATAAATGGCCCACGAAAGGGTTAAGTCAGTTTCTACACCAAATTCAGGGATTTTTTGTCGAGTGAGACCAAAAGTAAATTTCCAGTTTTGTTCATTGAAAAATCTGTTTTCGGGCCTGCTGGCAGAATTGTTTGATTTTGCCTAAGCACTCTAATTTTAATTGTAAAAACTTTTTTTTTTTACTGTATTTGATGTTTTATGTTTTTCTGTGCTTCACTGTTTTTAATGAAGATGTTTTGAGTTTTTATGCATTTTTACTTTGCCGTGAAGTGAGAACTGAATTGATTGAATAAGAAATATATCTTTAATGAAATTTGAGGAAATAAGTTTAAATGAAATGCAGGAGAAAAATGTGATAATTTAATAGGCTGTAGAAGGAAGTTGTGTAGTGTCCACATCATATTTCTCTTATTTTTGGAAGTGCAAGGGAAGAAAGTTTTATTATAGTGGTACATGTGAATGGATATAAATGTATCTCAGTATTAGAAATGAGGAACAGCATGTATTTGTGGGTAAGACAAGAACAAATTAATTGATTTGAATAAAGTTGCGAAAAGCAAGGGAATGTCAAAAGGCATGCTGTTTGTGAGAGTTTGAGGAGAGGTTTGTGGTTTAACCAGAGTCATTTGAATATTCGTGATATTCTAAGGATTACAAAGTATTGGTTTAGAATACGTAAGAATTTATTTATCATCTGTCAGCGATCTTCAAGCTGTAGCCATTGATGGAGAAAGATGCACTGTGAACAACTTGAAGTAAGTCAAAGTAAGTATTTGCTGTAGTGTGCTGTTTTTTAGGTTCCATTTTCACGTAGTGTCTCCTGGAGAAACAGGTGAATCCCAAAATCATGCAAAGCTGTGGGCTTATTTTTACCTATTGAAGCTGTAACTACATGTGTGTGATTTTTGAGTGTATTTTTATTAAAAACTGCTGGGATACAAAAGTTACAGAGAAGAGTGGCCATGTTTACTTCTTTCAAAATTTACTGAAACTCTTGTTATGCAATTAAGACTTTTCAGTCACTCATGGTGGTTGTATTGACTGTAGATGGCATGTGAAATCTAATAAATGCTAGGATAGAAAAGTAAAATTTACTTCAAAGACTGTATTATAATCTTTTTGAGAAAAATTGGCTTTAGCAAAACTTGTCATAAAGTTGACCTAGGACAAGGTCTTCTTGTGAAAAATTATAAGTAATATGCCTTTTTCATAATATCCAGTCTATATTGCTGAATCTTTTCCTTCTAATCTGAAGAATGTTCAAATGTTGCATTAAGTGTTACTGATTTGGTTAATTATTAATAAGTATTACTGATAGCTTTCTTCGAAGGTTGGCATCTCTAAATCATTTATGCTTACTGTATGCTTTTATAAAATGCTGTTTAGGCTTGTCTACTCCATTATTTGCATTTTTTTTATGCAGTAGCACTTTAGGCAACTGTGACCTAGAGATACACTTGTGAAAAGTTATTACATTTAGCGGCCAAAATTGTGGAAATATGTAGGAAAAAAAGTATTTTTGAGGTTTGATGATTTGATGGCTTATAACATGATTTTTTGTTTTTGAATAGTACCATAAAATTTTGTGTTAATGGGAATATAATTTAATCAAGAACGTAATGCAATAACATATGTTAAGAATTTTTTCCCATCAGAACAGCAGCAAAGAAGGAAAACGAAGTATATAAAAATTCTTACCATGTCATTTAATACTTAGTTGGGTAACCTTAAGCATTAATCATAAACTCATAACGTCTTCCCATGGAGTGAACCACGTTTATTTAAAGTCTATTGTTGTTTTAATGGAAAACCAAGATTGAATTGTTCTTTTGTTAACTGGGTTTTATTGCTGAGTTGTTACTACTTAACAACTTCTTTTAGTTGGCTTTATAGACTTTCAGTGATAGGATGAAGGTATGGTCTTTTCCCATACCATTCAGCAATAGATTATGGTTAACTTGAAACCGATTTTTGCACATAGTAATATTACTTGAGGCTAAATCCTTAAGTGATTAATCCTCAAATAAATTAAACATAAATGTTTCATATCTTCAAAAAAAAAAAAAATCACGTGCAGAAGCTCAAGTTTTTCATTTATGCATTTTTTTGGGTTTTTGTATATATTTTATATTTTATGGGCATTTATATTATTTATATTTTTGGGCACCTTGTAATGTCATGCAGTTCGACCACTCCTTTGTATAAACACAGCGTCCTACTTTGGAGAATTTCTTTTTTCATTGAGACGAGGCACCTGCACCTGTGCCAGCAACAACCAGAACCTTTGACAAACATAAAAACTTCACTATATAAAAATAATAAAATTCGTAGACTTTTTCTGATTAAATGAGATAAGTCACAAAACTTTAAAAAGTATGCAATATAGCCAATCGCAACTGAGTATGAAATAAAAATAAATGTGTCATTTCAAAAGCAGCACTGATCATAGTGTAAAGAAACATTCTCTACAGAACAAAACATAGGCAAAACAGCAGCACATAAGGACTTAATGCAGCCTCTATTTTTAAGATGCTTGGGCAAGAAACCTGTTGATAAACAGAGCTGTTTTAGGAGCCAAAGCAAATGAACATACACATGTAGTGTAAGAGGGCTTATATGTTTCAAGCCACATATAAAACTGCATATAAAATTGTATGAGGTAACAATGCTAATATCATTGTAATTGCTTGTGTTGTATTTCGTAAAATGATGCTAAAATTAATTCCTAGGTAAGCGATGTGTTTAACACAGGTGAAACATGTCAGTCTTGTTTTCTGAATTTCCTCCCCAAAAAGACTTCAACTTTCAAAAGTGACCTATATCAAGTGAAAAAGGTAGCAAAGTAGGATAACTGTGATGTCAGCTGCCAACACAAATGGAACTGAGAAGCTTAAATTCTTAATTAGTGTTTGTAAGACTGAAAATCCACAATGCTTAAATGCATAAGAATATTCCATGTCAATTATGTATCAAATCTTAAGGTCTGAATTATGACTAAAATCAGCATCATTTGATTAACTAGGTATGTATTTTTCTTACCAAAGACGGAAAATTCCATTACCATTTGATAAGGCATCAAGTTGCAATAAATCATTTGAAGTGTGTGTTACCTGTAATAAATACTAACCAAGTAATATCATTATTATACAACAGTCGATACGATGGATCAAGATACAATTCCAGAATTTGAAATCATATTAATGTAAGTTGTTCTTTGCAATTGTGTTTATTTTCGATGGGGTATAGTAAAAATATGACATAATTTTATTATCAGCTATCAATGTTTATGTGCTGTATTACTGGATGCTACATTGCCAATTACTTTAATGATTCTGGATTCATTTACCCTTCCATCGATTACATGAAAACTTAGAAAGCCCAGTTTTTTTACTTTCCTGACCAATTCAAATGTAATGAGCTAACTTTTGCAGATTATGCTTTGATTGCCTATGATCTGGAAAATTTTTAAACTATTCCCGAAATGTGGAATGTGAGAAGCAGGATAATCTGATGTGGTAGAATTGGCCTGTACTTTTGAAGTGTTTTAGTGCATATGAAAAACTCAGTTTGGTGTCAGATTGTTTACATACACTCATTCTTAGGTAGATTGCATCAGACAAGGAGCTATAAAATTTGTCATATTTCGAAAAACTGGCTAAGACATCTAAAAGTAATAGCCGTTGTGACACAGTTATTGGTTAGCTCTTCACTACCGTGATGTATATATTTATACAACTATAGAGGGTGTTTACATATTTTTAGAATGATTTTGATAAAGAATTAAACAAATTTTGAAATAATATCTGGCAACAGCGTATTTTTTGAAAGGAGAAATATCGCTTGCTATTAAATTTCTTCTTTCAAAATTTCGAATGTAAACAAGCAGTGGATTAAAGAATGAATATGATTTTGCGCTTTCTGAAGAGAAATATTCTTATTCCTTAATTTTAAAATGTTGTGAAATGCATGGTGTATTGAAATTTCTAAGTGAAGAATAAGTAACACTATTAATCAGAAAAGAAAAACCATCAATCATTTCTTCTACATGGAAAGAAGTACTGGAAAAGGTATGAAATGTTCCTAATGTTTTTAAAGGTAAATCATTGGTAACAAAAGAAAATCCACCGACGCAAAAATCAATTGCAAAGTCTTTAAATGCATTGTAGCAACAACAAATAAAATAATAAACCGAGGTTTATAGCTTAAAATATCTAAAAAACGTTATGTTCATCCAGCTTTTCCCGAGGCATGTGGCTCAAGGCAGAACTATCTGTAGAACTCTGTATAAGAACTAGCAGGAGATAAATGAAAATGCATTGTGACCCTTGATTGTTTACCTAAATGACTGCTACAAAAAAAGGTCTCTTTACTATCGAAAAGAGAAAAATTGTACAAACTTGTTTACGTCAGCATGAAGAAAGTTTTAGTAGGAGGTTTATTATTGTCGCAGGATTCTTTTACAGAAGGAAATTAAAAAATTAAAGAGTAGCAAAAAATTGTTAAAATGAACTCAAAGTCCTATCAAGAGAAAGTTTTACGCTCGATATTTACAGAAGAAACTTCATTTCTTTATCCCAGTGGACTTTCAAAGAGTTAAATCTTCATCAAGACACAAGACAATGATGCAACAAGTCATACTTCGAAAACTACCACTGCATTCCTTGAAAAAGAATGAAGACTGATACATTATATTGCATATATACATTTTAAGCATATTCCTGCGAAGTGCGCTGACATTTCATCCACTAGTCTCTTGAAAAGAGCTCTTTCTAATTAAAAAAAAAAAAAAAAAAAAAAAGGCTATCAGATTGGACATTAAAAAAGAAAAAAATACTCTTTACATTTTGAACATTAATTGAAAGGTTCCGAAATCGTTCTAAAAATGTGTACGCACCTTCTGTATCTGCAACGTAAGGTAAGTAAAAATGTTTCATCTTTATTTTTTAATTGTTTTGTTTAGCTATTTAGCCATTGGTGGACATATTTGGAGTAGGCATCAGTGGCGGCTCGTAATAAGCACTGTGGAACTGCAGCACCCTCTGTTTCCACTTATTATTATTTTTAATATTTAATATAATGAGTCCGTTTTTCTTTAATTCTTTCTTTATACTTCTACAATATATAATCCTTAAACTTAATGTCAGTAGCCATCCTCCAGTTTATGAAAAAGGTACGAAAGTTTTTGTATGGAACTGCGCTTCACAAGGCTGTTCTGCGCAAGCGCGCACAGAAAGCAGCACTCGAGCCAGGGAGATAAAACAGCACTGTCGCTCTTTCAGTGCCGAAATTCTGGAAACGTGATTATTTCTTACTCCGCGCGTGTGGTATTTGGCTGTTCTGCGCATGCGCTCTTAGGAAGGAGCGTACGAGGCTGAGAGGGAGAGAGCACTGTCGCTTTTACAGTGCCGAATCTGGAGTATTGTTGGGAGCTGGTTCTTTTCTTTTACTCCGCGTGTGCTGTGTTTAAAAATCTTACACCATTTTCTTGGTTAGATTATTTTTCAGCTATTCTATTTGATTCATTTTTTTTCGGTTCTTTTATTTTACAGAAAACTTTAACCATGTCCTTGCATCCTCAAGTAATAAATTCTGTGACTGTAAGTGAACTTCAAGAGCTTTCGTTTTCATGCGCTTGCAATGCTTTCAATATAGAAAAATTTCCTCAGTTGTCATCCAGAGATCAAGGAGAAAATTATTGATCTCTTCGCGCAAATTAAAACAAGAAGAATGGGCTTCATTTTTAAATGAATAGGTAAAGCTTGAACTGTAACAATTTAAGTTAAAGTAATTAAGAAATGTTTAATTTTTCTTTTGTAAAATTTCATGGAAGTTTCAAAATAAATTTTCTTTTTATACATGTTTGTTTCCCTTTACACAGGTTTAAAACAAAGGTTAAATTTTTTTGTAACAGCACTCCCACTAATTTTAGCTACGAGCCACCACTGGTAGGCATGATATTGGGGGAAGGGATTGTTATGACATTTTTTAAGGGATATTTACTTTAAAAAATAATCTGATTGTTCTTGTACATCGTCTTAGCTGTTCAAAAATAACATAAAATTTTTATTTTTAAAAAGTGTTAGAGATTATTTTATTATTTCATAGTTTTTGTTGTTGTTGTTGTTGTTTTGTTTAGTATTAGTAACTTAAATATGAAATCAGAATCATATAATATTTTTCTGAAGCAAAGTTCAAATAAATTTCAAGTAAAATTTTATTGATAATATCCTACTCATATAATTGCATTGCATTGGCTTTTTGATATTTTAAAATTATAGAAATATCTTCATTTGCAGAAAATATGATTAGTATTTTAATTGAACTTTAAATTGATAAGTTATATGTAAAAAATTGAGTTGCATAGCCTTTTCTGCTCTTTTTATGTAAGAAATTTATGTATTTCAATTGTAATTAATATTTTAAATTTTTCAAAAAAGTATAATTATTAATAAGCTTAGTGATCATCAGCTTAAGATTCTAGAAGAATTTCTCATTAATGCCCACTCACTGGACTAAAATATTTATCCATTATTAAGGACTCACATGACTAAATGAAAGTACACTGGTCTCTAATGTCGAGGACCTAGGGATTTAGGAATTGTCTGTTAATAGGGAATGCCCCTTAAAGTGGAGTGCTGATTGGTGGAAGTACTATGATAGGTAATGTTTCTGAGTTAACAGTAAAATAAAAGCATTCTCTAACAGTCGAAGTTGCTGAAAACTAAAATGAATTAGATTTCAACATAAAATTTCAGTTTTAAGTATAATTTTATAGAAGGAATTAGGCATATAGTTTAAATTTATATTCTGTGTCATAACAATATTGATTGAATTAGTTTAGACATTAAAATGTCATAACTTTTAGTAGTTAAAGTATGAAAAAGTTAGTAGCACAGTTATTGAATTAAAATAACCTTTACTATGGTCAAGTATCAAAATTTTGCAAAAAAAGAAAACAAAAAATTCTTAGAGAAATTTTTCTACAGTGTAATTAATTGCATAATAAAATCATTCATAGGAACCTGGCAAAAATGATCTTGAAAATGAGTAGTCTAATGTGCAGAAAAGCAGTTATACAGCAATATGGAGCCAAAACAATATAAATAAATATTTAAAAATAAATAATGACATTCCATTTAAAAAAATATTTACATATTTTCATTTACTTACAATTAGGCACAAGAATTTGAGTTACACTAAAAATTATTTTGAAGTCACTAAAAAAATTAGTTATACATGCTTGCTTTTCTTTCTATGTAAAAAACTGAATCCAAATTATTAGCAATTTTGAAATGATATTCAGTAGAATTATTGCAGAGTTTAAAATACTGGATGGTTCAGCTTCCAGATATCATTATAATTGATAGATTATTTTTTATTATCTTCTGTCTTGCCATCAAAACTTCATTAGCTTTCATTGCCTGTAAATCTGTTTATAAAATGTTGTCATCGGACTCACATGACTGAGAAATCAAAGCGTAGTTAAATACTCCCAATTCATCTGAAATATCACAGTCTTGCTTTTGGAAAGGAACATCACCTTTGTCTTTTGAAGAAATGATGGATGAAAATTAGAGCTGAAGCCCATATTCATTCAGTGCTCATCATATTATTTATTTTAAGTAAGTTCTAGTGTCCAGATTCCAGGATTGCTTTAAAAAACACTTTTTGTCACTTTATTGGTTCTTCCTTCAGTGCTTATGATCAGTGAGCAGAGGTGCCAGGTGGAAGTATGCTACTATTCAATAAACAAACCTAAAAATATGGGAACTCTTAAAGGTGGTTTGGGCTCATTAACTGAAATTATATAAATGATACTGACATTTCAGATCTGGCACTGGTTGCTGTAAATATAAACATTGAAATGACATATATTTGAATGAAACTTTAAAAATGTGCCATTATAAATAGAATAAACTTATAATGAGATTTGATCAAAGCTGTAAATGATAATTCCGAATGCTCCATTAGGATGCAGTATTATATTTTAACATTCTCAGAGGAAGTTTTCTAGGAATCCATTGAAAATTCATGTGTGATATTTAGAAATAAGTTACTGAATAGATGGAGATTTAATTGGTAGTAACATGTTTTATTTCAGTCCTCTGTTACGATACTATATTTGTATTAAAACAATAGCTTTTGCTCTACAAAACTTTGAATTGTTTTTCAAAGTTATATGAAATGAAAGTATTAGTAGAGTATAAAATTAAACTTTTTATTGCTAAAATCTATTGTGATATGAAGAGCCAAAAAAGAAATAGTCAAGAATGAAGAGTTTTTATGTGTTATTAAGATAACTTATGTTAAGTTTCTTACCATGTTTTATCATTTTCTATATGTAAAAACAGAACTGCATAAAGTATTTAAAATCCAACTCTAATCACTTTGTGAAACCATCAGATTATGTTGAATATGAAATCAAGCTAGGTAAAAATTTCTGAATACTAGATATTATGTTTTAATTTAAATATTATTATTTTTTTTCCATAAAAGTGTTTGTGTAATTCTTTGCAATGCAAAGTGAGAATTTGTTAATAATAATGCTGGGTAGTGGTTTTCTTATGCTGAAAGGTAATTTTGAAGAAGAATAGCTGTTTGAAAGTTTTGATTTCTCCTGGCAGTCAACTTCTTAAGGTAAAAGTTACCAGTCTTCTGAAAACAGAATTAAGAAATAATATTGAACATCATTAACATCATACGCTTTAACCTCCACAGAGAAAAAAATTTGTTTGAAATTATGAATGATTCTTTTAAGGTGGTTTCGTAGTATTTGTCTGACATAAAATCAGTCCTGGCTTCTGTGAAATTTTTCTATATTGCATATAATTGTGAGAACATAATTTTTGATTCTGTAAAATAATCCAAAATATAAATTATGTTTTATGAATCATCATATATGTTTTATTTAATAATTAGAATATATTTTTCTTGCTGACACTAATCATATTATTCACTTTTTCTAAAAACTGGTTTGGTGTCAGAATTTTTATTCAGATGACTAAGGTTTATTTACAAATGATATGATAAATAAAAATATGAATTCATTTGCAGATTTTGAATTGCGAAAGTCTGGCTGCATAGTCTTTTTTTGCAGATTATGATACATATAAATATAAATATAAGTGGACATCAGCAGAATAAAAAAACATGTCTATGCACAAACTGAAAATTCGATTTATCACTCTTATAAATTCCTTTGATTTTCCTTTTTCTTTTTTTTTTAAATTTTCAGTTAGCAACTGTTTTTTTCTTATTATTTTGAAATTCACTTTTTTTGCTATAGATTGAATGAGTCATTGAAATCTCGTTTTCAGAATTCAAGTTAGGTGATTTGAGATGTGCTATATTTGAAGACTGTTAGCACTTTGACACACCTCTTAACACAACAGTCAAAAATAAGTTAACAATACGAAAATCAGCAATAAAAAAATAGTTCTTGAGGTCCCAAAACAGTGAACCTTAAGTATTCATAGCTCTCACATGATTATGTCAGTTTGGTGATGATGACGACAATGGTGATGACCTGTAACACTTTTCACATCCTGTGTTGAATTCATAATGTGATTTGCTTGAGTAATTACAGGGTATGATGAATAAAATATGTAATTATATACATGTGATTATGTTGCCGTGAGTCCTGCTCACATTTTCTGACCAGCAGAATTGTTTCATTTTCTTTGTAGGTCAACTGAAAATATAAAACAAGATTATAAATATGCATGCAATAAAATTATAAATCATAAACTTTCAAGCATACACACACAGATAAAATTAGAAAACTAATAAATTGTAAAAGAGAGAAATGTACATAAATGTATCAGTATGTTTATTGAAAAGTATGTAATTCATTCTTATGCATAATTAAATGAATAAGCTTTTTTATATTTCGGGAGGGGAAATATGAATTTTCAGGTTTGTGCTATTTTAAAAACTGCTATTTTGACATTCCTGAACCTAGTTTGGTGGCAATACAGCGCCTTTTATATTCGGTGCTGATATATAGATATATCTTCTTGTTACTGCTTAGTGGACAAACACGGAATAGGTGTAGTATTTTGGTGAAACACGGTATAATACATTTAAAATAAATGTTTGAAATATTCAGCATAGATAATTTTTTACGCTAAAAATTATTGTATAAAATTAATTTTAATGCTTATGTAAGGTACACAAAAGAACCAAAACCGTTATGAGTATCCTATAATACAATCTGAAAATAAGTGTTAACAATCAACAGCGTGTATCAGATTTCTGAAACAAAATGAATGAAACCTGCCATTGAGCTCTTTCAACCTACTATGTTGCTCTTATTCTTAAGATGGAAAGGTAGTGGACATAAAGGAATGGATGAAGATCTAACAAATTGGATTTCTTCATTTAGGAAGTGATACATTTTTGGGATAAACACTGTTATCTGTAATTATTATCCATAAAAATGATCTGATGATAGAATATGGATCGCTGATAAAGTTGGTAATGTCGATGTTTCATGAATATTAAAGGGAAAAAAAGGTGTCCTACAAATGATATTTAATGGCGTAACTCGCCTATTCTTTCTCCTCTGCTTATTATAAATACAGAAAATCAAATTCTGCCGGAATGATGATGCGAAGATGTGTAAATTACGTAAAGCCTCGCACTGGACCTGCAATCATCAAAACCGGATGATCAAAACTTAAATGATAAGAAATGTTGTGTCTCTTCTGAAGAATTCATAACACGAAAGGCCGTATACACTTACATCTTTTATATGGTGTCTTAGCCCAAGGATGCATTTTACTGAAAAAACAAGTAACAAACACAGGTAAAGAACATGTTTATGTCCCTCAGGTATAGTCCAACAAAACGTACTCATTCTGCTTAAAATCCTGACTCTGTATAGTTAGGCAAGTGCAGAAAACTTCTTTCTGTTTGATATGAACCATCTTTTAAAATCACCGAAGTGCGTTTTTTTTAATCGCAATAGTATTCCCCTATGGAATTTGGGAATATTTTCTGAATGACATTGAAATCAAATATTTGTGAGATATGTTCGAAGAGAAAGATCTGCTGTAGCCGAACCAAATTTACTGGGTCAATGTCAATGTGTTTTATAGATACATTAACATAAAAATATTTTTGTTAAGAAAATATATTAATCTTGGTGGCTACGTCACCAGTCTGAATCGTAAACACTTTTATTTTATGATAACTTGCTCTAAAATAAATTTTAAAATCTTAACACCTTAAAAGTATATTGTGTTTTTATTTTCTTAAAAATGTAAGGTACTTTATACTTCCTTTTACGAAGCATTGTAAACGCGAAAACTGTCGGGTATCATATTTCTTCGAAAATATCCATTTTGAACGCTCTCGAATCCATTCGAATGATTTTATTTTTGCTTTACATCAGTACGCGAGGGCAGAATAAAGGACTGTTTTTCTAAAACGCATTGCAAAATGGATTCAGAAGCAATTTTTTTCGTGACGTTTCTAGGTACATATCTATGTATCTCGCATAACTCAAAACTGAATATTCGAAGAACGTGAAAATTTTGTATATAGGACTCTCATAATATGTAGTGCACCTCTCCTTTTTGTTGCAATTGCCGCACCAAATGTATATATTGTTGCGAAAAATTCGGCGGTTGCGCCTGTATGTAAGCTTTCCGGCATAGCACTAGGGTTGCCATAAAATAGTGTATGGGAGGGTTGCCAGATTGGCGACTTTATCGCCCATTTGGCGACCAAATCGGCGATATCCCGTGGTCCAATCGGGAATCTTCTAGAATATAGAATTGCGAGAATAGCTGCTTACTGTGATTGCTAAGCTACGCGAGAGTTTTGTGAGCGGAAAGCGATCGAGATAGTGCTTTGCCGTGAAGCTACCTTTACGGTATAGCTTGACAGTGTATTGGTGATTGTTCCACGGTGTTTATTATAAGTTTAGTGTTGCCGTGAAGCTACCTTTACAGTTACAGCCTGAAGCTGGGTTGCTGATTGTTTCAGCGTATTTATTGTAGATTTTCGACGCTTTTAAAGGTAATTTTGGAACTGTGCTGTAAATAATGATTCTTGTAAATAAATTGTGCTTTTTATTGTTCTGCATCGTGTTTTCATCGGATACTCTCAAATCCACGAACCCGTATAACGCAACAATATAATAAAACCTAAGCAAATCCTTGAAATATGCAGAAACACAACTTTTAAAGGCTTTAATGTTATACACATGCATTTAGATTTCGAACTATTTCTTAATAATTTTCTGTGCATAGTAAATTATGACTATCATCTTTATTACTTTAAAACAAAACTTAAAAATAACGAGGCATTTCATTATAAATTTAACAAATTTTTACTGGAATACATGCACGGAACAGCTTAGAAACACGTACACGTTTTGATATTACAAACATGGACGCCGTTTTCATTCCCCGATAGTGGAGGAAACTGCGAACCCTCCCTCCTTCTATTCTAACCTCCTTGAGTAGTACAGTGATTAGTCAATTGGTTCAGCAACTTATGTGTCAACTTATGTGTCTTTTTGCACAGTGAGGACAAAAGTTCACTTTCAGTTTTGTGCTCCGAAAATTGTGTCTTCTTGTTCGTTGACCGAATTTATCGTTTTTGCGTACAAACTCTAATTTTAATTTAAAAAAAATTAAACTCTTTTTAACTGTATTTGGTGTTTTTTTTCCCCAGCAATTTTAAATTTTCAATGAAGGTGTTTTAAGTTTTTCTGTCCTTTTGTCTTGCAGCGAAGGGAGAACTGAATTTATTGAATGAGAAATATATCTCTAACGAAATTCGAGGAAATAAGTTTAAATGAAATGAAGCAAAAAATGTGTATATCTTAATAGACCCTATAAGAGAAGTCGTATGGTGGCGACATCAGATGCTATTTAATAAATAAAGGTAATACACAAAACGTTAAAAAAACGCCCCTTGGACGTAATTTAAAATCTGAAACCTTTCAATTTTTTTTTAATTCATTTTTATCTAGCGAAATAAAACTGAAAGATAATTATTTTCGTGAAATGCACTGTTAACAGCGAAAATAGCATTTCTTGAATAAATGTTTGAACAAATAAGAAACTTCCTAGGTTACAGGATTTTAATTCCGAAGGTTTGTTTTAATGCAGGCGCCAGATAACTTGAATTGATCCAATAGGTCACATGGCTAATCTGGACAAAGTTTTGGCTATACGGTGTTACAGTGAGTTCTCTCTCGAATTATATAACAAGGAATTGCCGTTTATGTAATACTGATCAGGCTTTACAAATTGTTTCCTCTTTTAATGATCTGATGGAGACATTTACTCGACAGTCAATAATAGCCTGCTAGCTGTGATGGGGATTACAGCTCTGAGAATTATATTGACAAAGTAACCATTTATTGGTCTCGCAAGGACTGTTTGCTTGATCAAATTAGCTGAATATTGTTGTTTTTAATAATGCCGTTTAATGCATTTTAAATAAGCGATGACAAAACGATCGTAGCACTTTTCATCAGCATACCGGCTTGTAGCCATTAAAAGGAAATATAGCTTTGTAAGCTGCTGGCACCTCAAACTATAATTGTATGATGCGGACGAAAAGTAGCAGAATGTTTTTTGTGGTCAATTCTGCCCATATTTTCAATCAACGATGGTTAGCACTTAAAAGAAAGCGATTGCTGAATATGATTTTGTTTCATTCAAGCTTATAGCCATTATGCAACATCACATATAATATTTCAAAACTATGAGATAATAGACTTCGCAAAGCGGACTGCAAACTTGTGCATGATAGTTTGGCAATAGTATATGCCGATCGTTATCGGATAGATTTCATTGGCAAATGTAAATAATGAGACTACTATTACGCGATGTCGACTGCGGCGTTCAGAGTGTTCTGACGTCCTTGTATCTGCAGTCCGTTTGTGAAGACTTACATTTCCTTTTTTTAACCAAAGTTCCCAGTTCCTTATTTCAAAACGATACAGAGGCCAGGAGGTTTTAAGTAGAATAATGAAAACGGATAAACCCACCGGCTTGATTAAAAGATTCTCATCATGGTGGAAGGATGCAAATGATGATCGTGAACACTTTCATCCTGCTGCATTTTTCTGATGTAAAACTAACTAATTTTTACAAAATTCCTAAAATCTAGCGTAATTTTTTTTCTTCTTTTATCTTATTCTTTTACCGCGTGATTGGTTTGAAACTGTAATAATATTCATAACTTATATTTTAAATGTGCAATTTGCAGTATTCCGACAAAATCTTCGTTAAGTAGCATTTCCTTTGTCAATTAGCGTATATTATTGAAGTATAGAATGGTTATAATTAAAGAGACCTTACTAAGACCTGTGCAGAGCACGTTCTGGTTGACGGATTTCGTTGAAATTTAGTGTAAACGTTATATGGATCACGAGAAAAAGAAAATTCCAATAAAAAGATTTCAAACTTAAGTTGAAATTTCGACCTCGCAGGGTTTTTCATGTAATCCAATGGCGCTTTTCATATAATATAGAAAGGGCGCTATGCAAATCAGGAAATTTTTAAAATGCCATAAAATACCATTCTTCGCCATGTCTTTAGAGAAGAAAGATCGAGCTTTACTAGATAAGTTATTTTTATCAAATTTACAGGAATAATTTAGCTGTACTGCAAGAATTAAAAGGCTTGCGAAAAGGGCCTGTCGAAGAACGGTTTGAAAAAGATGATTGCTGCATACCACCATGTACTAAATTGCATTAAGTGTAGATGTAATTCTTCTGGAATGCCGGAGAGAAATCATTTTGCTTAGGAACCAAGTATTAACTCATTAATATTGTTATTTGAAATTTCCGTGAAGCTAACTTCTTTTGACTGCTTATTTAAATTGCGTGTTATGTATGTTACAGTATCTTGCCACATTCTCTTGCGTTTCGATCGGGTAATGAAAATGTAAAAATTTCAAATATTTCTTTACGAGAGCTCTTTTATAAAACTAAAGCTGGCTGTAGTGTCTGATACTGTCTTTCCTTTCCATGTGTGATGAGGGGAGGGGAGAATGTGCGTAACTCTCTCTGGCTATTCACAGCCTCAGAGAATCAAAGTTTGGACAAAAACTTATAGAATAATGAACGAAAGCTTCGGCAAAGCAAGAGTGGGACCGTCTGATCAAAGAAGGAAAATATGTCTATATAAGAAGTATACTTTACAAGGGCTATCCATCCAGCCTTAATATTTTTTGCGCGAAATGGCTGTCGAGCTGCTAGCGGCTACTGGTGTCGAAGCAAAGAATGTATAGGAGAAGATGAAAAGCTTCCATACAAAGAACTTATAAGATTCTATATATTCTTTGGTTTGGACAGGAAACGAGTAATTGAACAAAAGACGCGGATGTGCATTTACTAAAATTAATATATACTGAAGCTGCACTATGAAGTGCAACTTAGTTCCATACAGATATTTCAAAATTAATTGTATGTAAAATGTAAAACTCATGGAATTATATTACGTATATTCTAATAAATTTATCATTTTTTGTTCTGTGTTCAAAAACGCCTCCTCCTCCTTTGAATTACAAGGAATCAAGAAATGAACCACGACATTCGATGAGTGAACTTAAAGTATAAAATACGCATAGACTAAGCTCTCAGAAGATCTGCTTCATATGTCACGGCGATTACCGTAGAGGTCAATATCTAAGAATCCTAGTTCTATTTTAAAGTTTATCTTCTGATGCCATGTAGAACGAGTTGCCCAATACATCTCTAGCCTCATGTGGTGAATGTGATAAACAACTGAAATGTGGTTATTGATTTAGAATGTATTTTAATTTTAAATTAATTAAATTTATAAAAAAACATGTTCATTAAATTATATGAAGTTTCAATATTTCAAAGTTAAGTTCTTTGAATGCGTTCTGTTTCGCTTCTGTAAATACTTTCACTCTTTTTTATCCGGATATCTAAAGTTGCTTATAAAGTTAAGGTTTCTTTTATCTTCTGCTTCCCTTCTGTACAACACAAATCTTTGTATGCAAGTGGACTCACTTCTAAAGGTATATTGACAACTAATAACAATTAAAAGGCAAAAATAGAGAAATTCAATCCCTGAAGGACTACAGTTTTCGTTTTGACATTTTGCGTTGTTCACTATAAATGTCCGGACCACTTTTCAAATTATTGCCACCAAACACTATCGCCCTATATTATATTTAAAGAAATTAAATAACGCAGAATCTGCATAAATGTATTTATATTTCTCGCATTGTGATCAAACAACGGTACCTAGAGCCGTCCAATTTTGAATAACATACGTTTCCATCCGAATATGGGCATCTGAAAGCCCAAATTCCAAATTTGGAATTTGTTTTATTATCTATTTCATATTTTGTAAAACTTTAATGAATTTTTGATGAACAAACTCAACATTTTAAAAGCGAGAAATGGCAACACTCTACGGGAGGGAAAAAAAAAAACCTTTTTATCTCCAGCGCGCGGAACTGTGTATTGGAAATTCTAAAGGATATGCTCATTTTAAAATTTTGCGATTTTGCTGTTGAACCGAATTTTATGGTTTAAGTGAGAAGAACATGATATTTAATAGCTAAAGGTAACCCACAAATCGTTAAAACAACGCCCCTCTGGAAGTAATTTAAAATCTGAAACATTCCAGATTTTTTTAGTCCAAAGGGGTTTTGTCCCTGAAGAACAATTGTTTTCGTTTTGCGCTTTTAGGTCGGAAACATTAAATGTTGGTTCACTTTTCAAACTGTTGCCACCAAATATTGCAGCCCTGTATTATATTTAAGGAAATTAAATAATGAAGAATATGCAGAAATGTATGCATGTTTCTCGCATTGTGATCAAACAACGGTACCTAGAGCCATCCAATTTTGAATGGCGTAGTCCTGTTGCGAGTAAGGGCATCTGGAAACCCAAATTTGAAATTTCTTTTATTATCGATTTCATATTGTTGCGTTTTACGGGTTCGTAGATTTGAGAGTATCCGATGAAAACACGATGCAGAACAATAAAAAGCACAATTTATTTACAGGAATCACTATTTACAGCACAGTTCCAAAATTACCTTGAAAAGCGTCGAGAATCTACAATAAATACGCTGAAACAATCAGCAACACAGCTTCAGGCTGTAACTGTAAAGGTAGCTTCACAGCAACACTAAACTTATAATAAAACACCGTGGAACAATCACCAATACACTGTCAAGCTATACTGTAAAGATAGCTTCACGGCAAAGCACTATCTCGATCGCTTTCCGTTCACCAAAACTCTCGCGTAGCAGCTATTCTCACAACTAATCACACTGCTCGCAACACTTCACAATACTTCACAATCTCTCGCAACTTGCTCGCAACTCTTCACAATTTCGCAACTTACTTCGCAACTAACTGCTCTCAGAAACGCAAGGGTTTATATAGCTTTTCTTTAAGTTCCACACGTTTCGAGAAATATCTCGACAGGAAGTCATTCTAGAAGCTTCCCGATTAGACCATGGGATATCGCCTATTTGGTCGCCAAATGGGCGATAAAGTCGCCAATCTGGCAACCCTACCATACACTATTTTATGGCAACCCTAGTGCTATGCCGGAAAGCTTACATACAGGCGCAACCGCCGAATTTTTCGTAACAATATTTTATAAACGTTAACGAATTTTTAGTTAACAAACTCAATGATTTCAAAGCGAGCAATGGCAACATTGTACAGAAAAAGCATTTTTATCTCCAGCGCGTGAGACTTTGTATAGGAAATTCTAAAGATATGCTCAGTTCAAAATTATTTTGCGATATTGTTCTTCAACTGAATTTTATGGTTTGAGTGCGAAGAATATATTTAATAAATAAAGGTAACACACAAGATGTTAAAAAAAAAAGCCCCTTTGGACGTAATTTAAAATCTGAAACATTTCAGATTCGTTTCGTCTCGAAAGCGCGACTTAGGATATGTATTAGATTTTCATATAGCATTGTTCAAACATGGGTATTTTGACACAAAATCGGACTTTTTCTGAAATCACATTGCAGTTGTCGGAATTTAATTTAAAAAGACAAAAATTTTAAATTGAAACGACATCATCAAAAAACCAGTGTAACAAGACAGAAAATTTTTTGCTATTGCATGCAATAACCTGTTTTGCAATTTTCAATAGATAAATTCAAAGGAGGAGGAAAATTTCTCTGTTCTAATTCTGCTGAACTTTATTTTCAACTATATATTACATACATAGTTCATGCGAAATTTCAGAAATGACACATCTTGTTATATCATAAAAGATTTAATGTACAGCAAATTAGATTAGGGAGATGTTAAAATTTTGGAAATGGTGTATTTTCGACAGGATTGGTGAATTTCTTCTCTTATGGAGAAAATCAGACGAAGAAACTAATAGTTTACTTATTTCATAACAATATTATTATACTAAATTTTATTCGTATATAACATTCTTACATTACTAATCAGTTTTAATATTTACATTATATTGTAGAGACATAATTAGGTATTTTTTGAAAGCAGGAGATATGAAAAATTAGCCACGCCTTCGCGGGATTCGCACCACGGACCTCTGGGATACGCGTCTAGCGTGCTGACCACTACACCACGAAGGCATGCGAAGAAGGTGGAAGAAATACTTTATATACTCCCCCTTTTTAGCTCGGGCCCCACTTGTAGAGACATTAGGTATTATTTTGAAGCAGGAGACATGACAAATGAGCAACGCCTTCGCCGGGATTCGAACCATGGACCCCAGGAATACGCGCCCAGCGTGCTGACCACTACACCACGAAGGCATACGAAGAAGATAGGAGAAGTACTTTAT
Organism: Stegodyphus mimosarum; assembly: GCA_000611955.2. Taxonomy (NCBI): domain Eukaryota; kingdom Metazoa; phylum Arthropoda; class Arachnida; order Araneae; family Eresidae; genus Stegodyphus; species Stegodyphus mimosarum. The sequence goes on along the minus strand of KK118120.1, from coordinate 99,576 downwards.
ATACTGGCGCCCACCGTGCTGACCACTGCACTACGAAGGCATGCGAAGAAGGTAGGAGAAATACTTTATAATATGTACGAACAAAGAGAAGAAATGAAACAAAATATTGTGTAAATTCAGTTTGCTCGGAACATTAAAATATTCTTAAAAATATGTAAATATACAAATTTTAAAAAAATAATTCATTTATAAAAAGTCATAACTCATAAAATCATGGTCATTTCTTATTGGACCATGAAGGTTGATAGGAAACAAGTTGAAATAATTATCACATCAACACATGAATAAGAATTCTATCGCATTTCTCACTGAATGTTTGGATAAAATAATTTAATTACGTTGCACTTTGTTGCAGAAATAATAAAACATTTATTTTCAAATAAGTTAAATTGTTATTAATAAATTTATCCCCTTTACCTAGCTCCACGAGTGCATCATTGTTAATTTCTACCAGTGTCCTGGAAGACACCTAAGTTGTATTCCTTTAAAGTTATTGCTTTCAAAATCAGATTCAACTACAAGACTCATTATTTTCATTCCAGTTTTACCTATCGCGCATAAAGACGGATTACACTTTCTTTCTTTGTGCAATTATAAAATCTCCTATTTAGAAGCTCATCTACAAATAAATAAATAAAATGAATATGAAGGCAATTTGTTAAAAGATGTAATATACATGCAACCATATTTTACACTTTTAAAAAACAGCCTTCTTTCTCGTTCTTAATTCTTATACTTCTTTATGCTATCCTTAGCCCTCAGTTTATAGAATAACTCTTTTCCTAATACATTCCACTGAATCAACATAATTGCGTAAGGTGCAATTTTCAACTATGACAGCCATTGCGAAATATTGTAATAGTCTGGACATAATACAACCACATATATCAGATGGCCTTGCACATCTGAAGGGGTTTTACAAGATAAAAATTAAAATCTTGCATATAAAGAACGCTTATACATGAGCACTTGATAAGCTGAAGGTATTTTGATATGTTGAAGAAGGGCAGGAAGGTTTTCGGCTCTATAAAAAGCGGCTACACATATCCATGTATGGTATATTTAAAGCTTAATCGTTTATCCATGGAGATTTGCATCTATAGGAATTTTATACAGACAGAATAACAATAACGTGACACTTTATAAATGACGTTTGTGCACGTCACAGACAGTGCATGGAACTTTTTAATAATCGTAACTGTCCAAGAACTGCAAGTAACATTTCCGCGCAGTCGATCAAAATCAATCAGCCTCCGATTATTCACTAAACTTTTTTTTATAAGAATGTCCATTCCTTCTCCCTTTTCTGACAAATGTTCTATATGTTGCTCATGTGTTTTTAGATTTTCTGCGTTCTTTATAAGAATATTTATATACAATGAATTTCACCCTTGTTGCAGCATCCAAAGGTAAACTGGAATGCATACTACAACCAATATCGATATCGGCATTTTTGTGTTAATGCAAAGTACTATTTGAATACTTAATAAAACTGGAAAGTGGTAAGCTGCAAAAGGAAGATAGCGACGCAAAATGCAATTTGAAAGTTATAGAACTTACTTGAAAGTCTAACGTAGTCGGAATAGAAATTAAAGTCTAGCTGCAGAATACACATAATGAGGAAAATGCTTCGAAACCAAAAATTTTGAGTGATGATAATGATAGAATTGTTTCGCAGGAGTTATGACTTTATAGTCATGGGGTTATTAGAGGGATTATGAATTTTTATTCCATCATCTCAAAAATTTTTAATTATCTCTTCACGGAATACAAAGGAAAGCTCAAGATACCATGCTGCAACCAGTTAGATAGTATGCCGTTTCTATCTATTTTACTAATTTTGTAGCATTCATTATTTTAATTAACCAAATTATTTTTAGTTTGAACTTTCCTATCGAATTCTCAAAGTTTCAGTTGCTGCCCGAATTTAGCGCGAGTGAGATATTTATGCAAATCGCATATATCTGTTAGCAGTTAAAAGGCAGGAGTTAACGAGGGGAAAAACAGTGCCTTGGATTTATCGCCGTAAGGCTGTGCGCGCCAAGATTTCCTCTGTCTACTGAAAGTTCGCCTTTATAGGCATTTGCAATTACTAGTGTTTGCTAGTGAAATTCGCATTGTTGCATTTCACTAAGAGTAAGCTTCCCTCGCCGTCCTACGTAGAATTAAGTTAGGGAATTGAATTTGTTAACACACTTTATTTTAATATTATTTTAGTTCAGCCCAAGTAGTGGCTTACTCTCAATTTGAAGAGTTGTAAATATTTGAATTAAAGGGTCACTTTTAAACCCTCCTTCTGACTTTGTAGTTTTTCAACACTAAAGGACATAGCCTAGATCTGCTCACTGTCCTCCACATAAGGTTTCACAGTTTATGCTCACGAAAAGAGTCAAGAGATTGAAGGAGAAACCTTACACTGGCGCCCGAACAACTAAAAGGATGGAAGGAAGTTGGAATATGCCTACTACATCCCAGAATACAGCTGCAATGCCTGATGGATTTGGATTCATAGTGGAAACCATCAGAGCAGCCATGAAGCCGGCAGTAGTTTTTGATGCCAGAGGACCTGTGAACACATTCCTGGAAAAGTTAGAAGCGCATTTTTTGCTGTATCCAGTTCCGGAACATCAGAAGGTCATATTAGCGACAGGAGCATTGAGGGGCCAAGCAGCGACCTGGTATAAGTGCATCGGAAAATGTCTGCTGGGAGAACCAGGAACGCCGACTTACACGTACGAGAATTTTAAACTAGCAATTTTGAGAGCGTTTCCTGTGGTTAAAGACCGTGCGAAACTCGAAGCTGAATTGTTTAGCAAGTATCAACAGCGGGTGGATGAACTATCGGAATTTATTTTGAGAAAAATACAAGTCTTTAAATTATTGTATGGCACGAGGCCGGACCCGGAGATTATCCAGATAATCCTGCCCAGATTGTTACCATCTATACAAGATTTCATGGAGCTAAGAAATCCCGTGACGCTGGACAAGCTGTTTGAACTCGCCGTACAATTCGAGAGCCGGCGAGCGGCCGAAAATCAACGGAGACAATCGTATGAACAGCGGCTGCAGGGGAACCAGAATGCCGAAGGAAGAAACAGACGATGGCCGAGAACTACTGGTACCAGTCAAAATGCGAGCGGTCAACCGCGCCAAGTACAGCGCCAACAAAATAATTCCAACTACGGAAGAAAATCATTCTCCCCAGGCAGAAGCCAGCAACAGAAGAAAACACCCGCAAAGCATTTAAACTACTAAGGAATATTGCGGGGAAGGGGGTGCAATGTTCCGAGGAGAAGAAAAATCCCTCTGAAGTACAGCTAAATACGGTCATGGTGAGAAACATTGAATTACCGAGACTGCAGTTACTAATTAACAACGTACCCGCTACAGCTCTGTTGGATACCGGCGCTCAAGGAAGCTGTTTGGCAGAAGAATTTTTTAAGAAGCACTTTCGTAGATATCGTCTGCATAGCGTGGAAGGAATGAAGGTGGTAGCAGCCCAAGGAAAAACGTGTCAATGCATGGGAAAAATCGAGCTGTACATCAAAATCGGCGAAGAACAAAAAAAAATTATGTTTCTTGTAGTGAAGAACCTCCAAGCATCGGTTATTTTAGGAACAGATTTCTTTGCAGCTGTGGATGCGAAAATCGATTTTGAAAACTCCACCTTGCAAGTAACCATGGACCCAGTTAAAAAGAAATCAACACCTCCCCCTGAAGTGGATTTAAGCCATCTAACGCCCGAAGAACAGGACAAGTTTCGGGAATTGGTAAGTAATTTCGCTGATTTATTTGATGATATTCCAGGATTCACCCAGATCGTAGCACACGAAATTAAATTAACTACGGATGAACCTATACGTCAGCGTCCTTACAAGTACGACAAAGTTAAGGAGGAAATAATAAAATACCATATTGATGAAATGTTAAGAAACAAAATAATAACTCCTATTTCTAGTGCATATGCGAGTCCGGTGGTTTTATGTAAGAAAAATAATGATTTGCCGTTAACTGATCCATTAAGGTACAGGTTCGCTATTGACTACAGAAAGCTTAATAGTATAACAAAATTTCCAACTTACCCACTTCCGGTAATTGATGAAATTCTAAGAAGTATTAAATCAACAAAATACATAACCACGCTAGATTTGACATCCGGATATTTTCAGATAAGCATAAAGCCGGAAGATGTTCACAAAACAGCATTCATAACAAAATACGGTACATATGGCTTTTTGCGTATGCCTTTTGGATTGTCGGGAGCCCCGGCCACGTTTCAGAGGTGCATGGACAAAATTTTAAGGCCGGTAATAGGAAAAAGTACATTTATTTATCTTGACGATATAATTGTTACTTCAGAGTCGCTGGAAGAACATATTAAAGACCTTCGAGAAGTCTTTACTCTTTTGAAAGATGCAGGACTTAAAGTGAACATTAAGAAATGTAAATTCGCGGCAAAAGAACTCAAATATTTAGGGTACAAAATTTCTCAAAGGGGGATCGAAACAGATAAATCTAAAGTTATAGCAGTGAAAAATTACCCAATTCCGAATACAGCCAAAAAGTTAGCGACTTTCTTGGGTATGTGCTCATATTATAGAATTTTTATTAAAAATTTCGCAGAAATTGCTGAACCATTGTTAAAGTTGAGAAGGAAAAGAGTTCGTTTTGCGTGGTCTTCAGAAGCAAACGCCGCGTTTGAGAAGTTAAAAGAATCTTTAATTAATGCACCGGTTCTAAAGTTCCCAGAGAAAGACAAGGGTCTAGAAATTTATGCAGACGCATCAGATTACGCAATCGGAGCCGTGTTAACACAAAATAGAAAAGCGATTGCCTTTTTTAGTCGTACATTGAATGATACGCAAAGAAATTATTCGGCAACGGAGCGTGAAACTTTAGCAGTGCTCGCAGCTGTTCAAAAATTTTGTGTATATTTTGGGAGTTCTCCCGTAACAGTATATTCAGATCATGCGGCAGTTACCAGATTATTTTCAGGAAAGAATCTTTCGCCACGCTTAATTCGGTGGACCCTAAAGTTGCAAGAATTTAATCTCATTATCAAACACACACCGGGAAAAGACAATGTAGTGGCCGACGCATTATCTAGAATAAAGTTAGACGAGAACGGCGAGAAAGTAAAAATAGCGATGCTTCAGGCAAAGGTCATTGACTCTCGAGAGACTGTAATAGAAGAAATTGCTAGGGATCCCGAATTCGGAAATATTTATAATTATTTAAAAGACCCAGATAACTTCCAGCATATAGACATTAATGCAATACGAAGCAGAGCACAGAACTATGAAATCATTGATGGTCTCTTATTTTATACTAAAGTTACGAATCAAAATAGTGAATACAGACCAGTCATCCCGGCCAAATTAATTTTAAGTATCTTGCAAGAGCTCCACGATTCGCCTGTCTCGGGCCATTTTGGAATTAGAAAAACAATACAACGCGTACGCGAGGCGGTATATTTTCCGCAATTACAAAAGATAGTTAAAAATTACTGCCAGACTTGTCACACGTGTCAGATAAATAATGACGTAAATTTCCGCCCGGCCGGGTTATTAACTAGTATTGAGTCTAGGTTCCCCAATGAAATAATTGGTATTGACCTCTTAGGCCCCTACCCCAGGAGTCATGTAAATAAGGCACGATTTTTATTAGTCATTGTGGATCATTTCAGTAAATGGGTTGAGTTGATACCACTTAAGCGGGCTTCAGCAAAAGTCGTTGCAGATTCGTTTTTGAACAAATATATTTTAAGATATGGATGTCCAGCGAGGGTGATTAGCGATAATGGTCCCCAGTTTGTAAGCAGTACATTTAAAATGATGTGTGACAAGTTGGGCATTAAGCATATGAAAATGGTACCCTACCGCCCACAATCAAATATAGCGGAACGGGTAAATAAGAATATTGTAAAATTGATTAGAAATTATGTGCAAAAGCACCATTCTAACTGGGATGACTGCGTCGAAGAATTTGCATTCGCCCTCAGAACGGCTAAGCACGAGACAACGAAGAAATCCCCCGCCGAATTGTTTTTGGGCAGGAAGATAATGACCCCCTTAGATAAATTATTTTATGTGAAAGATAGAGCGCCGGAATTTCAAATGGGTGAAATAGAAAAAATGTTGAAGGAGGCAGAAAAGTGCTCCCGGGAAGCGCAAAAGAAACAAAAGATTTACTACGATTCAAAAAGAAGAACCGTAGAATATAAAGTGGGGGAGGAGGTGTTGAAACAAGCCCACGCACTTTCATGCGCAGCAAAAGATAAGGTCGCAAAATTTTGCCCAAGATGGCATGGTCCTTTTGAAATTACAAGAATAGTTGAATGCCGTGCATATTTAAAGAATGAGAAGGGCGAAGAGACTGTGGCAAATTTCGATCAAATTAAACATTATTATCGAAGAGCTAATAATAATATTTTGAAAGACATGTTGCAGGGTCCAGCCTCACAGAATTTTTCTAAGATTCAAGAGCCCCAACCAGGTCCCTCAAAAACAAGAGAACCCAGTTTGAAAAGGAGGTTACCAGAAGAGAGGAAGCCGCAGCCAAAGAAAAGACCACCCCAAAAAGAAAAAAGGACAAACGCTAAGCAACAGTCTCAGCAACCAAAGCGTCTAAGGAAGGAACGTCCAAATGAAAACACTATGAAAGCTCCACCACTACGGAGGGAACAGAACGGCGAGAAGCGAGCCGCCGAAGGTGCCAACCCACAACGAAGGAGCCTACGAGTGCAGGAGAAGGAACGAGCCAGTCTGGAGAGGGAGCAAAGACTTCAGCACAAACGGAAAGCGCCACCCACCATTCGTCCCAACAAGGTGTTTCTGGAGGAAAGAAGATCGACCAAACGAAAGGCGGCCCCAGAGTTTCAATCTAGGAGTAACAAGCAAAGAATAGCCCAAGCCACAGTATATCCAACCTTTCAGGAATGGACAAAAAAACGCCTAAAAGACTGGCAGAAAGATAAGTAGATTCTTTATTTTCTTTTAAAATTCACACAGTTATGTTTCTGATTTAAGTGCAAGTTGCAGATTTAAAAGGGAAGTTACCCGAGTCAAAAGCCGGTTGCCGAAAGCGTAAAGGACACGCTTGAAGGAACAACTTAATTATGCAGCGGAAGAAATTCGAGAGTTCAGTTGAAAAACTGTGAGACTTCGTGAAATGTTCTTTGTAATCCAGAACATGGGATTCATCGATTTTAGTCAAAAGACTCTCTGTAAATAGGAAATTGAATTGTGTTAATTAAAAGCAACTAGTACGTAAGTTGTATAGCAAAACTGTTGTATTATATTTTTCTATGTATAAATAATGAATGCATTTAATGTAAAACTGTTTTCTATGTAATGCATGATTTGTTGTAAGCCTTAAGCACTGGTTTTGTTTATATCGAATATTTTGGAAAAGCGTAAAGGATACGCAAGTTAAAATTAAAATGTAATGTAAAAGCGTAAAGCGCGCTAAATTAGAAAGTGAATATATAAGTGTTATTTAACGCAATGAGCATTTAAAGAAAATTTGAATTGAAGATTGAAAGAATGAATTATATGTATGAAATGCAATTGAAATGTTTGAATGTTGTACGTAGTGTTCTCTGGTTTCACACAAAAGTTTAAAGTTCATTTCATGTTAGAACCTCAGGGCATTTCAGATTTGTTTTAGGGGAGGTCTGAGGTCTTGAAAGTCGAAGAATTAACCCCAATAGAATTGAAGTCAGGTGGTAGTTGTGAACACTTGACAAAGTAAAACTGCGTGTTTTTCACAAACACCACATTTGGCCAGAGAACAAGGGGGAAGTTTTAAAAATGAATGAGTGTAAAATGAATGCGTTTGGCGAAAAGCGCTAATAGAAAATAAAAAACGCGAATACCTAAAGCGCGAATAAAAGGTCATTACGGAAAGCATCAGAGGAAGGGAATGTTGTACTTTTCAGGTGAAATGTACTTATAACATGAAATTAAAATTTATTTCCTTCCAGATTGGAAGGAACCAGATAGAATCCAGCCAAATTCCTGATGGATCTTTTTGATGTGAAGACGGAAAAAGATATTCTATGTTAAAATATCTAAGACACAAACAGAGATTTAAACTAAATTTAAAACTTACAATTGTAAAGGATGGCGAATAGGAAGGAAAATTTAGATTTAGAATTTAGCATCTTCACTAAAAGCCGATTTTAGGCTACTTAGTTTCAGACTACTAAATTCTGGGAGCAACTTTGTAGCATTCATTATTTTAATTAACCAAATTATTTTTAGTTTGAACTTTCCTATCGAATTCTCAAAGTTTCAGTTGCTGCCCGAATTTAGCGCGAGTGAGATATTTATGCAAATCGCATATATCTGTTAGCAGTTAAAAGGCAGGAGTTAACGAGGGGAAAGACAGAGCCTTGGATTTATCGCCGTAAGGCTGTGCGCGCAAAGATTTCCTCTGTCTACTGAAAGTTCGCCTTCATAGGCAATTTGCAATTACCAGTGTTTGCTAGTGAAATTCGCATAATTGCATTTCACTAAGAGTAAGCTTCCCTCGCCGTCCTACTTAGAATTAAGTCAGGGAATTGAATTTGTTAACACACTTTATTTTCATATTATTTTAGTTCAGCCCAAGTAGTGGCTTACTCTCAATTTGAAGAGTTGTAAATATTTGGATTAAAGGGTCACTTTTAAACCCTCCTTCTGACTTTGTAGTTCTTCAACACTAAAGGACATAGCCTAGATCTGCTCACTGTCCTCCACATAAGGTTTCACAGTTTATGCTCACGAAGAAGGTCAAGAGATTGAAGGAGGAACCTTATAATTTTCTTTTATGCGTTAGCAAAGTCTTAGGCAGACCTTATCTTTAGAACTGCAAAGAGAAGACAGGTTTTGAAATGTAGCATAAATTATTTCATGGTTGGAATATTCAAATGTAACTGTAATTCGTTTCTCAGTTATAACTCTTGCATGCAGATCTGAGTAGCTTAACGGACGAATGTAAAATGGTATTGTAATATATGCTGGGATGCCCAGCAGAAAGGAGATTTATTATAAAATCGTCCAAGCTTTAACGGAAAATGTTGGTCGGAAACTTAACTTAATAGAATTTGAGCAAGAAGTAATTAGTATTGTTTAAAATGCTTAGTCCCGAGTATAATTATAATAGAATTTGGTTGTCATTTTGCCGAAGACTTTGGATACGCAACCAAGACATTGATGTAGTAAATCTGCATCGAAAAAATAATTCTGGCTCGGGCACATTCCGGCTAAGCCCTAGAATGTGGGTAAGCATAAGTGAATCTTCCTCAACAACTGGTCGATAAAGGCAGGTTTGATGACAGAATAAAACTGCCCAAAGGAACTTAAATTATGAGAGTTTATTGATATTTTGTTAGTCAAACTGGATCACAGAAACGTTCTTGTGTAAATGTGACAGCAAAATTAGAGAAGCGTAGAACAAACAATACTGCAGAAGAGTAGAATCACACATTGGACAAATACATGAAAGATCATACGAAATTAAGGAAGTTCATTAAAATACTTAGAAGAAGGTTCAGAATGCGACTGCCAAATCAACTGTACAGATTTGAATTTTTTTTAAAAGAAGAGGGAGAAAATAAACATTTAGGTAGACAAGAAAATCGAAAGTGTGTTAGTTATCTTAGATATAACGAGCGATATAAAGAAGTGCCTGAAAACTCTTATTATTCATCTCAATACTGGACTGTACTCGTATATGATGAAAAACTGAAGATTATAATAGCTAGTAAGTTCTTTGGTAACAGGAGACTCATCACCTTATGATTTCAAAAATAAACACACAAAAAATAATATATTTTTGTTTCAAGGGAAAAATTCGTTGATAATTTTTAAATACTCTAGCTTTTTGTTATTAGTTCGGTAAAGAGAAATCATAAATGCTTACAAGACAGGTTTAGCATTCTTCACACAAATGCACTTCAGTACGTGTATAATACAAATATGTTGTTAAATCTATATTTATACAGTCACAAAGTTTTACTATTCCAATAATCTAATATTTTGCTAGAATAAATTAATAATAAGAGTTTATTGAAAGCTAATAAAGGAAAGTGGTTTTATGCATGACTGCCGCTAAATTATGCAAACTACGATTATCTGTCCCCCAAGGAAAATTTCTTTGTGTGGAAATGCCCTGGTTTCAATTTGTGCGTAAAAGCTGTGTGCTAAAAACTCAGTGGAGCTGGAGAGCAATTTTGCTACTTATAAGTCAAAGCATGACAAAGATTATTTTTGACTAAACTTTGTTCCAACTCATAAAAAACTAATAGCTTCTGCGAATATTCAGTTCTGTTTAAATGCTAGTAGGATAACACACACACTATATATAGGTTTCAAGGTTCAAGAAAAATGTTCTTGATATAAAGTTTCAATCATTTGGGGGTTTTATTTTTAGAAAATGAAAAGCCTCCTCTTTTCAACTCATTTCATTCACAAAGTTTTTTCTTAAACTTTGTTTGATGAGAAAAGATAGTAAGTATACTTTTTAAAGATGTACACCAAGGAAAGGAATGCACCAAAGGAAAAAAAAAAGTTCTACATTTCTGTTCTTCTGGGCCGATTGACGAAATTTAATTTTAATTTTGAAAGATATATATTAGATTTATGTATACCACTGTTCTAAGATAGGTGTTTTGACACAAAATCGGACTTTTCCTGAAATAAGATATCTATTTTTCTGAAATGAAATATCGAACAATGGTATCTGTAAATCTAATAGGCATCCTAAGTCGTGCTTTCGAGACAAGAAAAACACAAGTTAAATTTCGTCAATCGTCCCAGTAGAACGGGAGCTGCCTTTTTTTTTTTTTCTTGTGCAAGATGCACCTAATGTTTTAGAAAATTAATGTAGTTTCTTAGGTCAAAGTTTCTTAATGTTATATTTCTCTTTTTCATTATAATCTTTCAAACAAACAGCAGTATTTTGTATATCCAAAGCGCAGTCTGAAGGGTATGAATATTTTTGAAATTCCCTAATATACCCCAAAATTTTAAGTTACGAATCTATATTATTACATTATACGAAATGATCGTTTTTGAGAAATAAGAGTTTTAAAATTAACTCTTGCTGTCTTTGACTAAAACTAAACTTTTTTTTGCCTTTTTCTGAGAAATACATCAGTGATACCTGAGATATTAATATGGAGATCAGTGTAATCTGGAATTAATAACCGAAATATCATTGAAATCGAATGAATTTTAAGACAGCGTATATCGGAGCTTGAAAAGACAGCCATAGTAGCCTTTGATGTTGAAAAATCGCATGCTTGATCGAGGCCCGATTGTGCTAGGGCAGGGATGGGCAAACTACCGCCCGCGGGCCAAATCCGGCCCCTTGGAAGACTGTATCCGGCCCGCGGATAGAATCTTAATTTGCCGGTCCGAGGCAAATTAAAAGAAATATATATTTAAATATTATATCTCCATCTCCTTTTCTACTTTGTTTAAATATTACTTTTTTTCTTCCTTTTGTTCAAATTATTGATGATCTTTTTACTGTCTCTATTTTTGTTTTACAAAACATAAATCGATGGAAATAGCAAGCACAAACACCTTTCAATCGGTAAAGTGTTAAACGCGGAAGTACTTTGGTAGTTATGCTGTAGATTGGCTTAAGAATCGTTATCTGTTTTTCGGGGAGAAGTATGCGAATCCAATATAAGTGAATCAGACCTCACATTTGGCAGACTGCGCATTTTAAGCTCCAGCCAGCGGTCTTTTCTTTTGTCGCGAATTCTAGTATTATTGATTGCGTATGGAAAGATTGCGGACATATAGCATCATTGTGAATAGTGGTTTTGAAATTGTTAAAAGTATAGCGTAGCTAGTGCTTGTTTGGGTTATTCGTAAAATATTTCAACCCCAAAATGTCTACTAAAAAACATAAAGTTGATTCAGAATGCCATGCTTTTAATGATGAATGGACCTAGAAATATTTTTTACAGTTGTAAAAGATAAACCAGTGTGTCTCATCTGCAATGAAGCTGTAGCAGTCTTCAAAGAATATAACATCATTATCGAAAGTGAGTTTCCCGAATTTAATATCTCACGCCCAGAAAATCAGTGCTATGTTTGCTTCATCTTATATATGTGAACAAGTGTTTTCAACAATGAACCTTAGAAAGAATTATTTAAGAAGTAGAGTGACAGATGAGCAGTTAGCCTCGTTCCTTAGAATCAGTACATCTCACTTCGAACCTCAATATAAGAAACTTTTAAAAATGAAAGCGCAATTTCATTCTTCTCATTAACATATTTAAATTGTAATACTTGTATATGTTTTTAAAATTTTAGAAAAATTTACCTTGGCCCGCCGAATTTTTTTTTTTCGATTTTTGGCCCGCGAACGAAAACGTTTGCCCATCCCTGTGCTAGGGTATAGGGTAGGGACAGGATTCCTTCTTTCAAGGTCTCTTAGCATTTAAGAGCTCCTAACTTTAGGTCTGTCTCTGTGAGCCTAAGAGGTATTCAGGCCGTGTCAATAGAATGTTTTGTTCCATAAGCGGTGGAATCCGGTGATAATATCTGGCTCCATTATCATAATCATCAACGCCGAATATCAAATTCATTCTCTAATTTCTTCCTTTCACATATTTTCCTTCTACTTTTATCAGATATTATTTGCACACTTCTGATTTATGGTAGCAACACGCAGAGTATAAACAGATAGAAAAGTATATTGTATAAATTTTAAAAAGTATTTAGAAAAGTATACACCACCGAAATTTTTCTCTTTTTAATTTTGATGAGGTGAAATTAGTAGCCTAACGACAAATGCGCGAATAAGTTAGCCACAAAAGAATAACTAAAACACCTTTCTATCATAAAATAATTTTTTATCAATTTTGCCACTCATATCGTTGTTTATAACAAGTGCCTAAAACTACGGCAAAAGATTTTTAACTTGCTGGCAAAATATTAATTTAAATAGATGATATTCTAATATGAAAAAAGGGCAATTTAATCATAAACAAAACTTGGATTTTATTAAATAAATTTCATTTCCGCTTTCCTGACGAATAAACAAGGCCAATTAATCTCCCCTAAAGACAGTATAAAGAAATTCAATGAAAATTATTATTGTCTTGGCCATTTTACATTTTTAGCCTTTTAACAAGCAAGAGTTTTAGCATTGCTACTGTTAAAAAGTACTGTATTATTGATACCATAAATGCACAGACATACGTAAAGGTTTCGAAGTATCATTTGTGAAAACATAACTTTAAACCTGATTGATACTAATGCGTAGCTTTTAAGTGAGTAAACAAATACATAATTTATCCTATAATATATGCAACTGTCTCTAACAGGTGTTTATTTAATTCATTTTATTTGTTTCTTATTTTTTCCCCCTGGATATATAAGTGAAAAGAGTTAAAAGATTTGCTAGACCCAGGTTCTGTTTTTCAGCATTTTCCAAACTGGCATTCTACTTACAGTAGTTTAGTCACCATGTTTGAACATATAGTCACCTTCTCAGTTAACGACTAATTTAAATAACAAAACTAATTTAATTCAATTTCAAAATCACGCTTAATAGACGTTGGTACATTAAATTGAATAGTTTAATCGTCTAATGAAGAAATATGAATTCTTACTTTAAATTACAGATATTGAAGTTATGCACGTAAGTTGGCGGAATAAGAGAAGTAATAAATTGATAACATAGGAAAGTAAATCGGTATCAGATTTGTCAAAGAAAAATTTTTGTTTGTATTTTATTAAATTTATCGGATAAAATTATTAAAAGATTTAAGCTTACCCCTTATCTACCCCAGTAGTGTTGCAGCAAGCGAGTAGTGGCATTCAAATCATGTGGAGCCTTCAGCGCATCTACAGGTGAGGGACCAAAAGGGAAAAAAAATACCAAAATTAATTCTACTATTCTTTATAAATTACCACCCGAAGTAAACATTTTAAAGCATTTACTAGTCATTTCATTTTAATGGGCCCGTTCGCGTTAATTCTTATTAACGTTTAAATCTAAAAAGGGTTTTATTATACTCCATGTCAAAATAGAAGGTTTCGTAAACGAAAAGAAAATATTAAAATGAAAAAAAAAATATTGAACTCTTGTTGTTATTAATTTGTTTATGTTTTTATTGTTGTTGTTTATATTTTATTGTTGTTGTTTATGTTTTATTGTTGTTATTAATTTGTTTGTTTATGTTTATGTTTTTATTCTTGTTGTTATTGATTTGTTTTAATCAGATGTTTGTTATTAATTACCCTAATTGTACAAATGGGTTTATAAAATTCCTCAGGCTGATATATTGCTGAATTACAGCAGTTGGAGATTCTGAAAAAAAAATGAAATAAATGCAATCCCGATTGAATGGGAATGGATGATTAACAGGGCCCCGTCTAAAAAAGCTGTTGACTTCATTACGGAACGATGGAAAAATTACTGTCACAAGCCATTGGCGTAAAATCAAATCATCTTTACGGAAATGAAAAAAAATACTTACAGTAACAGGAATGATAGCAAATGGTCATATACTGACAGTTATTTTTATCCACAACGGTACATAATTTAATAGTCCTTAGTCTGGAATATATAAAAATTGTACAATAAAGAATTAAAAATTTCTAAACGATTTTTGAACGCGAGATTAAGTCCATGACGTTGCCCAAGTTCTTTCATAAATATTGTTTATTACTCTGTTCATGACTTAGTTTCCTCATTTGTAATGATCTTTGTTCTTTACAATATTTTCTTATTGCGTTAAACATCGATTTAATTTACGTTTGCAAATGAACTAATTCTCCGTATTAAACAGCCCCCAAATAGAGGAAAACTGTTTATAGTACTTTTTTGTAAATTGTAATATAAATTGTTCTTTCTTCCTGTACTTTTTTAACTGCCTTTGGATGAATCGTGTTTTATGTTAGTCGTGATCTTAATACCTGGTATTACCCGTTCATCGGGAGTCGATTGTATTCTGATATTAAATCGCTCATTTTGTTAAGCAATGCGTAATTTAATTTTAGAGGCAAATTAAAAGTCTTATGATTAAGTCGCATGACAAAGCTCTTATAAACAGCAATCTGCATGCCAATGTTATTGCATAACGATGTTATTACATGCGGAACAGCAACAATTTTTAGATCGCATGGGTGATAAATGCTATAATAAGACTACACGAGAAATAGAAATGTTAAGCTATATTGGTTAACTAACACTAAAAATTTGGGTTTTTAAGTGGAATTTACAGTTTCTCTTCGCGATTAAGACGGAAGTTGTGTTTCTTTGGAACGACATCGGGCAAAAAGCTTTGATGTTGGTAGATGCTTTCATGAAAGACTTTATATGGGATACTGGCTTGGATTCACGCCAGGATTGAGGAAAACCACAAATAAACCTGGCTTCACGAGCTTCCAAAATGAAATGAGGACCGTTCGTCGGAGTTTGAGTCCGGTCAAGCACCACTGTTCATGATCTTATCCGCTCGGCCTCTGATATCCCATCGACAAAAGGGGGGGGGGAAGAATTTATAATTTGTAGTTTGCATATTTTGTTAGCTTTCTATCTTCCGTATATGTGAAACAGGATGTTCTGGATAGACGTGTAAAGGTTGGCTTATATGTATAAGGTTAGCATATAAAGGTAATAGGGGTGTACATGTAAGGATTATATTTATATTACGCATATATCGAAAAATAAAATTTTGAAAATATTCGTATTTTTGCCAACCTATAAATAAATAAATAAATTCTCAAAATTAAACACAATATAATGAAGCAGTTAATTACGAATGATGATCATATTTAAGCTTAGATTACTTAAAAGCAATTTTTACTTTAACTCTGTGCTCTTTGAACACTGCGAAAATAAACGAAAAAAAATCTCTGTTACATGATTCATGTTCATCCTCCCTATTTCACGAATAAATCGTTCCGAATGGCGCACGCATGTTTGCCCTCATAGTCGCGACTGCGGCGGTCAAACTGTAGCATAATTCAAACTGATCCTACCGCTATCGAATCAGATTGATCCTCCCGCGTTGTGCCCCGCACAAAGGCGCATGATCGGAAGGAGCGCTGTTTTAAGGAAGTGTATTATAAAATTTTATTTCAGGCTTATTATCTAAGAAGCAAAACATTATTACACAGACTAAGCGACTAGCGCTCAGTTAAATAAGGCGGATTTGATTAATTTCCATGTTGCGTCAAACGCGTCAAAATATTAATCTGTATGCGGCGTTTTCCAGGTGTTGGTATCGTGTTAATGGGCGCTAGATGTTTCTTTTGCCTGGTCAGAATAATACCATCATTTAGCACTGTGCACGAGCGACTTGGCTAAGCCATTAAAGGGGAAAAAAAAAAAAAAGCCAATATGAAAATTTTTAGCCTGTTTATTTCTGTAATTAGTAACATATTACAGAGTTGAAATTTTTATGTTACAAATTTAAAATGAATAGAAATCATTACTTTCACAAAATGTTAGATTAGAGTGGATTATTTCCATTATACTACAGCACGCTAGGTTTTGGTTTGGTTTATATAATTATGGCAAAGCAATCGAGGGCTATCTGCCGAAGGAAATGGATGCCTTTGTGGAGGACTTTCTAAGCGATACTGGCTCGTATACGCGTTACACATGGAGAAAACCACGAAAACACCCATTCGTCGGGATTCGAATCCCGAATAATATTTAGCGACTTTACCGCTCGGTTGTTGGTGGGCTCACAGCAGGCGAGGACTAGCTGTCTACAAAGAGGTATACTTTCCTGGAAGACTTTTTAAAGCGGATTTGCTGATGATTACACAGGGGGAAACCAAGCAAATTCCTGTGCAGCAAGCTTTCATAGGCTACTCATTCGATTCCTGAGCAGCAGTGTGAAAAAAAAATAATATCGAAAGAAAATATTTTAACTCCTAGTAAATTTAGATTTTCTAGTACAATGTTAGAAATGTGATTATGGTTAAATGCATGCTAAGAGCCTTTGATAAAAACGAATATAAAATATGCCAAGAGTGAAGAAAATAACAAACTTTCGATTATTACATGTATTAATTGTGAATTATTTAATATGCCTTCATAATTTTAGTAGTCTGTTCAGTTATATTTATTCTAAAACTTTTGAACATATTCCAAGACATTAACCCTATATAAAAGGCATGGTTAAACCACAGTCCTTTAAGTCCGGCTTGCATTGTAACAAACTGTAGTTTTATCCTTGAAATACAGTTTTAAAGTGAAACATAAAGCGCTTTTTTTAATAATTAGTAATTTTATTTTTAATTACATTATGGCCATAATATCTTAAAGCCCGAGCATCATGTGCTAATAAAAAAAAAATAAAGGTGAACAACAGTATGAAATGTAAGCTCACTCAATTTCAAATTGGGTAACTTAAACGCGAAATAGACATTTAATACATATATACCAAAGGTAAAATAAAAAACTTTAATTTTAATTTGTTATTTGTAAAAATTCGTGGCATGCTAGTGTCAACAAAATACATCGTTAGAAAATAAAATTTAGAATATTAAGCTATTGTTAGATTTCTGTCTTATAGAAAATAAGTAGTTTCAAAAACCTTAAGTTCAGAAAACAATTTCTTTTTTCTTTTTTTAAATAATACGAAAAGTATTATGTGATTCCCACTGTAAAAGTACTTTTAAAATATTTGCTTTATTATTATTATGATTATAAAGAAAATTTTTAAAGAGTTTCTAAAGAATTGTTTTCTTGCACATTATATTAATTAAAAGTATACTAAATATTTAGAAGATACTTAATGCATCGATTTTTTTAACAATATAATAATTGCAACCGTGAATTCATACAAAAGCAACGATAGGTATTTGGGCATTTGCAGCAACATGCAGGTTATTTCATGAAAAGCAAGCTATCAGAAAAGCTTATCTGTATTTCAGCATCAGTGTCATTAACAACAAGGCCTATGAATTGTTATCTCATATAAATCCACTGGAGTTTATGGTTCTCCATGTCAGATTGGACTTGACTTTGAATGTGAGGGAAAATGATCTATGGCCAACTGTTCTTCGTGCCATCGCTTTGGAATTAAATTAATATTCGCTATCCTCCTAGTGAGTGGCTTCATAACTACACTGATGTGACTCTTTTGGATTTCACCCACGGCGCTGGTGCTGGCGACTTCTGTGATCTGTTTTCCTTTTACCTACATGCTGGCTCTCATACAACTCATTTTGAAGGTAAGTAGTCGAGGCCATCCATTCAGCCTTCAACACCTTTCTGTCCCTCTTTCTCTTCTTGGTAAGACTGTAATTTTGTCGGACTCAAGTTCTGCTCTTCAGGCCTTAGCGAGTAACCTAGGAAAGTTGAGCAGAATTCAGGCAAAGATTGCTTTCCAGTGGGTGCCATTACATTATGGCCTTTAAGAAAATGAGATGGCAGAACGTTTTGGAGGGGGAAAATGGTACGGATATTCTTCAAAGGTCTTCCAGAGACCTATCTCTTCACTCTGATAAACTTGAAATTAATAAGATTTATAAAAAATCCTTTCGTAACGCTGGCTGACTGTGTCTCGGACATTCCTCGTGCTACTACTGTGGCTGAGTTTAGACTATTGACTGGACATGACTGCCTTGATGCTCATTTGTTTCGTTTTAATCTGACTTCCTCACCTTGATGTGCTTTGTGTGATTCTGGACAAGTCATGGACGCTGCTCAACTGGACATGTGGTTTGCACTTAAGAGTTTGGTCTGTATTGTAAAGAAGTATTGGAGAGCTCGTTGCCTAATGACCTGATGGTCAATGGCCAGATATTTGATAAATTAAATAAATATTTTAGCATCAATCATTGCTAAATCAATTTTGACCACTTTCGAATCCATTTAAACGATTTTTTTTTGTGTCACATCTGTACGTACGGACCAAATAAATGACTTTTTTCAAAGCGGATTCTAAAATGGATTCAGAAGAGATTTTCCCGTGATGTCTGCAGGTACGTACGTAGACGTATCTACCTGGCATAACTCAAAAACGAGTAGTCGTAGAACGTACACTCACTCTCTTACACGACTCGGTGAACTCATTTTATTTTATATGTTGGTAAATAGTATAATTTTTGCTTTGAAAATGATTGAATTATGTTGTTCTTATATTCCGGTTACGATTTATATACTTTTAGTTAATATGCATGCAATAGTTTTTAGAATTATTAACACTATAAAAATTTAAGTATCGCTAGGCCTAATATGGCGGTTGTTTGTTTCCATTTGAAGCTCTTATAGCGAATTTAGCCAGTTGCTGTACTAAATTCTGTGTCTTTTCACATACTGGGACAAAAAGTTAACTTTAAATGTTTGTGCGTCGAAAATTTTGTCTTCTCGCCCATTGTCCGAATTGCTTGTTTTGGCGTAGAAACTAATTTTAATTTCAAAAATTGCTTTCCTTTAACTGTTTTTAAATGTATTTGGTGTTTTAGGTTTTTCTGTACTTTACAATTTTTAATGGAGATGTTTTGAGTTTTTATACATTTTTGCCATGCTGCAAGTGGAAACTGAATTGATTGAATGAGATATATTCTCTGATGAAAATCGAGGAAATAAGTTAAAATAAAATACAGCCAAATATGTATATAATTTAATAGTTATGTTATGTTTACATCAGATATTTTTCATCAGTAATACGTCATTTTAACAGTATTTTTAGTAGCAATGTCATTTTCCCTTGCTTTATTAAAGGAAAAAATGACTGCAAATTAAAAGTAATAATTTAACATGATTAATATTGCAACTGATGCAGTGGTCGGTAAATAATTCACCCTTCCATGGTTCTTTGTATGATTTTAGTGTGGACTTATAATACAACAGAATTAATTTAATATACCTTCCAAATTTTATTTTGTTGCTTACACTTATCGTTGTTGAAAATCGGAAGCGCAGCCGGTTCGAAATTTTATAGTATGGACATTTGAACATATACTCCATACAGTTACATCTTCACAAGACTAATTTAATTTCTAATTTATATAATGTGCTATCATAAAAAGTCTTAGTGAAAGTACCTTTTTCCCAACATACCGTTATTTATGTGAATTTGCAAAATTCCAAATATTCATGCGGATTTCATGAGTATTTATTTTAATACTAACAAAAATATTTGTAATAGTAAAAAATGCAAGAGTTTTCTCCTTTTACGCTTGCTCTTTCAAATGATGATTACTGGATCTAGAAAAAATATAGATGGTTGCCATATAAAACTTTATTTATGTCGATTTGTATAAATTGCAATACATCTACAGTAAAATTACTTTGATCGTACATTGTTTTGATTTCAACTGCTTTGATTGCAATGTATTAGGTATCATATATTTATTTCATTTTTCGGGCAGCTATAAAATGTTAAAGCATCTGCCTGATGAAAGAAATAACCCCATAAAATAAGGTTACCTTGTCTTAATAATATTTAATATAGAAAGCGAGCTGCATGAATAGAAAATTATGGTTAAAAATAGCACAAAGTCTGGTCAAACATAACAGAAACTCATGCAATCTGTATGTATTTACAATATTGTCTTAAATATTTTCTTTTATTTACTACAAAAATGGCCTTATTCTAAAACAAAGGATTATTCTTATCGATTTCGAACTGTAATTGGCTTTTATTCTGGCATAATTTAAATATGACCCTGGTGCATACAAAAATTGTTTCGTGAAAGTCAATAATAGATCTGTTTCGTAACTTGTAAATATTTAAATTATTAAATTTAACTTAAGATGGAGAGGCAGTATGGCTAGTAATCACAGTTTTAATTCTAGCAGCTTGCGTTTGAAATTATCAATATGCACTATTTGTCTTGAAAAGTTTCCCGTTCGTGCAATTAATAACTGGAAATAATTTAAGCATAGCTGTGCGTTCACAATAAGCATAAAATTAGACAATTTTAGTGAAGCAAATTGATTCTTTTGCTTTCATAATGTTAAGCAATAACTAAATAAGTTATAGTAATCTAATAACGAAATTAAGAATAGCTCATTTGGTGAAAAGTTTTCTTTGAAAATTACTTAGATTTATTTTGTTAGAGTAATGTATGTGTATTAATATGAAAGTTACTGTTAAAATAAATAACATCGCTGTGGCTGAGTTAGAATACAAGCGGTATTATAAAATTTGCATTATGAATTACAAGCCCACTTTTAGATATTACTGTTACTAGAAAGATTTTACGGAAATTTAAATCGATATAAATTCCCACAAGTAATTTTTGAGCACACGTTTTTTTAGCCTTTGTGATTCAAATCTGGGCAATTTTTTCTATATAATTCAGGCAGTAAAAAGCATTTCATATTAGATAAAGACTTTCACCTGTTTATACCACCAAAAGATAAACATATTGCTTTAAATTTTACTTTTGGGAATTTGAATTGAAATTATGTTTATGAACTAGACTAGTTTGCGAACATTCATAACGCATATGGTCTATGACATTCATAATTTTACATGCACGTATACAAGCAAATTAATACATACGCATAGAGCGTCTATCTTGTATTCCAAGTTTTGCTGTGGAACTAGGAAAAGATGACAGCTAATCTTTTCAATAACTTTTAAAGAATAGTCTTGAATGATTATTGTACTCTTTGCATTAAAGCTTGAAAAATGTATATAAAACAAATCCCCATTTTACATATCTATTAGATTTTAAAGGAGTATTTGATTCTATTGCATTATTTTTCCTAAAGAACTAGCTGAAACGGATTAATTTTTTCCTTAATATACACTGGTTATCATAAATCAAGGAAAGATCACAAAAATCACGATTACTGAAAAGGTTACATGTAGAATTTTACGAAACTTACCCACAATATACAACACATAGTAAGGTATCAAATAACATAAAAAGAAATTACCAGACAATTATGGTGGTATAGAAATTAGCACATGTATAAAATGAACAAATCGAAGGTGTTAGTTTGCTATAGAAAAAGTACCTTCAATATGGAATATAATCGTCTCTAGAAGCAATACAGCACATACAGCGATGTGTAATGCTTTCAATTATGCGCTCTATCAGTTCCATAGCCATCGAAGCGAGAGCCATTGCTCTTGTAAAGCAGTTGCAAGTGCGGCAAGGGTCTGAGGGAGCGGATTGAGAGAAACTAGACGTCTCCCTAAAGCATCCCAAACTTTCTCGATAGGATTCAAGACGATGCGAACCCTGTGTGGCCTTGCGTTGTCGTCCTGTAACAGGAAAGCATCACCTATTGCCCCAACATATGGGCACACATAAGCATCAAGGATGCCATCTCTATAAACCTGAGCATTCACGGTTCTCCTGGGAAAGACATGGAGGTCTGTGCGCCCACCCAAAGAGATGCCACCCCAAACACAGACACTGACTCTTCCGTATGCATCTCTTTCACGGATGTTTGACGGATGCTAACGGGTTCCAGGTTCTCTCCATATCAAATAACGCCTGCTATCGCTTTTCAGGCTAAACCTGGACTCATCCATAAAGAGCACAGCCCTCCATTGATCAGGCATCCAGTGGACATGTTGTCGTGCCCACTGCAAACGGTCCCTCCTATGGCGTGAAGTAAGCGGTACGCAAATGGCTGGTCGCCTCGCATGCAGACCACCTTCGTGAAGCCTTCTATGCACAGTTGACGTTGACACCAACCTTCCGGTGGCTGCAGCAAGAGAGGATCTAAGAAAAGTCGGAGTAGCGGTTCTATTCCTGTGTGCACATAATGTCAAATATCGGTCATCGGCGCTCGTCGTAGCAGTTGGCTGCCCTTAGCTGATGACGAATCTGTGGTTTGAAATTGCCTCCAAAGTGGACGAACCACAGAAGGACTCACATTTAGCCATCTGGCCACTTCTGTTTGACTTTGTCTTGCCTCTAGTCTCCCAATGGCTCTCCATCGTAGTTCTGCGGGCAAATGATGCCTGGAGGTCATTGTTACGAATTGCCTACCTCAGATTTCTGATGTCACTATCACAGTGAAATATGTGGGCTTGCTCTCAAACATGGACTTTTATTCTCCTCGCAGATGACGTATTCCGAGTCCAGTTTTACTTAGCTACTCTTACTTGGCAACATATTCAAATTTTACACGGTTTGGCTTATTTTTGAGGGCGTCAACGCTATTTTTGTGGTTTTTCCTTAATTTATGATAACCAGTGTAGCTCAAAATCCGCTTTATTGTACAACACATCTGAAAGTGCAGCACCGCAATGCATAATTAAATAGTGCATGCAATGAAGAAATATGATGAAAATAAATAAGTATTTGTGAAGAAAAACTATGAATATCTCATAAAATAAATACTTACTACTCAAGGTTGAGATGGCTTTTTTTTCACATCTTTGTCCTGTATAACCTTCCGCGCACCTAGCAAAAATTCATGGATTTTTAACATGCTGGTACTTACAACAAAAAGTAAAATAATTTATAGTTATGTAATATATATATATATATATATACTCATTTTCTGTGTTACTAAAATTGATGCTTCTGGATAAATGCTCCCATCGAATTAAGTGAAAGTGAAAATTAATAATTATTTATGAATTGATGGTGTAATTTCAAATTAATATACAAAATCAAACTAAATGCAAAATTACACTGTAGGCTATTAAATTTGCTACAGTATGAAGGGAAGCAGTTATATTACATATCATATTTATATTACATATATGTTATTATGGAAAGATGAAATGATTAAAATTTCAAGTACAGAAACCGGTACCCTGAGTAGTGGCCTCTGGATCGAACTGCCAGGCATTCAGCTAGGCATGAAGCCAAATAGATTCTGGATTGTAGTTATGGGCATGATAATCATGCAACTTCAAATATGAGCGAAAGTTCATCTGCCATATTAGCTGACATCTGTCGTATTAGCTGAGCATCTTGCTACATTCTGCAGTTATTAATCAGACGTTTTCAACTGGTGAGGGATGAGGAGAAAGTGCCAGTCAAAGCAAGAGCCGAATATCCTGTGTATTGAAGAAGCATCAGACAGGATGGGCAAAAATGAGGGCTTGCAATGTTTTTCTTTTAAAGTTGGGATGATGAATAGCCCGAAAATATGGCAAGACCACGGACATTAAATACAATGTAACGGTGGCTGGTCAAAGTTCCAGATATGCGAACTAAAGACGAAAGGGATCATTTACAAGATGTTACAAGATTTCTATATTAATAAGCGGGGATCGCTGAAATCCCGTACATCGATTTGCGTGGTTCTCTTGGACCTTAGATTATTAAATTATCCTTGATTTTTCAATTACTAGATCTTCACTAATGCGAGCAGATGCCTTGGTAATCATTTGAATATGTCAGTAGGCTCTATCTTTCATGCAAATTTCAGGAATGAATTTCGTTTAAACTGTGGTGTATTCAGGTTTAACGATAGCTTTCACAATGCAATTGTTTTACTATCATTTCTCGAAGTGCTATTGTTTTTGCAACTTAATATATATATAAATATGTGTGTATCTACATGTATATATATATATAGAGAGAGAGAGAGAGAAATTTTCTTTCACCTGTAGATACATTGATGACATTATTTCAGTTCACAATTTTGGAATAATTGAAGCTAGTAAAAGTTACCCTGACTGCCTCAAAAAAAAAAAAAAAAAAAAAAAAAAAAAAAAAAAAAAAAAATTTA
>KK118120.1:2683-74917 GCA_000611955.2 Stegodyphus mimosarum | reverse complement strand
AAAAAAAAAAAAAAAAAAAAAAAAAAAAAAAAAAAAAAAAATCTAATTTATAGCATATTGACCATCTAGATTTAAAATACTTAATTATAGGCAAATTAAACTTTTTGATAAAAGAAAACTATTTAATTTTAACACGAATAAATTAATCAGTTGGTACTCTAACAACAAGCCTATAAACCGCATCCCGTCGTCGAAAGAGTCTCAGCTTAAAATTCAGAAAAATTAGTAGAAGGAGTACGTTTTTTGACTTTTTCTTGACTATTTTAAATCTTTACACATATTTCTATTAGTAATTACTTCTACATGCGTGTACAACATTATTTTATTTTTACATTTTAGAATTTTGCGTGTTTTTCCAACAATCTCTTGTTGTATCGTAAACTAATTGACTATTTGAATTTTACGTTTTTTTTTCCACTGCTTTACTTAATTACATCTATAAACTGTTTTATTTTGATTCTTCCAATTTGAATTTTATGAACTCCTATATGCGTAGGCGTAATATTTTCGATCTTTAAAACCACCCTTGATTATAACTGAATTACAGGGTTACTTTTGACCGTCAAGGAGAATTAAAAGGCAATCTCGGATTTTTTGATATGAGCGACTGAAAAATTTTGAACTTTTACACTCTGAAAATGTGAGTTTAGATTGTTTCAAATTGTTACATTTGTTTACTACTTTCAACTTTTCAGCAAGTTTCCGAACTACAATACTTTAATTTAGCCTAAGGCTCACTTTCACACGTTTTTATTAATTTTATTTTATATACATTGCATAGTCTTGAGATTTTGAGTATGATCTAAATTTGATTTTTTTAAAATTAATGTACTGGTGAGTAGTGATTTTTTTTTCTCAATTTATGTATACATTCTGTAACATAAAGAACAACGCACTAAGATAGAGTTATCCGAATGGAACGAAACTACATATGGCCATACCTTACGATAGAATATGCGAATAATTAACTTTTGGCTACCAGTCTCTGAATACCTGGAGCTTAAGCGCATTGCAACAAAGCATCTGGATGCAGAGAACATTCCAATGCTGAGGTATTATTTCCATGCCTTAGTGGTTCCCATCCACCCACGTGAACTACGCCAGTGCCTCGCAGACGCGTTCGAAAACAGTATGAATATATGTCAGTATTTGAGAGAAGATGTTTATTTGGACTAAAGGAAGCATAGCTGTCAAATAGCAGCATCACTAGATATTTGGGCCGCACTGATGCTACCACTCTAGGATTTTGGCAGGAATGGGTGAATCAAACCCGCACAGAGCATTAAGAAGGTAGCGGTCGACCAACAGCGACGATAGAACGCGAGGCCAGAGTGATCATCTGCCCTGATGCGTCCTCATTAACGATCCGACGTGTAACCGGGACACCAGTGACTCCAGTGCCTATTGACAGACGACTCAACGAGCGGGCCTGAAATCACGAAGGCCACTGCGTCGAAGCCCTTACCGTTGCACACCGCCAGGCACGTTTGTAGTGGTGCCTGGAGTATTTGATCTGGGATCTCACGGACTGGAAGAGATTATTTTAAGCAATGAATTCCACTTCCAAGTGAGCTCCTATGACCAGCGACAACGAATCTGGAGACATTCAGGGCAGCAGTGGGACACTTGCGTGATTGTCGTCCGCCACACAGCCCAGCAGTTAAGAATTATGATATAGGGCGTCATTTCATTTGATATAGTTCGATCGTCTCAAACGCAACCCTGGCTGGCATTCTGCCAAAACACATAGACTCGTCCAAAAGGGGTGTTATTACTTGTTGCGACGTGAAAGGTCACGTGAAAGTCTTCTGTTCTTCGGAAAGAGATATGCTGGAAGGAAAGAAAGTCCCCATCCTTCCACTCTATTTTGCGAATAATTCGGTCCAAATGGCGCATGCGTGTTCTCCTCATGGTCGCGGATAAGGACGGTCGAACTATAGCTGGACCACTTGACTGTCATACATGACACTCTTACAGCGTGGAAGTACCTCGACGATATTCTACAGTCTGTAGTGTAGTGCTTACTTTCATGGAACGCAGGCTTACATTTCAATACTATAATGCCCGGCGGTACACGGCATGCCTTTCTATTGCTTGTCTTCGTGTTTCTCTAACAATTCCCTAGCCGGTGCTTTCGCCGGATCTTGAGGATGTGCAGATTTTGAGTATCAGGCGTCTCCGACTGTTCCTGAATCTGATTCTCAACCGGAATGTGTATGACAAGCAATATTGCATGTGGACATCTGCTACCTCTACGAATCAGTGACAGATTACGTCAGGACCAGAGGTGAATCAAAGCATTAATGACTTTTTTTTTGCTTTTGTATCTGTATTTCCTAGATAAAACATTCAATTCTTATGATACTGCTAGCGTTTCTTTTTCAATACATGTGTATATCACATCCACCGATTTTTGGCCCATTCGGATAACTCATTCTTGGTGTGTCGCTTTTTATGCTATAGAGTGTGCGCGCGCACACACACACACACACACACACACTAGCCTAAGAGTATACATATGTCTGTATACTCTTAGATATGTATGTAATTTGTTTTTTAATTCTAGCTAGTTATAAAGTCAAGCTTACGATAAAATCCTTTGTGGTTACTCCAGTAAATGGCACAGTTTTTAATGCTAATTTAAAAGGTACCGAACAATAATCTTATCAAATATCTATCTAATTTTCTACTAAAAGCCTAGTCTCCCAAATAAAATTAATATGTGATGTTATTACTCTGTGAGCTCTTTCTAATTAAACTGTTTTAGACTTAATACCATAGTGTATTCATTTTCAGATTTTAGGGTTTTTTTCTCGATCTCTCAAAACCTCTCTCACCCTCTGTCCGTGTCTTACTTTTGTTTTCAATCCCTCTGAGGATCTCTGAGCAATCAAAACTCCCTTCTGGTTAAACATGTTAAGAATTCTGGACATATTTGGGATTGTACTTCATTTAAAGTTTTTCAAAACGAGCATTAAATCCGGTCGATTTTTTTTCAAAGCTTCAACTTGCAATACATGAAAGTAAGTCTTTTGAGTAGCATGATTCTTTGTTTTAATTCATGTCCTATTTTGTTGTACTTTTTTATCGATTCCATTTTAATTCAAATTTATGATTTTGCTTTTTTTTCCCTAACCTTCTTTTTTAAAATTTTATTAAGGTTTTCCTTCTTTCAAAATTTTTGTTATGCATTGAAGTTTTTTATATGTTTTACTATTGTGAACATTTGCGATGAATATTTAGCAACCAAAATTATCTGTAAACTATTGAATAATGATTATCATATGTGGTAAGTGAAAGAATTAGTTATTTTTCAAGAAATCATAAAATTTAGAGTTCTTGAATTGCACATTTACATATTTTTAAGTTAATTTAGTGAAACTTTTATGTGATTTATGTAACTAATTAAGCTACACTTACTCGCAGATGTATTCCTGGATTGAGGCATAAAGGTTGCACACTCCACCATTTAGACAAAAATTCCTTCTAGGACAAGGCACTATATGTCCATGCAAAGAACCTGTATGAAGGAAAGGTACTGCCAATTAATGTCATAAACTCTATAAAAAATTTACAAGTGCGTAATTGCTGTTACTAATTTAAAGTTCTTAAATACTAATTCCATAACTAATATTTATATTTTTTTGGGCTGTGAGTTTATGGAATTCATAAAAAGTATCTTGATACATGTTTCTATTTCATAAAAGAATAATCTTCATTGTAGAACCTTTAAATTCTATAAAATACTAGATGGCATTGTCAGGGATATAGGAAAATATATGCATTATACAAGGGCTCACTTACACGTCTTAAGACTGCTTTTCTTTGACACTGGATGCGGAACCTGTGCTGTGTTTTTAAATGTCTGTGCTTCCGTGTTTTAATAGTAAAGGCAAAAACAGTCAGACCCGGGGCCAGAGCATGTGCAACCGATGCGGCCGCACTGGGCGGTGAAATTGTTAGAATTTAGGAAGGAATCGGGCGGAAGAATTTTGGATTTGTGGCGTTTAAATACCGGGCGACAAGAAGTCTAGCGCCGGCTCTGAAGACAGTAAACACGAGTTATCGACAAAATGACTTTAGGCCGGCTATCCATTGTAGGTATTAATACTACTTACTCATACGCAGACAGTCAATGTCAATTACTGTGTAAACATCTTGAAATTTTGTCTATTTACTTGGAGCTGTGAGCAAGACAGTCAATGGCAACTGCTATGTAAACATCTGAAAAGTCTATTTGTTTGGATCTACGAGAAAGAAAAGACCACCGTCACAATGTACTGTCACAATGCTCAGTCACGTGTTGTTGTTGTGGTATCAGCAGCTAGCTGTATTTGAAAGCGATGGAACAGCATTAGAATACCACCCATATATCCCGTATTTAATACCGTATGACGTCTTGGCATTCTTGATACTGAAAGGACAAAAGTGTAGAAGGAGGTTTTCTTCTCAGATGAGAGCGTGAAAACCGCTGAGGCAGCAGTGCTGAAATAGTCTATTTACGCTTTTGAACAATTCATTAAAAAGCTGTAAAAAGTATAGCTCAATACTGCAGACTGTACTTTTATAAGAGAAAGTGTACGGAGTCTGCATAGTTATCTGATTCAGAATAAAACGATCAGTCTTAAAAACTTTTCAATCAGCCCTCCTACTTATTTGCCTACCGTGAAATTCCCATTATGTTGTTAAAATTTGATTAAGTCATTAACTGATTGAATATCTCATTTTTTGTCTAATTACATAAATTGATTAATTTTTAAGTGTCTAAAAATCGTACTCATCAAGCTTAAAAAAGATTCTCTTTTAGAAGGAGACCGTTTTTACTTTTTAATGCTTAAAGTTCATTTAACTCATAATTGCATGTAAATAAATTAGCATTAAGTTCTGATGTTTATTTTAAACATTTAAAGTAACTGACATTAACGACGGACCTTTCGAATACGTGCCGAACATGCTGACCACTACACCACGAAGCCATGCGAAGAAGGCGGGAGAAATACCTTATAATATTACATCATAAAATAGACACTTACGAGTATACACACATATTAGATTAGTGATCAGGTTATATTAGATTATTTTATTACGGTAAAGCACTCGGGCTGTCTTCTGGCTTGTGAGAGGAGACAAGGGATGCCTTCTTGGAGGAAATTTTAAGGGAACCAAGTTCTCATTTATGTTAAACATGAGGGAAAGTCAAAAAATACATATCCAGCAAACTCTTTCAGCTTCTGACGGATCAACTGCCAGTGTTCTTAGCCACACGACCATAGTTGGGATTACTTATTACAGTGTTAAATTATGTTGATATTTTTAAATTGTTATATTTACAGAAGTAATTTATGCTGTATATGCAAATGAAAATAAGTGCTTATAATTTATCACAAGAATATCGGAAAAAATAACGATTGAATCTTTGAAAATGTCTTCTAAGTCCATGAGATCTTGTAATGTATGTGTGGAAAGTATTCGTTACAGAATGTGAAAAGAAATGCATTCTTAGCATGTATTTTATCATCAATTAGATGTACTGTCTGTAGTATTAAAATCTGTACTCGCCTGTCTGATTGTTTGTTTGTTTGTAGCAATATCTCCTCCGGAACGGCGGGGAGTTGAGTTTCGAGAGAGGTACTCCCGAATTCCAAAAATTCGACCTCTTCGACCATTCTCATTTTCGTACAATTTTAATCAGGCGAGATATTAATTAAAAACTCTGAAAACGCTAATTTCTGCTCTCATTTTTCCGAATGGCAACAATTTTCGCAGGCTGGAGATAAAAATCTATTTTATTTCGAAAAGTGTTGCCACTGCTCGCTTTCAAATCGTAGTTTGTTAATAAAAAGTCTGTAAGTTTTACAAAATGTGAAATAAAAATAGCGCTGCCAAACATTAAATATATTATTATTGTATAAGTTATTATTGTATATTGTGTTCTGACGTTGAACAAAGAACGCGATTTCATGTGACGCCATTGTATGTCGAAAATTTTTCGTTAATGTCAGCATTTTAAATAAATAGCTGTTGTTGGCAACTTCTTTGTTTCAGACTAAGATAATTGACACCATATGTTATTACCATGTTAATTCCTTTATTGTTATTGAGAAAAATTTTAATATTACATTAAATTTAAATCATGACGTCATACGTATACGTGTTAACCTGAAGTGTCCAAAGTTTTTGTTTACTGGTTTGGCAACAAAATATTACTTACGAATTGGTTGTTTCTTGGGAAGAATGAACTGACTTCATTCGTACTGAAATGTTTTGATACACTTTCTTTTCAGGTGTACATAGAACTCATAAATTTTGCTTTGGTTGCAGCTAGCAACTTTGTATACAGTACATTAAATTAATAGTTCATTTTATTTTCAGTTTTTCAATATATAGAACTTATAAATATTGCTTTGGTCGTAGTCCGCTAGTTTTTATTATTTTACGTGACTATTACGCATACACTAATTTGTTTCGTGCAGGAAGGAGTATTTAGATATAAAATGAATTCAACTTATTTTAAAAAAAGAATGAGAAGGATTCTTTTCCCTGCACAAATGAGACGTAAAACATACACAAAATATTAAAAAAAGAAAATGTTATCATTAATAGTTACGAGAGAGAGAGAGAGGTATTTATTATTGCATATTTTTATTTTTTAATTAGTTTAAAAATTAAAAGGTTTACCTGTTGCTGTTAATGTCACATTAACTGTGGCAGATGCAGTGGCATTTCCTAAAATATTTTTTGCTAAACATTTATACAAACCACCATCCTCCAACATCACTTTGTTAATTACTAAATGTGAGTTTCGTCTGAAAAAAACAAATTTGATTTTGTAATATTCAAGTACATATGATTTTATACATTAATAATTTACTTAAAAGCTATGCTATTCTAATCTTTTACATAAAATCAAAAGAAATTTAAATAGAAATCAGAAAATTAACAGTTTGATTATAGTTGGAAGCTGGTTTCTTGAATTCTTTACTTACTCTGAATTCTAACTTTTATTTTATCAAAAAATGAACTAGCATCATTATAAATATAATCTTAATTAACTTTGCAGTTTCAAAATAGAATCGCCATTGAGTCTAATGCTTACAAATTTGTCATTGTTTTGAGTGTTTTGATAATTTTTCCGCGGGGGAATATTAGCAGTGTACACTTTCATCTTTTACATCGGTTCACTGAAATAAAATTTTAATAGGAATCTATGCTGAATCATTTTTGTGAAAAAAACCTTTTGTTGTTGCTCATTATGTGACTGAACCGCATACTGACCCGATTTCATGTCATGGGATAATAAGTTTTAAATTGTAAAGTCAATACTGAATTAACAATGAAATATTGATAATGAAAATAGGTACCTAAGTCCGCTTTTATCTGCTACTAAGGAATATGAATACGAATATGTTCTCTCTTTCTGCCTTTTGCAGTAAATCATTAAAACCCTTTTCATGTAAAGAGATTTTCAAGTGACTCATAAATCATTCAACTATTACGTAAAGTGTACCCAAAGTAGAGAAAAAATCGTGAAATTTACCTATAAAAGTCCTTTTTACAGGATTTCAGCTCCATTGCAAAAAGCGATCTAACCAGGGAATTTGAATAGTGTTCATAAACCACATAATTTCGCCACCGGTAAATATGGAAAGTTTCAAACACATCGAAGGAATTAACTAAGTGGAATATTGATGGTTTGATGAAAAAGCTAGATTATTAACACATTATTTCAAAATAGAAGTTGTTTATAGACACGCCCAAATAAGTATCGAGTTTCCGTGCTCTTCATATGAAGTAATAATTACATAGAGAGAATACAGAGCCATTAACACCAATGAACACATACCGTAGAAATGAAGGTTAGGTTATTCGAATGTGGCAAAACCACGACGGCTATCCGCCTGACAGGAGAAATGCTTTCGTGGGTGACTTTCTTTGAGAAACTGACTAGTATTCACGTAGAAACGAAAGAAATATATTACAGGCTGTCTTTATTATTAGATGGAATACATTACAGAAAATATATACCTGGAAAATTTTCTGAGATTTAAAGATCATTGTAATTTTACTAGGATTGTAAAGAGTATTTATAAATTTTTTTATTTTCTTTGCTTGTGATATAGGGTAGCAACTGGCTCACCCTTCAATGAAAGATGGGCCGCCACAAAAATCATTTATAACACAAGAGGATAATATTAGGTATGTTCCATTGATAAATCTAACAGGTAGTGTTACTGCCACTACATGGAAAATTAGACTTAACTGAAAA
Organism: Stegodyphus mimosarum; assembly: GCA_000611955.2. Lineage (NCBI taxonomy): Eukaryota > Metazoa > Arthropoda > Arachnida > Araneae > Eresidae > Stegodyphus > Stegodyphus mimosarum. The sequence goes on along the minus strand of KK118120.1, from coordinate 66,651 downwards.
CTTTATTAAAACATGGTTAAAAATGGGTAAGGTCTGAAAGCATTTTTAGGTCAGTTTTAAAAATTTAGTGACTCAAGAGTGAATATTCGTCAGCCTCCAAACTTCAAGAAATCAAAAACTTTCTTAAGAAGTTAAACGATATGGAACTAGGAAGACCTTTGTTAAAGTGATGCATGGATTTCTGAGAAATAATAAATAAAAAAATTACAGATAAATGTTTCTAGCATCTTCGGACAGTTAACCTAAGTTAGGATACAGAAGGTCTCTGAAAATTTATTTTTCGCACACAGCTTCTAAGTTCGCGCAGAAAAAGTCTTGATGGAAATGTAGAAAGATTCCTTCAGGATATTCATGAAATGGCGCAGAAATATGAAGGTAGATGGACCCAAACCTTGCTGGTTTCTAATTAAAGAAAATGAAAATATCTAGAAGGTAAAGAAATGACTTAAGTCTTAAAAATATTTTTCATTTTAAAAATACCTTTTTAAACGACTTGCCTCTTTTAATTTAGTGTTAGTACAAATAGAAGCTCTCATGCTTCGTCATGCAAGTCCATGGAAATCTTCTAGAAGTGCAACCTGCCACACGTCTTCTATAGTTTCATATAAATCAATTAAAGACGCTGGTAATGGATGACGTGTTTGTTCATGTTTTGCCAGAGTATCCCAAAAGTTTCGACAGGATTTAAATCCGGGCTTCTCAGTAGCCATGCCAACACGGAGGATTCATTGGAATTCTGACAGGAGCAGTTATCTTGCTGGTACATTCCATTTCCAGTATTTATTAATTTACGACTTTTCATGTAATATGACAGTTGTTATGTACTGAAAGTCATTGTGCAGGCGTGAACTGGATAGAAATTTTTGATGGAAATTTTGCCCTGCATACAAGTTTTGTGTTCGATTTAGGAGGATTTAGAAAATCAGTAAAAGTCTTGTTTGTACCCGGAATATCTTTTTTACTATACAATGAAAAAGAATACAATAGATTTATATTTTATTTATTTCATATCTTGACGGGGATTTGAGCTTTAAATAATATACTTCAGATTTTACTTTAATTATAATTCCTAAAGTTTATGATTAGCGTATAAATAATTACTAAATATATTTGCCGAATACCGATTTTCTTTAGTTTATAGCAAATAATTTGATAAAAATGATAACCAATAAAACTCTAACGTTTCCTCAATTTTTGATGTAATGCGAATCAGCTTCAAACACATTATATTCCTTACTCATTTACAATTTATTTAACTATTCATCACAGCTGTGTTAAATAATATGTTGCAAGACTTTGTCTCTTTAATTAATCGAACTCCCGTCGTTGCCTCGGATGATGAATATACGCTAAAGGAAGTAATAGATATACCTAAATATACCAAAATGACATACCATTATCTTGCCAAAAACTGATAGAAGAGAAATGGTAGGTGAAAATAAAATAAGATATGCCGTTAATGGAAATGGTCATGAATTTACGGACTTACGCGCGGATACTAAATAATACTTCAAAATATTTGTTTAAGGTTTCTTCATTCATCAATAATATTCATCATCCTTTTAACATCTTTTTTAAGATATTCTGATATTCTATTTTTTCTTTTACTTCAACGCATATTGCATTCTGAAAAATACAGAGCATAGGCAAAAATGACGCGGTTTCAAAAGTTAATAAAAAAATTTTATTTTTGTCTTACATGGACACTGCGAGGGGGGGAAAGGGGGACAGTTTTATGTCTCCCGTTCTACTGGACCGATTGACGAAATTCAAACTGCGCTATTCGTGTCCCGAAAGCGCGAATTAGGATATATATTAGATTTATGTATAGCAATGTTCTAACATAGGTATTTTGACACAAAATGGGTCTTCTTCTGAAATAACAAACCACTTTTTCCATATTTCGATTCTATGACTCAAATTATGCCTAAATATTAAATTTTGTAAAACTTGGTGCAAAATTTACGGAGGAATAGAAAAATTTAATTTTGCGAATTTTTTTCAATTTCTTGGCGAACTTCTTAATACATAGCAACCCATTTTCCAATCCTTTCCATTGTGCAGGGCGGAAAAAAAAGTCACATCATTCCTACCTTTTTACATTGAGCATAAGCGGAAAAAAAGTCACGTCGTTCTATTTTCAAATAATTTTGGTAAAGTGCGTAAACCACATTACATGTTATTATTATCGCTTTCAACAAATATGCCAAATTGCAAAACACGCCAGCATATAAATTCACGTATATCTTCGAAAATGTTGAATAAAAAGCTCTAATTTTTTGCAGGTATGCTTAGAAATACATCAACTTTAAGATGATTGTAAAAATTTTATAGGTTATACTTCAAAATTTTTTTTGAAAAATTGATAAAAATTATTTAAAAATACGAATTTAAAAAATAAATCACAAAAAATGGGTGTGAATTTTATTTGGAGTGAACCTAAATTTAGAACTGTGAAAGAAGGAGTCAAGTAAGTGTATATATATCAAATTCAATTAACATTGAGGAGCTAAGAGTTTGAGATCGAATTTTTCAAAAATACTCGGGCGAATTTTACAATTACAATTTTACAAAGCAGTTTGGCATATAATTTGAGTCTTAGAATCGAAATATGTAAAAATATTGGCATGTCTTAAAAAAAAGTCCGATTTTGTGTCAAAATACCTATATTAGAACAATGCCATATATAAATCTAGTCGCATTTTCGAGACATGGAAAACGCAATTTGAATTTTGTCAATCGGCCCAGTAGAACAGGAGATATAGAACTGTCTTCCCCCCCCGCAATGTACATAACACATTAGGTACAATAACTTTCAAATTTCTTATGTGTTAATTATGATTCTTATGTCCGGCCCTCCTGGGTCATATGTCACCCATTTATGTGGTAATCAATTGCATTCTAAATTCGGTGCATCATATACTTTGTATGGGCTGTGGTGTATACGTTGACCGATATCGAAATTCTTAGATGAATGAGAGTTATGATAGTAAATGAACATTGTCTTTAACAAATTCCAAAATAAAAAAGCAAATCATATGGTGTAAGATCCGATGAACAAGATGGTCAAGAAAGAGTACTGTTGTCTCCATCTCAAGCATATTCAAATCAACGCTACCGTTTGCGAGGGAATATAATTGGAAAGCAAAGACAAATTAATATTCAGTTTAGTAATTTTTCTGTACATTAAGCAATGAGTCACCTGCCATAGTTGCTTCATATTTACATTTTCAGAACTTTGGTTTTCAGTGCTCTAAACTAATATGTATTTCCTTTCAAAGCGACCAGGCATGTGTTCAACGTGAATACGAGCCAATGCTTCTTAGAAAGTTCTCTACGAAGGCATCCCTTTCCTTAGGCAGATAACCATTAAAGTGATCAGTTAAAATTTCGATACTTTCTTATAATTCTTTGTGTGACTGGTAGTTGGCTGATGGCTTTAGTAACCGAATCGATCTTAAATAATTAAATTTCTCACCATCTTGAACACTTTTGTTTTCGTGAATGGACTGTTTTATACTGGAACGAGAATTCCCGGAATTTGCAAAAATCACCATTAAAAATTTTTAAATTAGGCCAGGAAGAAAGAAATTTATGAATTGTTTTGAAGCATCATCGCGACGCTGATAAACGTTTGAATTAAAATTGCTTTAGATTTAACTTCAGGCAAGGGGAGTTACATAATTTCCGCTTTCTCATGTCATTTGTTATTAAATTTTAAATGTAGAAGATTCGATTGACCGTAACTGTAGAATAAGAGATTCAGTTTTCACCACTGTTACAAATTAATAAAGAAAATTGAGATGAATTGCTAAATGAAAATCCAGGTGTTTGTAACAATTGCTTGTGCTAACCGAGAATCTAATTTATTAAAATATGACGAAATTAAAAATGTGCAAAGAACTGTGCAAAAATTAGAATGGGAAGTAAACGTTTCTTAGAATACAACGAAGCCACTGTTAGATGCCAGCCGAGAGATAATAGATAACGAAAATATTCAATTAAAACCAAAACAATTTCGCAGTTTTCTGAAACCAAAACTAACTACAATGCTGAATTACCCCGTATTATTCTAGGTACTTTTTAATGGTGATTTATGTAAATTCCAAGAATTTTGGCTCTGTTATAAAATAGCCATTCACAAAATGAACGCCGTTGAAGATACCGAGAAATTTAATTATTGAAGACTCTTACGTACCAATTTTGCAGCTAAAGCCAAAAGCCGAGCCGCTCAGACGGGTTAGTGGTTAGTGACTTTGACTACCGTACGGAAGAGTCTGGGTTCGTATCCCGGAGAAGGCAGGGATGTTTGCAAATGTATATTGTCTTTGCGGCGTGGGGACACTTTATGACGAGCCGAAAGTCCTCATGTTTGGTTTGTTGGTAGAGAAAGAGGAGTGGGAGGTCCTCGGACCCCCCCCCCGAGGTGCTGTCACTCAAAATTGGGATGAAACTGGGCAAAATCGCACTGTCACCTATATGGTGCTCAAGACTCTTGCCGATGATAGGTATAATTATGCACTCCTTGCCACGATGAATTTCGTGAGCTTATTTTGATGAGGTCAGATAAGTGACATTAGTCATAGCACAGCCATAAGCCGACTGCCATTAAAAGGAGATAATTCTAATAAGAAACCTATCAAAATTTTAGCTGGAAAGAAAGAGAGAGTAGTTAGCGCACATATGAATGTTCTCGTATTTTTTGGAACAGTTTGTCGATCCAGTGATAAATCCAGTTTGATAAAATTATGTGATAAAAGAAAGGTTCAAAGTCGCTAAAATATTGCCTGGAACGACATAAGGGTTTATTAAAGCTATTAATATTTGTCAAAGTTTTGACTGGTGTTCAATACTATTCAATATTATTATACTGCCATATTAAGTGAACACCTCAAGGGGAGGGAAAGTATGCACCGTTTCGAGAGAGACCACATTGAAAACTTTAACTTTCGGAAATTGATCGCACTGATGTCACGCTATGAAAGCACTTTGCACTTATGCTCCGCGCCGTAGAGCGCCATTTAAAAAAGTTGCTCTGACGTTACATCATCAGGATCTCAAAACGGGCACACAAACAGCCTTCTGCTTCGACACTATACTGAAATTAACTCCTCATCCGTACATTAAGGGGACAGTAGACGTTCACATTTTTTTTTTAAATTATTATTATAGAGATATGAAACTTTGCATGCATGTGTGTTTTACCATAGTTATATCAAATATCTTTGAAAAAACTTTCTGGCTTACTGAAATTTAATTTCTTAAATTAAAACATTTTTTTTTTCAAAATGCTCCTTGCCACTGCATTTTCTTTTTTTCTATTTTCCTTTATTTTTATTGAAAATGCATTACAAACCCAGTTTGGTATCAATTAGTGAATTGCATAAAATGTTAATTTTGAATTAATATTTCTTTTACACATACCTAAATTTTGGACCAAATTTCTCACTTCAATACACTTTAATTGAACTTTTATCTCCTTTATGAATCAGCATTCAAAAATGCATACCAACTTTTGTTACATGTATAAACACGAATCTAAATTACAAATTACAATCATTTTGAACATAAACTAAAGCGCATGGACCATTTTGAAGATGTAAAAATCACGAAAATTTACTATGAAAAAAGTATTTTTTAAGAATATTTTTACTCTTACCTTTAATAATTACTTCTCAGTATGTCCTAATCCATGATTTTATTTAACATAAAATATATTAACACTGTTTTACGTATGCATAAATATTTTTTCTACTAATAAAATTGAAAAATGGTAAGAAATACTTGAAATTATTTTAGAAATTTTCTTGAACACTTTCAGTAAATTCAACCAAATATATTTTTTTAAACTAAGAATCACTTTAAAAACTTCCTGCACCTACTCGCATTCTCATAATGTTTAGCTATTTTATACACTTTTTTTTTAATTCTTCTTTTCTTCTATCCAGTCGACACCTCTTTTCGGTTTGTTCTATACGACGTTTATTTTGTCTCTGCCCAATAGATATTGAACATGAATTTATACCTTCCTGTTTCATAACTTAAGTATTTAAACATCTAAAATTAAAATTACTAATTGCTTTAATAATAGTCATTTCGAGTCTCTTTGTTGATACAAATGTTTCCTTGGGGAAATTCTTCCAAATGACACTATGTAAACTCTCGTTGGTGTTTTTTTTTTTTTTTCAGATATGCATCTTGCTATAAGTTCATTACTGACTAGTCTTTGATACACTGACAGTATTTTGGATAAAAAAAGCTACTGTTAATTTGGTTTTCATCATTGAATGAGATTTAGGTTTATTAATTTTGGCAATGGTACATTGAAAAAAAGAACTCTATGATATGGCAGCTATTGGGCATTTATTATGTCTGGGTGAGTCATCTGTGGAAGAACAGTGAAACAAACTTGTATAAATTGCAGTCTTCATATCTTACACATTCATACCTTACTAATAGTAAAACGTATTAGTTGGGGAATTAAAATAACGCTACTCAAATGTTTGTTTAGCTATTTTACTGAAATTTATTTAAATGTTCCTTTAAATATCATTAAAAAGATAAACAATTGTATTCAAATGCTTATAACTTCTTTAAAAATAATTTTACACACAAGCGGGTTTTTGTAGACGATAGAGTAACAATCGTAGAATATTGTCATATGAAATTTGTTTCCCCAATTTTTGGTCGATTTTTACTAAAATCTTCGTCTACTGTACCCATTAAGCGTGAGAAACGAACTGCGAGCAATATATGAGTATCTTGGATGAATCGAATACGTGAGTTGCATAGATTTAATTTTAATTAATTAAGATTAATCACATTTTCTCTTATAATGCGTCTTATTTCCTGTATAAAAGGGAAAAAAATCTGTTATTAACATTTCAAATTGCACCATTCTTTTGTATACGTTCTGTATAAGATGAAGAAAAGCAGTTTGCTTCACTTTCTAGAAGAAATTATTGTAACTAGTTATAGCGAACTCCAAAGTATATATATATATATTGTCCTCACCTTTTAGATCTCACTTTGATATGGCTTTGATCAGCTATGATCCTGAGTTCGTCTTTGAACCATACTACCCGTGGAGGTGGGTTTCCTGAGAGTATGCACGTCAGTTTTAACTTGGAGTTCACTTGGACGTTTATGTCATTCAGACCCCTAACGGTAGGTGCTCTGGCTGTAAAAAACAAGAAAGATAATAAAATGAGGAAAACGAGACAGAAATAGAGTTTCTTGATATATCTAAAACAATGTTATATGTAAGTTTATCTATTTATGAAATTTTTATGTTTTAAATACGTTACATCTAATCAACGAGAAAGTTTTAATTTTAAAAATTGGTATTTAAAATTTCCCTTTTTAATTTTAAATAAATACCATTGCTGATCATTTCTCTGGTGTTAATCGGCCGTTACAATAAAAATCGATATCGTATATTAGTTTTCGAACTAATTACTCGTATTAATAAATCATTTCTATATGTACTTATTACGTAATCGTACAAGTATGCGGTATTATACCTACATTCACTGTTTGCAAGATATATAGTATAAAAGGAAAACTGAAGCAATGTATTAGTCGCTGACACTGAAGGAAATTTTTCAAAATATGTTAAAAATAGTTGCAAAAAATATTTTACTGCTGATAAGAACATCCTCTGAATGCATCCAGTCTCTTTGATACTGAAAGAAATGTTAGTACAATGCTGAATTTGTCTAGACCCGAATTTCAAGCTATAATTTATTCTTATCTGCACATAAAAGTTTTTCTATCAATGAATGTAAACTATTCATCAACAACTTACAATTGCGTTAAACTTTGCAAAATGCTTCCTTGTTTAACTACCAGCTTTAAGATGTAAGAGTTATAACTTTCCGAGCGGCTTGAAACTATTCCAGCCGCTCAAAGAATAAAGATAACACGCCTGCTGTTTATTCTACCACAAATGAGAGCACCATCCAAAATCTTTGAGCAGCGCACTCATTCTTCCATCAACGAGCAGTCCATCGCGAGATGGGAGCACTGGGGATCTTGACTGTATATCTTCGCATGGGGAATAAACCACAACAAAAAGGAAATGAATCCCATGTTTCATTTTGTAGGTAAGGCGAAGCGCCGGTTAAGCAAACAACAAGCAGTCTGCCTTTGCAGAGATCGTCTGGAAGTGCGCCAACCTGAGCAGTTTCGTAGTTTTTTTTCCCCCCTGCTCTTTAAATCCATTCCACCAGCGTCACTCCCCATTTATTCCATGAGATGAAGGAGGAGGAAAAGAGTTCTCTGACATCAACAGGTCCTAGGGAACACAACGCACGAGTCATCGGGATCAGCGGGAAAAATGAATCGAAACATCTGCAATCGTAAAGTTAATTTATGTCTATTTTTTATTATTTGGAAATGCCACTGATAATTTTCTCATTTATTAAATTTCATACCGTGTCATTAGAAAATGCAGTTATAAAAAGAAAAGGTAACTAAAATGACTAAATTTAACGTCAATAAGAAGTTCTGAAAAAGCCTAGAAGCACCTTAAATTAGAAGAAAGTTTGTCAGACTTGCTGATCAACGTTAATTTTGATGGTAATGGACAGATTTTTACAGATAAAATTTATAACACGAGTAGAAAAGAATGGAAACAAAGTATTTTCGGGAAGATAGCAGACTGATGAAGATATCAGGTGAATTATTTTGATAGAGGGATAATCTATAAAATTAAAGGAAAAATTACGACAATGTTATTATTTCTAAGATAATTAACATCTATAAAATTAAAGGAAAAATTACGACAAAGTTACAATTTATAAGATAATTAAAGAAGTGCAGGAAAATAATTTGAAGTGACAATTCATTACTACAAACCTACACCCAAAATGGAAATTTATACCAGGAAACTATGAATATGAATCCTTTATTAACAAATGTCGAAGAGTAAGAGGTTCTCGCTTGCATTTTAAGCTTGAATAATAACAAAAAATGGTACACAATTATTGTCTGGATGTAGAATATAGAATCACGCGGCACGGTGTTTAAAAGCTGTGCTGGTTGTCGACGGACAGAAGCTGCAAATAAATTTACTTTTTTTGATTTGCTAAATTATTTCTTTGCTTAAACACAAATTAAATAGCCGAGAAAAGAAAAAGCGCTATTTGATTTTTCTGGTGTTGAGCAAAGTAATTTGTACTCTACTTTGAATTCTTAGATCAAAGAATTCATCGAATACTACCATTGCAGAGATGCAGAAATTAAAATAAGTGTCTCTTAGAATAGCTAAAAACTGAGGATTGAAGCTTTCTAACTGATGCAATTAAAGTTTGGTTGTGAAACTTGGTGTTAGGCACGAATAAGGCGCAAGGTCGATCATATGTGGTCATAGCACTGTTTAACAAATTACAGTGGAGTCTACAGGAGTCAGCAATTCTATCTGATTTTCTGACGTAGCTACACCATGAATGAAAAAAAAATATTCAACTTGCAACTTGAATCGACGAAATATTTGATAAATCAAACCTTTTTTGAAAGATGCTGAAATTATTTTCTTTCCATATGTTTATAAAAACATCGGTTATTATTCTTTAATCATAAATGTCATGGCTCAACGTCTTCTTAGTAAAATCCTGAAATGCGAAATAATTTGGTTTTGGGGGGTTATTTATTCATCCACATAAGATTCTTGCTTTTCAGAGCATCTGTAAATGAAATTCCTAGAATTTTAATTCAGCACTGTAATGTATATTTTTATTTGGAATAAATTAGAATTTATCTTTTTGATGTCTCTGTTTTATTGTATAAATACAGAGTGACCAGAATTAAAGAACACTATTTCAAAACTGCCTATAGGCAAAACCAGTTACCAGAAAATCGTTAAATTTTGTGACTGACTGAATGAAGGGATGGGAATGTCTTTTAGCGAAAAAACGTTTGTTAAAAATAGTGCCAGTCTTTACTTTCAAAACTGTAATCAAAATGTAAATCTTTGTCGACGTAACGCAGCAGATGTTATAAAAACCTAGAAACATTCTCTGAGATTTTGTTTTCAATGCACTTACTGCTTACGATGATGGTAAGTTTATAAGATCGTGCTTTCTTAATAAAACTGTTTAACCAAAACAGTAAATTCACAGTAGCTTCGCTACAGAAATTTCGGACTTTGAAGGAGATTCTAAGAAATCCGATGAATATTAAAGACCAGCGGAAAATGATAACAAAATATGAAGAAACAGGATCGTTTTCTGTTCGTCCTAGAAGAGAAAGAACACCTGTTTTGCAGAAGCAGAACAGGAGGTTGCGCTTCAGGTGGTAGAGGACACAGCTTCAAATTTTCAGGCTAGCAACAGTATCTGGCGTGTAGCAGAGGTGTTGGATAGGCCACATTTAATTGTCCATAAGATCTTGCTGAATATCCTCCGATATCCTTACAAACTTTTAGTGGTGCAGCGGTTGACATGATTTTGACGCTTGATTCTGGCTCTCGCTTTAGTTTCTTGCTAGCTTTGATATTGATTCAGAATGGCCTTGGAATACCCTCTGGACAGACTGCACCGTCCGAATGATAATGCTTCCCGTCTGTCCGGTGAACCGTTGCCCGGTGAATCACCGGGCTACGATATGCATCGCTGTTAGAGAACGAAATTGTTCCGGCTCTGCAAGCACGTTAGTGCCTTACACGCACAATCTCAATGCAAGATGTAACTTCTCCACACATTGCATGGTATGCTACGAATGTTCTTCAACGTCATTTTACAGAAGAACATATCATCAGCTGGCAATTTCGTGATGTGTGGCGTCCGCGATCCCCAGACCTCAATTCATGCGATTTTTGGCTTTGGGGACATTTAAAAGATTTGGTAAGTGGGGGCAATCCAAGAACTTTACTAGATCTTAAAAGTCAACATTAAAATCTTAAAGCCACGTCCTCTCAACTTTTCCCAGCACACACTTCGGTCAATTGTGGAACATGCCATCTTGTGATTTCAGATGGAAACTCAAAATGATGGTCATCATATGTAACATGTTTTGTCTTAAAAAATTTTGTAAAATTATAAAACTGTCGTAAAGGTGGGGTTAAATGTATAATATATTAATACAATGGTCCTCTGGTGGCGATATTTGTAACTAATTTTTTTTTCCGCTGAAAGACATTTCCATTCCTCCATTAAGTTTGCCACAACATTTCACAATTTTTTTATGACTAGTTTCGTCTGCAGTCAGCTTTAAAATAGCTTCCTTTTAATTCTGGGCACCCTGTATATTGGCTTCAAAAAATTAAAATATAACGCTTTTTTTTGTTTCATTGTTTTTATTAAAAGTTCTCACATTGTTCTCTAATGTTTCTAAGAAATGAGAGAAAAAGAAATATTATTATCAAACAAAAAGAAGAAGAGATTTATTTTTACTAACACTTTTAAGTGCACTTAAAATGTCATGGTTCAGGCCTTTAATTATCTAGTAATTCTCTCTCGGAGCAGGGCCGATTTCATGTCACTAGCAACTTATTTGAACTTTTTTTCTAATGTACATACACGTGTAAAACTATTTCCTACTATACACGATTCCGTTTTCATCTTTATTTGCTAAACGTATTTACCTGCCGATCTACATAGAATCCGAGGTATTTTCAACTACAATTCATCGAAAAATCTTTGAGAGATTACAGGATTTGAGAATTTAGAGGAGGCTTTGGGTCTGAATGGAATTGGCTTACTAAAACGGAGTGTTAATGAAAAAAAAAAAAAAAGATTATTAATAAACTACGAAGTTTTACTTTGAGGAATCTTGATATTAGTGCATACTAAATGTAAAATGTCCGCATTTCTGGGAGCTGGATGTTGGATTATAGAACACTGAAATTTAAAAAAAAATTATTAGTTAAAAGGGGCTTTGTTCCTAAAGGATTATTGTTTTCGTTTTGCGATTTTCGTTGATTCGCTATAAATGTCCGATTCACTTTTCAAATTGTTGCCACCAAATGTTATCGCCCTGTATTATATTGATAGAAATTAAATAATGAAGAATCTGCATAAATGTGTACATATTTATTTCTCCAAATGTGTTAAACAACGGTACCTAGAGCCATCCAATTCTGAATAACGTACGTTTCCACCCGAATATGCGCATCTGGAAGCCCAAATTTGGACTTTGGAATTTGTTTTATCTATTTCATATTTTCTAAAACTTTAACGAATTTTTGATGAACAAACTCAACGATTTAAAAGTCAGCAACGGCAACACTCTACGGGAAAGGAAGAGAGGAAAAAAAAAAAAAAACTTTTTATCTCCAACGGGCGGAACTATGTATCGGAAATTCTAAAGATATGCTCATTTTAAAATTATTATTAATTGGTTTAAGCCAAAGAACATGATATTTAATAAATAAAGGTAACACACAAAACGTTAAAAAAACGCCCCTTTGGACGTAATTTAAAATCTGAAACCTTTCAGATTTTTTTCTCCTTTGTATTCATTGTATTTCTCATATTCTTAATTTCATTTGCTTCAGTTTTTTCTTTTTTCTGCTGCATAACATTTGTCTAAGTTATTGAAATATCATTTCTTTAAAATACCTTTTCTTTATTGAAATATCTTTTCTTTCTTCTTTTCACATCTCTAAAGTGAAAAAAAAAATTTCTGGAATTAAAATTACTGCGAACTCTTTATTATTTGAAAATAGAAATATCGTCTTGTACTATAAAATTTATAGTTCTTCTTTCAGAATATCGCAAGTAAATTAGTTGTAGATTGAATGTTATGTTTTTGCTCTTTTAGAAGAGAAATATTCCTGTTTCATTATTCAAAAACGTTGTGAAATGCGTGGCATTAAAATTCCTAAGTACGGAATGAACAGCATTATTAATCGGAAAGAGAAAAACTGACAGTCACTATTATATCATGGAAAAAGACTCCAAACAATTACTCCTACATGGAAATCAATTACATCTACATGGAAAGAAGACGCCAAACGAATACCAAAAAAGATACAATAAAGCGGGGGAAAAATATTTCTGTATCTTCCGTTATACTGGGTCGATTGACGAAATTTAATTTGTGTTTTTCATGTCTCGAAAGTGCGACTTAGGATATATATTAGATTTTGATATAGTATTTTTCTAAAATAGGTATTTTGACTTAAAATCGGATTTTTTCTGAAATGATATACATTTGGTGAGAAACTTACCGAGAAATTTAAAAATTTATTCTGGCGCACTTTTCTAAGTTTGTGCTAAAAATAAATCACTTGGCGAAATACTTAATTTATGGTAACCTAGTTTCCTTTCCCTTTGATTGAGCGTGAGGTGAGGGGGGGTCCATCGTTCATTCTTTCAAATTATTTTAACAAAGTGCCTGAAATACACTTGGCGTTATTATCGCTTATAACAAATACGCTAAATTTCAAAACACGCCAATATATAAATCCACGTATATCTTGGGAAATATTGAATAGGAAGCTGCAATGTTTTGCAGGTATGCCTAGAAATGCATCTATTTTAAGGTGATGATAAGAATTTCATAAGTTATAATGAAAATATTTCTTCGAAGAATTTATAAAAATTATTAAAATATACAAATTTTAAAAGTAAACCAGAAAGTACCTGCGAATTTTATTTGGATATAACCTAACTTTCGAAATGTGGAAATATAAAAGAAGAATCAACTAACTGTAATATAAAAGAAATATAATAAATATATACCAAATTCATTAACAATGAGGAGCTAAAATTTTGAGAACTAATTTTTTAAAAACTACTCTTGCGATTTTTACGAAACTTGGCACTTTGGCATACTTTGAGTCATAGAATTGAAGTATGGAAAGAAATCAGTGCACCACTTCAGAAAATGTCTTATTTTGTGTCAAAATACCTACGTTAGAGCAGAGTTATATATAAATCTAATACATAGCCTAAGTCGCGCTTTCGAGACATGAAAAACGCAGCTTTGTCAATCGGGTCAATAGAACGGGAGATATAAAACTATCACCCATTTTTTAATGTTTCTAAAATGAATGCGAAAGCGAACCATTTTTCTTCGCAAGCGCTTGCGAAGAAATCATAATCTCTAAATACACCTGTATACGTTTTCGTTATAAAAGAGACATTGTTGGATGTTGCAAATTTAAAGTCAGTATTAGGTGTAAAAATAAAATTAAGAGACTCAGCTTTTAAATGGAAAAACTGAAAAAAAATGTAAATCAAATTATAAAATACAAAAAATGTAAACACGGTAGCAAATAATTTTAGGAACAGTTAATTCTTTAACTCTATAGCTTTTATACTCTTAGCTTTTATACTCTAAATTGGAAGAGAAAATGAGATTAATTAAATGAAACGTATGAAATTTTTATAATTATAAACTATTCGTATAACGTATTTAGAATAAAATTTCGTAAAAACTCGTATAAAATTCTGTATTTAGTTTATACTAAATACAAACTAAATTTTGTATTTAGTATAAACTAAATACAAACTTTTATACGAGTAAAAGATGGAAGGAGACTTCTGTAACAAGCCTTTTTATTTGCTAATTATTTTTTGCAGCAGGAGTAAATGAATAAATAAATATGTTTAAATAAAATCAACATTAAAAAATTCTAGACTGAAGGAAAATAAATGGTATGATGAATAATGACGTCATAATCTGGAAACCATGTTTTCAAGGGATATCATGCGATGTCCAAAAAAGAATAGGAACTTTCTCTTCTACTCATAGCAGTCATTCTACGTCTTCTATTTAAAAATTCTATTTAAAAATAGCAGTAATTCTATTAAAAAAATTCCAGAACTACCTAATTGGCTTTTTTTTACAGTCTTGTTTTAAAAAAGGGTAAAGCGCGTTTTATGACCTGCGAAATTTTTGAAATGTTAGAACAGGTATTTTTGGATGATGACTTTTAAATAATAATACAATAATATAAATTGTAATAATAATAATAATAATACTGATAATAAAGAGCTATTTTTGCGAATTGCCAAATAAAATCAGTAAATTGTGAAACTTCATTTAAAAGAATTTTTACACTTTATCCGGTGGTGTAAATAGAAATTTCTGAGATTTTTCGTTTTGCTCGTTAAACAAAGATATTTGAAAAATATCAGCAACAAATCGTTTAAGCATTAAATAAAATCGAATTCTGAAAGAAAAAAAAAACAAAAAACAAAAATACATAAACATAATAAAAAAAAATCTGAAAGCTTTCAGATTTTACATTACGCCCAAAGGGGCGTTTTTTAACGTTTTCTGTGTTACTCTTATTTATTAAAAATCCTATTCTTCGCACTTAAACCATAAAATTCAATTCAACAGCAATATCTCAAAATAATTTTAAAAGGAGCATGTCGTTAGAATTTCCGATACACGGTCTGGCGCGCTGAAGATATTTTTTTTTCATAGTGTTGCCATTGCTCCCTTTGAAATCGTTGAGTTTCTTAATTAAATGTTTGTTAAAGTGTTACAAAATATTAAATCGATAATAAAACAAATTCCAAATTTGTCCAGATGCTTATATTCGGAGGAGGATTACGTTATTCAAAATTTGATGTCTCTAGGTACCGTTGTTTTATCACAATGCGAGGAACATACATACATACATTTAATTTAATTTCTTTAAGTATAACACAGAGCGATAATATTTGGTGGCAACAGTCTGAAAAGTGATACAGACATTTACAGTGAATCGACGCAAAATGCTAAAACGAAATTAATAGCCCTTCTGAGATAACGCTCCTTTGGGTTAAATCTCTTCTAGATGCTTATCTTCATTAGGGTGTGACGGGTTTTCAAACCTGGTTTTTAAAGTAAATGCGATAATGTAGCTGTGCTACATTCTCTATTTATGTTACGCAAGTAATGAATTTAATAAAATTACGTAATTAAGTTTTATACATTTTAAATATATGTATTTAATTTTGAAACTAAGTTTTTAATTTAGTTTCAGTTTCTTTTCTTATTTCAAATTTAACTGCATATCTGTCTTCTGAACTTTTGCTGCAATAGTTTTGTAACGTCACAGGCTACGACAACTTAAATAATGATCTTGTTTTTTTCAAGCATTGAAATGGGTTTCAGCCGATGAAATGTTCCTGGGTTGTTGCAAACGAAACAGGTGAATTCGTAAATACTTGAGGGGAAGGGGAAGAGAATGGAAACAGTAAATAGAATAATCACCAAAACATTAGTTCCCTGCTGTCATTACGTGGACAGATTGTTTGTCCACAGTCCTTAGTCTGAAAATTTGACGCCCCTGAAAGTGATACATTTTTCAACAACTCAATAGATTTTTTGGTTTGGTTTATTTAATTATAGCAAAGCACTCCAGGGCTATCTGCCTAAGGGAAGGGATACCTTCGCGGATGATTTTGTAAGAGAAACTACAGCTCAATAGATAGATGACTCAATGGCAAAATGTTTCTCCAATTAACAACGGCCAATCTGAGGAAAAAATCGTTAGTCTTCGTGAGAAAAAAAATAACTATAGGAAACATTACAACAGATCAATAACAAGGTTTAATTATGTGCATTTACTGATTGCAACGTTATGTGCAACGCGCTTTACTTAGTTTTCCCTTAATTTCTTTTTGTTAGCTTATGTGTTTGTAAATACCTAACCGGGAAACACATAAAATTGCAAAAACGTAAGTTAACCGGTTTTCTTTGCTACCGTCTTTTAACTCCAAATAGCATGACTTATACAATGAATGTAAGCATTTAACGGAATATTCTGTTAATTTTCTTTTTGCTCGAAACACGACATTCATTTTGAATAAATGGTGTGAGAACTATCCCACAAGAAAAGCTCTTACACAGTTGTGGGAACTTCCACCCAAATTATATAAACTGCGATTCTTAATTCATTGGCGAAATTATTGTGTGTTTCTTGTTAAGTGCATTGAGATTAAGCATTTTTGAGACGTTTTATGTGTTTCCTGTTCAATACATCAATAATTCCTGCTTTGATATCCCGATGATAAAATACAATCAACTTAAAAAATCATAAAGTCATCGTTGCCTGAGAAGTTGTCTAAGAACACGTGTAGCATTGTGGAGTGTGCACGTTTAATAATTAATATGCGTGTAGTATCGAGTTATTGAGTATTGACGCCTAGTTCCCACATTCTAAATCCTCAGATGCCTTCCTTCCGTTTGCAAAAACTGTTTTATCATTTTGCTTTTCGTTGGAATACTGAACTCATACATATATTATCCTACCTTATGTTTATTTATGCATATATATATGTGTGTGTGTGTGTGTATTTGATTGGTGAATAAAATAATCTGAATAATAAGAATGACTAAATTAAGTACAAAAATAAACCAGACTTTTCTCAGGCTGATTCTTTAAATATGCCGTTCAGTCAAACCTCCAAGTACTAGACAAGGCCATTTTCTTCCCTCCCTTAGAAATATAACGAAAAGCAAATCTTATGCGGCGATCAGTTACCATGTGTAGCTCAAAAGCAGGTATGGAGTGATGTGTTCTTCTCAGTTTAAAAGCAACTGTGGACAGGCACAAGATTTAGTCGAATAAATCAAGTAGGTGACGAATCATTATCCTTAACATTTTAGTTTGGACGTCTCTTTAGAGATAATTAGGTTTTTCGGCGCAGGAAAGAGAAATCATATGTATCGTCATCAGGATTCGAAATATGAATCTTCCACTTATTAGCTGCTGTTAATCATATCTCAAGAGTACGCGTGAGGAAATGCTAAAATTCTTTACAAAAGGTCATTGAAAACAAAGATTACTCCTTGAGGAGATTTAGTCTTTAGTATATTTTCATAAAGATGGAAGATTAAGAGGTCTTTATTTTCAGTACTTTGTGCGATTGAAACCTCTCTTTTTTCCTAAAGTACAAAGCAATTACCAACGCCAAGTATTACTTCATTACATTTCACATTGGGATAATCTGCAGTCAATTATTTTTAACAGGATACTCTCGGTATTAATAGCACATTTAACAATTATTTTGGTATCTGTGCCTAGTTATCATAGTTGAGAACTCCAGGCAATTTTGGGGAAGGGTTCAAATTACTCAGCGTAATTTTGTGAAAACGTTGCAACCAGCTCAAGTGAGTCAGTATAGTTTCTAGCATTTTTGAAGCAACAGTAGCTAGAGCAGTGGTCTCAGATTCAAACTGCATGAGAACCGAATATACGATCTGAAAGCATCTGACAGGCTGAATTCTTTTAACAAAACGAAAGTGAACATATATATATACACACAAAAGCGCGCGCATATACACACATATATATATATATGATAATTACAGTCGATGGGCATTGAAAAAGATGAAGCTTTGCAATCATAGTCCGGATTTTGTCGTTGGCGAAGTGGAAGGCTGCAGAAGACAAGGATTTCACTTTATAAACTCCACATCTTTATTTAATTACAATTGCAGCTCATTTTCTTTAGACGAAGATCACATATCCATTAATGATTTAAATAGTAACACTATTAAATTTAGAACCGCGACGTCATAAATATTTTTAACAAAGGGAAGATAAAGAGACAGAGCAAAGCGTTCGTATAGCACGGAATGGCAGAAAGCAATCTGACGAAAAATGGCGCGTAGAGCTATTTATAGTAACGATTACATAACGGGTCAGAGGAAGTACTGGCATAGGAGGAAGATCCTGAAATTGCGGAAAGTTAATTAGAGGTTGCTGTTCGCATAGAGCAAAGCCATCGTAATATTTTATATTTTACATCTCCCCCCCCCTCAAAACAAGAGGCCGGAAGAGCAAAGCATACTATACTATATAGTAGTGAAGCAAGAAAAGTATGAGAAAAGACATGGAAAACATCCTGGACATAGCGTACAGGCTTTAGCTATGCCCTATCATACTGATGTTCTTTCTCATATAGCCATCGTAATACTTTATATTTTACATATATATATATATTGCTTAACAAAGCAAGCAAGAAATACTCAAACAGGTATTGGGATAATGCAGGTCTAAGAACAAGCACAAACACAAACAACCAAGTTTTATAAGCCATGCACTATTTTATCCCCATCTGTAGAGCAATAAGAATTGCGTAGCTATGCATCCAGTTAATTAGCTGTGACTGAAGATTAGTATACATTAGCAACACCAATCAAAAAAAATTGAAAAGACCAGAATGAAGCGCCGCAAATTATCTACAGGCGAACTAAATTTACTAATTATATCGATGTAGGAAGCTTCCCACCTTACTTCAATCAATTCAGGCATACAAATATATAATGAGAAAGACTATTCATTCTATCTCGTTTTTCCTTCAAAAGCAATAGTGCAGTTAAGCTCAATCCATATTTCTATGGGGGTCTATAAACTAACTATAAACACAGTATTTACAATAAATAAATCATTGAAATGTGTTCGCAAGCCATGTAAAACTCCTTCGGAGTCAAACGCAGCTTGCCAGATTAAAATCACTGCGCTAAAATATTCGTAGTTACACTGCAGTTTTAAATATTAAAATATGCCAGAATGGATAAGCCCACGAAAGACTGTTTGGAGTTGGGTGAAATCTAATTGGATACTAGAAGAAGCAGTAACGGTTATTAAGAAGGATTAACTTCAAAAAGGAAAGTTTCTGGCAGATGTAAAACCAGAAACAATCCAGAAAATGATCATGAAGTGTTAAATTAGGCAATATTTTAATTTATTTAAGCATAAAAATGTAAATAACAAGAAAAAATAATAATATTGAAGTCAGTTCCAAAAGTAATTGCATAGCACTTATATATGCTTTTTAATAGTATGTGACCTTCAAAACTTTTATTTAATAGGATGTCTTTCTTCTTTTCTCTGTGTCTTTCAAATATAGGTAGATAGCTTCTATTGGTTTGTGACTTTTCAGTTTATTTAAGAACAGTTTTGGAATCATAGAAACAGGTACACAATAATGCAAACGTTTAAGATATCTGTTGAAGTATTTCCTCGTTTTGAAGAAAATGATCATCATCCCGCATATATTCTCATCAAATAATCTCTCTCTCCCAGGACTAAAAAAAAGGAGGAAGATCACATTATATGATTTTAAGTCCTTTGTTTCATTCATTGAAAATCGCTTAATTTAATCTGAGATACTTATTACCTCTTAATAACTAGATCGCTCTGTATTCCAGGTTAAAAATACTATGGTTTGCATATCATGTTTAGCATTTCGGGGATAAATGATACTTTGTTCCATTTTGAATCGTACTACTACAGTGCTCAAGGCTGAAGCAAAACCAATGAATTTTCTCCTCCCTTCATATCATTATTATAACATAGTGCCTGAAGCTACAAAGATAAAAAGTTACTGATTCACCCATCTGTAGTTTGCACAAAAGGAGCTTTAGTCTCAAACCTCGCTTCCGTCTGGCTTTGAGTACTCTTCTGAGTCATATATGAATCCAAACCTTGATCTTGAATGCCACTGGGCACCAGAATAGAAAAGGTCTCAGATAGGATTTCAGAAAAACTGCCGTTCTTATGTCATATCGAAGAGTCATTTTAGTGCCAAATTACGGGCGCTGCCAAGTCAAGCAGGTTTACTGTATCTGTCGCAGAAGACATAAATGTGTTTACCAGAAGACGGGTACCCTTGAATCGCATCATCAGCTTGCAGTTCTAAATCACCCAGCTCTTTTTAGCGCAGACCTTTTTTTACCCTTCCTCACCCCCTGCTTACTTCTGGGTCTAGACGATGTCGATGAACTGAGAGTGCAAATGTAAGGCAAGTACTATATCGTCCGTGGGATACTGCATCCCGATTCGTGTAATTTCTAGAAAAACCGATATCTTGACTCAAGAAAAATTCGAGTAAATCATGAATTTTAAGCCTATAATAAAATCACATTCCGAATGCAATAAAATCTCCCAGTGGATTTTTTTAAAACAGAGAAAAACTTCCTGACGTGTACATAACTCTCATGCAGTACGTGTAAACATGTACACTAAGCCTCCCCCTCCCAAAACAAAAGGTTTTCTGTCTTCTGTTCCAGTTTGTCGCCAGGAAACTTTAAACTGCATTTTTATTTCCTTATACGAAGTAGAAGTATTGCAACTGCGAAAAATTTTGGATACCATATTTCAACGAAAATATCCATTTCGTACGTTTTCGAATCAATTTAGACGATTTTTTTTGTCATATCTGTATGTAGTGACAGAATAAGGGACTAATTTTTCCAAACTGGCTTGCAGTCTGGATTTAAAATGGATTCAGAAGGGATTTTTTCGGGATGTCTGTACCCTGAAAATTTGTATACGGCATTGCTATAACATCTAGTTGTGCACCTCCCTTCTTTGTTGCAATTAGCGGCACGAAACCTATATACATATATATACATATATATATAATTGTTAAAAGAATAGGAAAAGTCGGAGCTTTATTGAAAGTTTATAGTTTTTTCCTTATGTAGGTCCTAACCATTTGTTTCTCGAAGAAAGTAAAACCCGAAGGGTGTACTAGTAAAAATTAAAATAGAAATACTGATACAATACTGAAAATAGTACACAATAACATAAATAAAAATGAAGTATTAATCACCTTACGTCAACCCTTTAAACAGAACTTATCAAAAGAAAAGTGTTTTGAATATATATAGATATGTGTAATGATTTGATGCGTAGGCGGAATCCGGGTATTTTAAAAGCTGGCAGTCGTGATGGCAGAGTGGCAGGACGTGAGAAAGAAGTTGATACAAAACCAAGTTCAACCAATTATCATCTTTATTTCAGGCACATTAGAATAATTTCTCGTAGACCTCCTTTAATCATAACATTTACGATAATTTCTTACACATACAGGTTAACGGGGACGACATCATTTTAGACGGACAAGCAGATCAGCGGGGATATCTTAGCCGTGGCGAAGCTAGGAAAAGAATGACGTAGTTTTTTGTGCGAAAAGTATTTATACTACGTCTGATGTAAGTAGAGACAAGCTATAATTGGTTAATTTCAGGTTGTTATATAACATAGAAGGATCTCGAATTTGGGAGAACAGATAAATCTAGGCGGAAGGCACCAAATCTAGAATGTTCATTTTTAGGCCACCAATTATTTTTAAAGTTGTAGAGTCATTAGGTTATTTGGAAGCAGGAGTTGTGAAAAATGAGCAACGCCTTCGCCGGGAATCGAACCACGGACCTCTCGGTTACGCGTTGAGTGTGCTGACCACTACACCACGAAGGCATGCGAAGAAGGGAGAAATATCTTATATATTCCCCCTTTTAAAAAGCGACTGGTGATTAGGAGCCCCAATCGCCAAATCGTGATGGTGAAGAATCATCATCCACTACCTTTTAGTTCGGGTGCCACTTGTAGAGTCATTAGGTTATTTGGAAGCAGGAATTGTGAAAAATGAGCAACGCCTTCGCCGGGAATCGAATCACGGACATCTCGGTTACGCTTCGAGCGTGCTGACCACTACGCCACGAAGGCATGCCAAAAAGGCAGGTGAATTACCTTATAACCTAATAGTAATTAATCAAAATTTCTAATTTAAGTAATCATGTTTCCTTAAATAACATTTAAATAAATAAATAAATAAAATTCTGAAAGATTTCAGATTTTAACGATCGCCCAAAAGGATCTGTTAAAGCTTTTACGCTCTAGCTGAGGTCACAGTCTACCAGTCTGCTGTTGCACTCATTCCTGCCAGCTTTATTTATTAAGCCCATTTTTCTTCGCATTTACGCCAAATACAGTTCAACAGCCAAGTTACAAAAATTTTTAAAGCAGCATATGTTTAGAATTCCCAATGCAGTGTTAAGTGTGAGCATATGTTTTTATATTTCTTTTAGTCTTTTTTCAGTTCTCAGTTTTCTTAGTAAGATGGTTTACAAATACTTTTTTGTGTGTCTTTTATGTGTGTCTTTTAACGTTTTATGTGTTAACCTTATTTATCAGATATCACGTTCTTCGCACTTACGTCAGGTAAACTTCAATTCAACAGCATTTGTGACAAAACATTTAAAAACAGCATATGTTTAGAATTTCTGACAGAGAGTCTCGCGCGCTGGAGATAAAAATATTTCATCATAGTGTTGCCACTAACAAGGTGATAACAGTGTTTCCACTGCTCACTTTCAAATCGTTGAGTTTGTTAATAAAAAATTCATTAAAGTTTTACAAAATATAAAATATCAAATTCGAAATTCAAAATTCCGGGCTTCGTGGTGCACATGTTCGGGTGGAGAACAACATTATTGAAAATTTAATGGCTCTATGTACCGTCTTTTTTTCACATTGCAAGGAACATACTACATGCATATATGCAGAATTTTCATTATTTGATTTCTTTAAAGATAATACAGGACGATAGTATTTGGTGGCAACAACTGAAAAGTGATTCGCCGTTTATAGAGGAAGACGCAAAATCCTGTTTCGAAACTAATAACCCATTCAGGCCTTCTTCTGCTAAAAATTTTAACGTTGTTACGGTTTTGCAAAAATTGTTATCTGGAATTTTTAAATTAAAATATTTAAAATTACCCTGTAATTGATTTCTGTTTACTAAATTTTGTTGAAAATGAAGTAGAGTAAAAAATAAATGCAGTGAAAGCAACTTAAATTGAATCTTCGGTAGACACTTTTTGTACTTAAATTTACCTCTGAAATGTTTTAATAAAAAATTTCAACTTTTTTTAAATATGCTTACGGAAATATTTACATTATTTTACACTTTAAGATGATATGCTAATTTTTACAGGTTATTACTCAAAACGTTTTCGAAATGTATATAAAATATATTTAAGAATAAAAAAAAAAATCTGAAAGAATTCAGATTTTAGATTACGTCCAAAGGGATCTTGCTTAATAATATAATTTGCCGAACGAAACAAATATTAAACTAAACCCAATACGAACACAAAAACCAACCCAATATAATTCCAATAGTCAATCCAATACAATTCCATTAATCCATCCAGTACAGACCCAATAACCAACGCAGTACAATTCCAAAAATTCTAATAGCCAACCCAATGCAACTTCTATTACCAACAAAGAAACATAAGCACTAAATTGAAAAGTGAATCGGACATTTTTGTGAAACGACGCAAAACGCCCAAACGAAAGTAATAGTCCTTAGAGACTACATCCCTTTGGACTAAAAACACTTTTAAACAAACAAAAAAATGCCTGCATTTGATTTGAATTAAACCTAAATTTCTAAATTTCGAGTGAAATAAGTAAAATAAGTTTTCGAAAAAGAAAACCATATTATTAAATTATACCAGATTCATTTATCATTATGGGGCTAAATTTTTGAGTGTTAATTTTGAAAAAATGCTAATGCGTATTTTGCAAAATACTTTTTTTACTCGCTATACGTAACTCAGATGTTCAGATATTGTTTATACTAAAGCTCTTTGGCTGTTATTAATACATAATACAGAAAGCAACTGAAGAAAACGGAAAGATGTATCATCAAATGCTCTAGGAGCAGCATTGCAATACACTGAGATTAAGTGTATATACGGAATGGGAAAATAATTTGTGCAGAAGGTCATTCGCATTTTATGAAAACTATTCCTATTAAAAATTTTCCTATTAGCAATTTGAGATAAAGATTTGGCCTTTTCAATAAAATCATCTGCTACTGCATTGTTTTGACTGGAATGCAGAATAAGAGATTCATTTTGGAAACTCCTAAAAATGATAAATGACTCGCAGTTTACGTTTTGTGATTTTGCTGTTGAATTGAATTTTATGTGTCGTGAGTACGAAGAACGTGATATTTAATAAATAAAGTTAACACACAAAACGCTAATAATAAAGAGACAAAAAAAATTTTTTTTTAAGCCTGAGAAACCTGAATATGGTGAAATGAGAAAAGACTGAAATAATAGGAAAAAAATATGGCAACACATAACAATACATTGGGAATTCTAAGATGCTGCTTTATTAAAAAGTTAGTGATTTTGCTGCTGAATTGTTTGTGGTGTATGTACGAAAAAAAAAGATGTTTAATAATTAAGCTAAATAGCGCCCCTCCGAAAAAGGTGTCATAAGGAATGAGCTGGTGGACTCCAAGCTCAGCGACAGCGTAAAAAACCTTAAAAAACCTTTAGGCGATCGTTAAACTCTGAAATCTTTCAGTCTTTTTTTTTTAAACTTATATTATTTTATCTCTTGCCCAGTTTCAGTAAGAAGTTACAGCTGTAAAATATCATATTTTTTGTTTCCGGTATTTAGCGTGTAACTTTAGCTAACTACAGTTTCTAATGAAGTTAACACATTAACTATGAAAACAATTAAGTTAGTTCGCAAACTATGTCTATTTTTACGAAAAGTATTGAATCAAAGGTACTAATTATGTCGGCGAAGAATTATGCAAATATTCACAGTCGAATAAATAAGCGCACACAAGTTCCAAGTTAAGAGATGCAAAAGATATTTTGAGGCCCTTGCCTCGGTGAAAAGAAAGTGTGAAACAATGATTATGTACACTGCCAACGAAAAAAAAAAAAAAAGTATTATTTCTTCCGTTCTACTGGGCCGATTGACGAAATTCAAATTGCGTTTTTCATGGCTCGAAAGCGCGACTTAGATTTATATATAGCATTGTTCTAACACGTATTTTGAGACAAAATCGGTCTTTTTCTGAAATGACATGCCAATTTTTTCCGTATTTCGATTCTACGACTCAAATTATGCCTAAATGGTAAATTTTGTAAAATTTGGTGTGAAATTTATGAAGAAATTCAAAAATTTATCTTGGCACATTTTTTTCAGTTTGTGCCAAGAATAATTCCTTTAGCGAACTTCTTAATTTATAGCAACCTATTTTCCTTTCCTTTTTTCATTGTAGACGAGCGGGGAAAAAGTCATCGTTCATACTTTCAAATAATTTTAACAAAGTGCGTAAACCACATTTGGCGTTATTATCGCTTAAGTGGTATTAACAAATATATCAAATTAAATTAACACGGAGGAGCTAAAATTTTGACAGCTGATTTTTTTAAAACTATTCGTGCGAGATTTTACAAAACTTGGGAGTTTGACATAAATTTAAGTCTAGAATCGAAATATGGAAAAAAAAATTGGCACATCATTTCAGAAAAAGTCCGATTTTGTATCAAAGTACCTATATTAGAACAATCTAATACATATCCTAAGTCGCGCTTCCGAGACATGAAAAACGCAAGTTGAATTTCGTCAATCTGCCCAGTAGAACGGGAGATATAGAACTGTCCCATTTTTTTTTCGCAGTATACATAAAACATAAAATAAATGCGAATGGAGGCTTTTCTATAATAAAGAAAATTAATATGAATGATTCACAAAATGGATAAAAAACACACTGAGGACATATATACAGAATAAGTAAGGAAATCAGAAGAATACAAATGAAAGCAACAGAATGTGATACACGTGGTTATCCTCTTACCTTCCCATCACAGCGAATGCTGCTTCATATTCACCCAGTGCTTTGCTGTCCTTAGCCATCGCCCCGATCAGACTTGATCAGACAACCACATGGGTACAAAGTGATCACGAGTAAGGCTGAACAAAGGCACAAAGGCAGAAACGATGAATAACTCCAGTTGAAAATACTGATAAAACTGGAGTAAATAAAATGAATATTTACAATTAATATACAATTGTGTACGAAAATTGTGTACCTTAGTGACTGATTTTGTAGCAGGTGTGTAGCATAGGGTCTGGCGTGGGGTCAATACCTAAAATTTCAAACTTAAAATTTTTGGAATAGAATAATTGACGTCATTATAGTTAATGGATTTATCGCAGAAATTTCTGTTGATATTATAAACGCAGTCTTTTGTATAATCGGTTTTAGTGTTTCTGTATAGTAGTTCCTTTCATATAAACCATAGAGCACCTGCAATTTTCCTCAGCATGTTATTTTGAGAAAGTGGTTTAAAATCCGCGTCTATTGCTGAACTGCAAGTAGGAGACTCACGTAAAAAGTCTTACGTAAAGTACGTCATGTTCATCTTACGTAAAAAATATGCAACCTCTTCTTTCTTAGTAGGCCGAGATGAAAAGAATTTTCAAATAAACAAATGAGACGAGAAGAAATTCCTATTACTTTGCTCATTGCATTTTTGCATGACTTTTTGAGGTTAAACGTGTGTTTAGATGAACACTAAATATAAGTAGCATTCGTTTGTATGGGAAATTTGTTTTCAAAAAGATGTAATTTAGTGACTAGGACAACATTTATGTCTTCTAACTAGAAGTTTTGATTTAGTGGGGTTTTATGCTGGTACGCCAATCTGTGCACCAATTCTCAGTTTTATTCATACTATCCTGTATTCTGATAATCGCTTATTTGGGTTAAAGTAATTTGAGAGTATCACAGGGTCATCAGATTGCAAGCATTATTAGATTTGGGTCGTTAGAGAGAAGGAAATCTTTATAAATAAGGTAAAGAATGGGACGCATAATTGAAAATTGCTTTCTAAAATGTTTTCGTGGCTGAAAAGAAAAACATCGTCAAGATATCCAAGCAGAATGCATGCAAAACTGCATGCATGAAAAGTGTAGAAAATTCTGCTTGGACAACTATATTCTATAGCTCAGTTTTGGGTTAGATATGTCTTTTACTAATTATATTAATTAACAGAGATGTTATAAAAACCTGCTGACACAGAAATATGTACCATTTTGAACCCTGGTGAATTTCGTACATAATATACGTAATTCACCTTGCATATTATGTAATTCACCTTGCATATTATGTAGGGTATATATGTATACCCTACATAATATGCAAGGTTATCGTGTATAATTCACCATGATTCGAAAGGTTGTATTCCGTAATTCCGTAAAATATTTAATTAATACGATTATTACATGACATGAAGAAAACATCTTTTAAATTTCAATCATCTCTACATATAATAAAAGAAAGAGTCTGTGTGTGTGTGTGTGTATTTTTCGTTCGTGCTGCACGTAAGCTAATAGACCCAGAGCTACGAAATTTGGTACATAGGTGCATCTAGACAAGAGCCAGTGCACCTCGGAGCGATTGTTTCGAAATTTGAAGTAGATTATTTTTTATTTTATGTTTTTTGACGAAATCGCGTCATTTGGAGACATAATGGGTTATAGGAAAGCGAGATATTACTCTATACATTTCATTTTCACATTGAAACGCAGCCATTTAGTTATTTTACGAACTTAAAATAAATTTCGTATTTCAATAAATCGATTAAATACGAATTTATTTAGAAAAGTGAGCTTAACACCTTTGCAACGGAATTTTAAAGTTTATTTTAAAAAACGTACTGTTTATTTTCCTATCATTTTTAGACACGTTAAACTTTAATCCTTCCGACTCCTTTTACAAAAGGAATTTTGGAAAAATAATAATATCTTGTATTTCTTTTTAAATTTTTTAAATGAAGGTCCCGAATACACTTCTCACATTTCACATATTTTAAAATATGGTTTTGGCAACAATTTTTCATTCTTATTGTTGTTGATAGATTTTTGATGAAATCGCATAATTTTGAATAGTTTCATTCTTTTAGAAATATGGGTTTGCAACGTTTTTCATCGTATTTCTTATGTCACTTTTTTCAAGAAACTGAAAAGGTTAAGAAATTGAAAAATTGTTCCTTTTTGCAAAGGTAAATTGTTTAATTAATTTATTAGGATAATTAATATTTATATTAAGGGATATTGTCTATTTCATTATAATTTTTTTATATTATGTTTGAATTATATATAATTTTAATTATAAAAAAGTTTTGCATGATTTTTTTTAGGAAATAAAGCTCTTAATTAATCTGTTTATACCATTTGAGTTCTTAAGTTTTTGCAAAGTTGGTTAATTTATTTATTAGGATAAGTAATATTTGCATTAAGGGATACTGCTTATTTCATTGTCATTTTTTATATATATAATACATTTTTTTTGATAAAGTTATTCTGCAGAGTAAAATTCTGCGCGGAATTTTTTGTTTTTTGCGTTTCTTTCATGTTATTTTTTTTGCTTATTTCACTGTTTGTAAGATATTGAAAAGTTTTTTGCATAATTTTTTTTCAACAGAAAGTTGCTTAATTTTTTTATTAGGATAATTAATATTTGTATTAAGGGATATTGCTTATTAAACATTATGATTAATTACTGCGATGTCAAGGCAAAGAAAAATTCAAGATGTATACGTTTTTCTGGTGGTTTTATTCTTAACAAAGAAAAAATAGTTGTAAGAACTTACGGGGCTATCGGTCTCAGGTGTGTCTTTTAGGCATTTTTCCGGTACGTTTAAAAGCCAGACGAAGGCTGGCCGCATAGCGGCTAGTAACATTATAAATGTTCGTTATATGCTGTCTCGTTACATGACACATGTCAGAGCTGTTCTCCAAGTTCGCCCATATGCCCTGTAACATTTCTCTGTTAATGTCACAGTTACCGTTAATGCTCATAGAGTACCTAGTTATTTCTTATCAGTTCTTTCATAGAATACCTAGTTATTTTATGAAATAAGTGATCAAGTCAGTTAAAGTGTGCAATAAATTAATAATTACACACATTAACTAGTTGTTCCAGAGAATGACTAGTTGTATAAATTAGCTAATCAAATTTTATGTGGAATTATTATGTGTTTTAATTGAATTTTATTATTAAATTAATAATTACACACGTTAACTCGTTGTTCCAGAGAATGACTAGTTGTTGTATACATTAGCTAATTTATTTTTATTATTATCAATTAATTTAATTAATATAATTTAATTTAATTATATAGCACAAAAAGTGTTATTTATAAAAAGACACGGTACAAAGTAACAAGTGATTTTACTGTGAAAGAACTGATAAGTTATTGATCAGGCATTTATTAGATCAGGCATTATTGAAATGGCACTTGAAATTACATATAATATTTCTGAAACAAATACATGTGTTTCCATGCAGTTTCACTTGACAATTTTTTAAATCTTCGACTGGTACCTAAATTTTGAGCTGTTAGAACCGACCGTAGAGATTTTTCTATATCTGGCACTTCTTTGATCTTAATTAGTTTCTGTCTACAGAAGCTGAACTGACATCTGGATTACAGCTGTTTTATGCGGTCATTTTTTGTTTTCAATTGAAAAAAATTCTTCTTCGGATATTTTCGTGATAACAGCTACAGTAGATTTGTCTCTTCCTCTGTCAACTTCAGATACTGGGATACAGATTTTAAGCCTCATACTGGCTACAGAATAAGATTTATCTGACATTAATTTAATCATCTTAGTCTGAATTTCTAAATATGCTTTACGGTTTTGGCTTTCTTTACGAGCACTCAATTCATTAAAACATAATTTGCACATCTTCTATAAAATTTCGTTCCGAATCATAATTTTCTAAACATGATACGTCGTGAGGCTAATTAAATTTTGAACAAACTATGAGTTCGCTGCGTTATTGTGAACAAATTATGTATACTTTATAAGGTATTTCTCCCGCCTTCTTCGCATGCCTTCGTGGTGTAGTGGTCTGCATGCTCGACGCGTAACCGAGAGGTCCGTGGTTCGATTCCCGGCGAAGGCGTTGCTTGTTTTTCATGCCTCCTGCTTCGTAATAATCTAATGTCTCTACACTGGCGCCCGAACTAAAAAGGTAGTGGATGATGATTCTCCACCACCGCGATTTGGCGATTGGGTCCCCAAAATCCCAGTCGCCCTTTAAATGGGGGAGTATATAAGGTATTTCTCCCGCCTTCTTCGCATGCCTTCGTGGTGTAGTGGTCTGCATGCTCGACGCGTAACCGAGAGATTCGTGGTTCGATTCCCGGCGAAGGCGTTGCTTGTTTTTCATGTCTCCTGCTTCGTAATAACCTAATGTCTCTACAACTTTACTAAGGGCATTATTTAACCTTGCTTTTTCAACCAGCATCTTATTATTAGGAAAATTATCTTTAATTACAAAAATATTGTGTGGAAGTTAAAATAATACTTTTCACATTCTTAAATGAAACATGCTAATATCATCATCATTATTATTACATTACACTTTATAGTTAGTTGAGAATGGTGTGTTATTTCTGATCGTAGTTCTCACTTTAGAGCCTTTTGAATTAACTGAAATCATTCTGAATATCGCAATATAGCAGCTAATACTAACAAAGGAGATGAATCATGTCTATCACTTTACACTTTAAGTTAATAACATAGTGGGGTGCAGATCTTTATTGTGTGAAATAACTATTTAAAGTGTGCGATTATTAATTTATTACGCACATTAACTGACCTGATCAGTTATTTCAGGAAACAACTAAATATTCTATGAAATAACACATTTCATACTTTAACGATCACATCATTAAAGCAGCTGATATGCAGCCCTTGAACTCCTCTAATGTTGCTAACAGGCAGCATTTGAGCATTAACACTGTCTTTAACACATACTCTAACGGAAAAAAACACTGGGCTTAAGGTCGAGAGACCTTGGTTGCCATCTGATAATAAGATGCTAAGCCACCCTCATCATGTCGATAAATTCAAAGGTGCGAATTTCCGAGGACTTTAAACCTTCCGCTTTAGAAAGAGCATCTGAACGAACATTTTGATTTTTGGAACATTCTGACATTTTGGATTTGGATTTTGAGTCTGAGAACTTGGTCCTCTTTTGCTTACGTTTTCAAGGATAGTCTTTTCTCTGTATAATTTGTCTAACTACTGTGCTGAACGGACCCCATTCAGTATAGTGGTTAGTGACACTAACTGCAGTACGATGGACGCGAGTTCGAATCCCGGACAAAGCATGGGCGTATAGTATCCGTGGGGCATGGGAACAGCACTCAAAATACACAGGGAGCTAGAAGTCTTCTCAAAAGGAAAGATGGGTGGGAGACTCTCGGACCCCCGCGGGTTGCTCTTCCTCAAAATTGGGGCGGAAGCTTAACAGTTAGCTAAGCTCAGAAATCCCGTAATCACCTTTGGTATTACAGAGGGGCTGGCCTAGCTACTACCTGTACTTGTACCATTAAGTTGACGAAAATTCGTCAGTGCACATTATATGGGTGACAATGGTTCATGCACTGTGTCTCGCATTCAGTTACGAAATTCGTATGGTGGCTCTAAACGTTGCATTATCTACAAATAGTACGGTTTTTGTTGCAATCGCCGTCGCAAAACCGTACAAGTGGTTCTTAAAGAATACTAAGATTTTTGAAGAGAAGACGATTTTTGAAGAGAAAGCTGCGTCGAAAAAGTAAAAATAAAAGACCGAGTGCATTTAATATTTAATAAATAAATATCTCGTAATTGCTGTTGCCATCCACAAATATCGAGAAAATCGATGTTTTACCAGAATATTCTAGTAAATAATTAAAAAGCTTATAAAAGCCGAATTAAAACACCTCATCTCATTTGTAGCTGTTTTAAGCGAACTGCTTGTTTACTTAATGCTGTGACTGATTGTAGCGAATTCGCTGTGAGATTGGATTAACTTTATCTGTTTTGAATTGAATTCTGTTTACCGTTTGAGATATTGTGATATTGTACGAATATCTCTGAGCAAATATTTCAATATTTTGTTTTATTTCGTGTGAAGAATAGATTTTATTAACTTTTTAACGATTTGTGCATTCAATCCATTACGAACCCGTACGCACACAACATTATGATTAGCGCGATATTTTTAGATTTTATGTGTTATATGCGAAACACTACTTTCATTCTCCACTTGTTTAATTAAGAACGCTTTGCCATCCCAGCCTCTTGCTTTTCACAAGGAAACAGTATTCTTGAATTGTTGATATATTCGCTAGTGTTCTGATAGCGTAATGGATGTGTATCGTATTACTTTGAAGCTCACGCTGCATGGTAACAATACACGAAACGCTTTCTTCTGTAAACTCGACATTTTGAAACAGAAACTCATATGTACTTTTTTTTTTTTTTTTTAAATATGGCAATGCACAGAAGGGCTGTCTACCTAGGGAATGCCTCTGTGGAGAATTACTCAAGAGAAACTGGTTCGTATTTGCATTGACTATGGGAAAAAACTCGGAAACCAGCCAGCCTTTTCGTCGAATAGTTATCTTTCTCGAAAACTGTGCTTAGATTTTCACATAATATATCTATTTATTTAATATTATTGTTCAAATAATTGTTCATCTTTAGGTCATTGGTACGCTGAAAAGTCGCAAAGATTTATAGAAATCAGAAGTGATTTATTTTTTCTTAGTGCACTGCATTAAGTAAGTCTGTTGGAGGATAGAGATCTAAAATGAATTTTGCTGTAGCATCTGAAATATTGTTACGTGCGTACGGGTTCGTTATATATTGAATGCACAAGTCGTAAAAAAAAGTTAACAAAAATTTATTCTTTCCACAAGAAATAAATTAAAATGCTGAAATATTTCTTCACAAATCTTCGCACAATATCACAATATCTCAAACGTTTAGCAAAAACTCAGTTCAAAACAGATAAAATAGTTCTATCTCACAGCGAAATCGCTACAATCAATACAGCATTAAGTAAACAAACAGCAGTTCGCTTTTTACAGCTACAAGTATAACAGCAACAACAACAACTAACTAACTAACTGAGATGAGGTGTTTCACCTCGGCTTTTATAAGCTTTTTAATTATCAGTAGAACAATCACGATTTTTCTAGATTTTTCTGGATGGCAACAGTAATTACGAGATATTTATTTATTAAGCATTAAATGCACGCGCTCTTTTATTTTTATTGTTTTTTTTTTTTTCGACGTAGCTTTCTCTTCAAAAATCGTCTGCGTTGCTAAGGCAACATGAAGCAAATCTAATTACAATTCTAAATAAATAGCCAAATAAATGTGAAATTCGTAACATTGCCCCCTTCCCAAGGACTGCACGTCCCGGGCAGTACAATCCCTGGACAGGAAGCCAAACTTACAACTAAAGCATCAGTGCTATAATAAACATTACTTTATAATAACAAAATAAACAATAATTAAAATAAGTGACTTTCAGCAAATTAAATTCTATCCAACGCGAAATACAATTCAAATACTAAGTACAAATACTATCAAATACAAATGCTATTAAACACAAATACTTATCAAATACTACTACTTAACAAATACAAATCAAATACTAAATACAAATAGGACCATGGTCTTATACTATGTACATTATTATTTACAACTATATACACTACGTACTATGGCCATAGTAATGAACTAACCTGTCGTAATGAACGACTTTAGGTTTAGAGTTCGATGACTTACGGATCCGAACCACGACGTCGTTCAGCCTGTTTAGGACTGTGTAAGGACCATCCCAAGGTGATTGTAGTTTCGGAGAAAGTCCTTTTCGACGAGTCGGATTCCATAACCACACCTTGTCTCCTTCGTTGAAACGATGTCCAGTAGCTCTCGTGTCGTAGCGGGTCTTCATCTTCTCCGTCGCCAAGTTGACTCGCTCTCGTGCAAAGTTGTGCATCACTTCAAACCGGGCCTGGAGGTCTTGAATGTATTCCTCAGGCGATGAAGGCGCATCTGGAGGGCGACCAAACAAAAGATCACATGGCAGACGAAGGTCACGACCGAAGAGCATCTGAGATGGGGAATAGCCGGTAGTCTCGTGGACAGCACTGCGGTAAGCCAGTAAAAATAGTGGCAACTTCTTGTCCCAGTCCTGTTGGTTTCTGGAAACCACTAATGAGAGGTTATTGAGGATGGTTCGATTAAACCTCTCTACCATACCGTCCGACTGGGGATGTAAAGGCGTCGTTTGGGTTTTGTCAATGCCGAGTAGCTTGCAGAGTTCCTTGACTACAGCCGAGGTAAAATTCCTTCCCTGATCGGAATGTAACTGAAGAGGCACTCCGAATCTGGAAATCCAGTGCTGTATCATCATCTCTGCTACTGTGACAGCCTCTTGATCAGGAATAGGATACGCTTCAGGCCACTTGGTGAAGTAATCAATGGCAACGAGGATGTATTTGTTGCCATCAGCAGTTCGTGGCAGAGGTCCTAAGATGTCAAAGGCGATACGTTCAAAAGGTGCTCCTACATTGTAACGTTGCAGCTTCCCCCGGCTGCGTTTCTTCGGTCCTTTCCGACTTACACAGGCATCGCAAGTTCGGCACCACTTTTGCACGTCATCCTTTGCATTATTCCAGTAGAAACGCTCCCGAACTCTCTGCAAGGTCTTCATTATTCCGAAGTGACCTCCTGCAGGGCTGCTATGTAGTTCTTTAAGGACGTCCGGGATTCGGGATCTTGGGAGTACCAGCTGCCATCGGAAAGTTTTTCCATCATCCGATTCGAATTTTCGGTACAAGACGCCGTTTCGAATATGGAGTGAGTCCCAGAGAGCCCAATATTGTTTTGTCGTGGGACTATAGCTCGAAATATCCTGCCAAGTAGGTTTTCTGTTTGAGGTCTCCATTAACTCAATTATGGGTTTAATATCACGGTCTTGTAGCTGGTCTTTCCTGATTTCCTTGTCAGTCCATGGATCTGGATCAGCCAATGTTGATGCTGTAATTTGCCGTGCGACTGGATTAACCAGTTGGTATTTAGCTTCGACCCTGGAACAATATCGGCAGTTTTCTGGGCAAGGTCTTCTAGACAAGGCGTCAGCGTTTCCGTGCGACTGTCCCTTGCGATGACGGATAGTGATGTCATATTCCTGGAGTCTCTGTATCCACCTGGCTATCTGACCCTCAGGATTCTTGAAATTTAAAAGCCAGGCCAATGATGCATGATCTGTGCGGAGCAGGAATTTTCTGCCGTATAGATAATGATGGAAATGTTCTACGGCTTTGACTATGGCGAGCAACTCTTTCCTGGTGACACAGTAATTCCTCTCCGGTTTAGATAGGCACTTGCTCCAGTAAGCTACTACACGTTCTTGGCCCTCTATTTCTTGGGACAGAACAGCGCCGACACTTTCATTACTCGCATCCGTGTCGAGAATAAATGGTCTGTCGAGCTGAGGATACGTCAGGATTGGAGCAGATGTTAAGGCTTCCTTCAGGTTCTTAAATGCATTCTCACATTCTTTTGTCCACACGAACTTTTGCTTGCTCTCTGTCAGCTTGTGAAGGGGTCTTGCGATGGAAGAAAAATCCTTCACGAATCTCCTATAGTAGGTACAAAGCCCTAGAAAGCTTCTCAGCTGGTGGACATTTTCGGGACGTCTCCAGTCTTTAACTGCTGACACTTTTTCAGGATCCGTGCGCACACCTTCAGCAGAGATGACATGTCCGAGGTAAGTCACTTCCTGTCTGAATAATTTGCATTTAGCGGGACTCAACTTCAGATTGGCTTCTTTCAGTTTCTGAAGCACCTTTCTAAGATTTTCCAAATGTTCTTCGAAACTCTTCCCGACGATGATGATGTCATCCAGGTATATCAGACAGGCTTCGTATGAAAGACCTTTTAAAACAGTCTCCATTAGACGTTCGAATGTAGCCGGCGCATTACATAGTCCAAACGGCATCACCTTGAACTGCCAAAGTCCTTGTCCTGTAGTAAATGCCGTCTTTTCTCGGTCATCAGGATGTATTTCTACCTGCCAATATCCACTCTTTAAATCAAGTGTCGAGAACCACTTGCTTCCAGAAAGAGTATCCAGAATATCGTCAATTCTAGGAAGAGGGTAACTGTCTTTCTTCGTAACCTCGTTCAACCGGCGATAGTCAACGCAAAATCTGGTTGATCCGTCTTTCTTCCTCACCAGGACGATGGGAGATGCCCAGGGACTTGCTGAAGGCTCGATGACATTGCTTTCTTGCATGTCCTTTAAAAGTGCTCGTACCTCTTCCTGTTTCGCAATCGGCAGACGTCTTGGATGTTGCTTGATTGGTGGATGATCACCAGTATCGATTCTATGTTGAGTCAAACTGGTTCGACCAACGTCAGAAGACGAACGGGAGAAAACATCTTGAAGATCTTTAATAACACGCTCGGCAGCATTCTTTTCTTCATCGTTTAATTGCGCATTCTGCAGTAACTCCGATATAATGTTGTCGGAAGACACGGGTTTTGAGATGTTACTTTTTCTTTCAACGCTGGTTACTGGGGTACATTCTGCAACCACTTCACCTTTCTTAATAACCCTCGCCTTATCAGTTACATTGGCAACTCTCACCGGGATAACGGTCCCTGATAGGTCGACGAGTGCTGAGGCTATTAATACTCCTTTAGGGCTATTACATTTCTTGGGATATTCCATGACGCCGTAGCGGAAATTTCTATTTTCGGCTATGGATCCAGGAAGTAAAATTTCTGTTCTTGCCGGTATTGTGATATCGTCTTGAGCTATTATTTTGTGGATAGATTTCACTCCTTCATCATTAATTTCGAATAAAGTTATGTCTTCAGAGGCAGAATGCAGTTCGTTATTTTTAAAGTCCAAGGAAAAATTGTGTTTCCTTAAAAAGTCCAATCCGAGTATGCAAGGGTCTGTAATTTCTGCTACATAGGCCGTGTGATGGTAAGTGGCACTTCCAAACGTGATGTTAACGTTTAATTTCCCCTCTATATCGATCTTCTCCCCGGACACAGTCTGGAGGGTAACGCAGGGCGGCGTCCAGATAAGTTTACCTTCGAGTTGTTGAGCCAAATCTTTTCGAATGATGGTAACATTGGCTCCCGTGTCGATCGTCATGTTACAAGGAATTCCATTGATTTGTCCCATGATGAAAATTCCGTTATTGCCGCCACTCACTGCAGAAATCTGAAGCGCTTTAAACTGGGGCTTTTCATTATCTGGCAACCTCCGCCCCGCGAGATGGCCACGAATTAGTTTCCCTCCTTCTTGAGAGGCGCGGTTTTAACATCCGTGCCCTGGGGTGTTCTGCAGTTTCTTCGAATGTGTCCTTCAGCACCGCAGTTCCAGCACTTTACGAACGATTTCTTGTCACCAGTATTCCGTGTCAAAGCATCCACCTTTCTGGTTAATTCGTCTAGGCGAGCAGTCATTGGATCCACTGGTTCTTGTATGTGAGCAGCTCTGATTGGGTGGCGGTCTCTACGAGTGGCTTGCTGTGCTGCCTCAAATTTCATGGCGTACACCAGAGCACTTTTTAAGTCCTTCACATCAGCCATTCGCAGTGCTTTCTGTATTTCAGGATCCCGGATGCCGTCGATGAAGTATTGCAGGGACAGGATTTCTCTTGTTTCTGTCGGGCACTCCGAAAAGGCGAGGTGGGACAGCCTTTCAACATCCGTGGCGAGCTCCTGGAGTGTTTCCGTAGACTTCTGTTGACGGGATTTTAACTGAAGCCTGCTATAATCTTTTAAACACTTCTCTCCAAAACGCAGCTCCAATGCGCCGGACAGAGCTTCGAAATCTAGCCTTTTGTTTTCGGGAAGAGTCTGAAGGATATCCGCTGCGTCTGCTCTCAGAGAAGCCGCAAGGTGACAGGCCTTAGCTTGGGAATCCCATCCATTTGCTTCCGCAACTATAGAAAATTGTGTCTTATACACTTGCCAGGAGGTCTTCCCATCATATGTCGATAGCTTCAGAGAAGGATGCGCAGGCATGGCTAGGAATTTAAAAGTATCCGAATTGCTTCCTGCCGTCGCTACGAATTTCTTTAAAGTATCAACTTCTTTGGCAACTGCGGAAACTTTGTCATCAATTTGTTGCTCCACTGCAGAAACTCTTTCTTGAATTTGTTCTTT
This sequence comes from Stegodyphus mimosarum, assembly GCA_000611955.2. Taxonomy (NCBI): domain Eukaryota; kingdom Metazoa; phylum Arthropoda; class Arachnida; order Araneae; family Eresidae; genus Stegodyphus; species Stegodyphus mimosarum. The sequence goes on along the minus strand of KK118120.1, from coordinate 28,097 downwards.
CACAGCAGAAACTCTTTCTTGAATTTGTTCTTTCACAGCAGAAATTCTGTAATCGATTTGTTGTTCTACGGCAGAAACTCTATCTTCTATTTGTTCTTTGACAGAAGAAACTTTATTTTCAACCGCGTCTATTCTGCCTTCCATAGCCTCAAATTTATTTTCTATTATGCAAGTAATTTCCTTTTTCATTTCTACTTGACTTGCTTTAACGGCTCTCATCTCTTCCTTAACAGATTTCTCCAACTTTTCTTGAACAGAATTCATTTCATCTTTAACAGATTCTTGAACAGCCTTCATTTCATCTTTTACAGATTCTTGAACAGCCTTCATTTCATCTTTTACAGATTCTTGAACAGCCTTCATTTCATCTTTTACAGATTCCTTCATCTTTTCTTGAACAGCCTTCATTTCATCTTTTACAGATTCTTCCATCTTTTCTTGAACAGCCTTCATTTCTTCCTTAACAGATTCTTGGCCAGCTTTCATCTCCTCTTTCACGGAATCTTGGCCAGCTTTCATCTCCTCTTTCACGGAATCTTGGCCAGCTTTAATTTCTTCTTTAAATGCAGCAAAGGCTGCCATGAATTGCCTTAATTGTTCTTCCATTGCTCTAGTTAATGGCATTCAAAAATCCCACTTCTGACACCAAAAATTGTTACGTGCGTACGGGTTCGTTATATATTGAATGCACAAGTCGTAAAAAGTTAACAAAAATTTATTCTTTCCACAAGAAATAAATTAAAATGCTGAAATATTTCTTCACAAATCTTCGCACAATATCACAATATCTCAAACGTTTAGCAAAAACTCGGTTCAAACAGATAAAATAGTTCTATCTCACAGCGAAATCGCTACAATCAATACAGCATTAAGTAAACAAACAGCGGTTCGCTTTTTACAGCTACAAGTATAACAGCAACAACAACAACAACTAACTCACTAACTGAGATGAGGTGTTTCACCTCGGCTTTTATAAGCTTTTTAATTATCAGTAGAACAATCACGATTTTTCTAGATTTTTCTGGATGGCAACAGTAATTACGAGATATTTATTTATTAAGCATTAAATGCACGCGCTCTTTTATTTTTATTGTTATTTTTTTTTTCGACGTAGCTTTCTCTTCAAAAATCGTCTGCGTTGCTAAGGCAACATGAAGCAAATCTAATTACAATTCTAAATAAATAGCCAAATAAATGTGAAATTCGTAACAATATTATATTTAAAGACAAGGAGAAAAAATTAGAGAGAAAACTTAAACCTAAGAAGAGGTAAGTTCCCAACAATATGTCGCAATTACTTAAAGTACTATTAAATACTGGGAGAAGAGTTACGTAACTTCTTTGCTTTGGTGAACTTTTTTCTTTACACAGATCCCTAGAAGTGGAAAAGGTCAGACTCCTTCACCCAACTGTTGAATGTTTTTGGTAAACTATGCAGATTTATCACCACTAGATTTCATAAATTGAATGATATTACAGTTTAAAATAGAATTTTGAATTAAGAAAATTTTTAAGAAATATTGAATTCAAATGGCCAGTATAAGGAGCTTACGAAATCAAAATTTAAGTTCTTTGTTATTTTCGACATTATTTACACGAATTTGCTTCTTCGTGGATATGTTTAAATGCTTAACGAAGTTTCAAGAATAAAAAGCTCTTGTAATACAAAAGTAAGCGAGAGAATAACGGGAATTTGGGAATTGTAGAACGTCTTTAGAGTATTTGCAAGAGTGGGTAGACTACTAACAGTAGACATTACTGGAATATAAGATTGTTATTTTCTAGATGATAATTATTTTCAAGTGTTCAAATAATCTACGGATCGAAATTTTATCTTTTTCAGAACAAAACACTAAAGCAAAAATGAAACTCCGAATTTTAATTTTAAAATATTAATAGTATAACTAAAAATTAGTATTTTTCCCTTCATGTTTTACACTCTTTTAAGATTTATAATATCTCTTATTACTTTTAAAATATTAAAAAATAAACGCCTTTTATTAATTAATTCTAAATATTAAGCTAAAAGTCTTCTAAAGCGGACTCAAACATTTCGACGAAAATAGCACGGATCCGCCCCCCCCCCATTAAGAAAAAAATATTTTGCTCCAGTAAAAGAGACTAAATGCGTTTGAGATACAAAAGAGTATACAATTTATTATCAAGATAAAAATACTTATCGATGCGTAAATTATGAATTGAACACGTAGTAATTGCTAGTACTGAGCTTAAAGTTCCCGCGGAAAACCTTCACGAGCAAGCGTGCTAAAAAAAGTTGGCGAGGTCAACAGTCTGACTGAAAACGAGACTTTATTTGTTTTTGTCAAGGGCGAGACTATTTTTTCAGAGCATATTCTCACAATTTTATCACATGTTGTTTAAAAAGCAGCAATTTATTTACTTTTCTTCTTTTTTAATCTATTTTTCAAGTCGTTTAAAATTCAATGCAAACACGCCGATCACAGAGAGTCGCAAATAATTTAATATTTTTCAGGGTGTAACATAATAACTTTCAGTGATTCGCAAAAGTAAAAGTAAAAACTTTCATTAACCTCTAGTAGCTTGGTCATAGCTGAAGATACATTGAAAAACTACATATGTAATCAATTAAACGGAAAATTGCGTATTACTAACGGCAGAAGGCTATTTCAGAATAGACAAACCACATCAGGGTCTTTCCATGACTGTATTAAAACTATCCCATGTTAAAAGATTCCTTGAATAAGCAAATTTTATGTATTTAACATTTCCTTCTCTAAGGACTTCTTTCATCCAAAGCAGTGCATTCTGCTGTTATATGAGCTGCGCCGAGTGAAACATCCGATCGTCTGACTGCCTTTTCTTGCGGCGTTTAGAACCTAAAACCAACTGACTATATCTTATATTTATTTTAAATGCAAATAGGGAAGATAAAATAAAACAAACATTAAGCTCTAAGACTTTTTTTGTTTTTGTTTTTTAAACTACCTAAGACCGACTGAAACTCTTAAGTGGTATATATATAATAAGAGTATATATATAACAATTCAAGATAACTTTGAATTTCTGGGAAATATCAATTAGGCAATTTACAACTTTGAATTACTAGGTGTAAAAAAACTTTTTTTCTCATTGGTTGACGAATGACTCAGTTGCAGCCTCTATAATGGATCTCCAGAAGTTTCTTTTCTTGTGGTGACATTTTTGTAATCGCTAAAATAATAGTTCAGTAAATTCTTACTCATGACGTTTTAGCGAATAGAATTACAAACTGCCTTAAAGCCCCTGTGTTATAGTTTCTCAAACTTTTTTTACACGCGCACCCCTTGGCTTATCATAACTACTTCACTGAGCCCCCCCCCCGCCATTCTATATAGTTACTAACACCTACATGTATAGGTACAAAAATAACATTATAATGCAGAGCCATTTTTGTTTGTACCTGTTATGTAAAAATGGCCGACGTTGGTAATAATGCGCATTTAATTAAATTTAAAAAAAATAGTAGCATATTTAATGGGAACCTTAAAGCTGTCTGGTAGCACTCAAAAATTTAAAATCCGGATCGAAAGATGACAAATACAGTTTGAAGTCCGAATTTATGCTGGAAAATCTGCTCCTGTACTTTGTAAGTTAATGTAGTATGTGAAAGCCCTCTCCACCAGTACGGTGCTTGTGAACAGTAACGAAATAGTCATTGCCTCGTTAAATAGTTCAGGGTACTTTTTTTTTTAGTCAGTCCAGAATTAGATGAGGAGATTCATTTCAAACTGAAGTGATAACAACTTTTTGTCTTTTCTCTATTGTTCAATTAATACGTTTTACGTATGTAAGACTATCGTGCATAACTTTCTTAAAAACAAATAATTTCTTCTCCTCATTCTTACGTAGACAGTCCAAAATGCTACAACACCCTTCTACATTAACGAACAGTCCCCACTTATTTTACAAACATTGTTTTAAATACTTCATCTCCCTATCTGCTTTTTAAATCCAGATATGTAACATCAAATAAAAAATTCATATCTGAAGTAAGTGTTTAATTTTATCCAAAATACCTATGAAATTCAGAACGCTTTTTTTTGTGAAATGAGTGGAGATACTGAAAAAAAAAAAAAAAAAAAAAAAAAAATTACCAACCTTTCTAAAAATCGAAAATTGTCCTCCAACCAAGCAGCTAAAACCATGGAAATAAGAATACATAAAATAGGATATTAATCCCACATTTCTCTATTTATTTAACGACGAATTTAATGGAAATGTCGAGTTTAAGAATTCTTCTTCTGCTAAATAATGCACGTTTATAATATTATAAATAAAAGAAGTATCTGATCTATCGGTGATTAGCAAAACATCTATTTACAGCCGAAGAACTGGACATGAAGAACGCGGGAAACTGAAATGCGGACATACTGAAAATGAAAATAAGGAACACGGATTTAATGTCACCCTTTAGCGAATATACCCAAGCTTTGCTGCTCTTTACGTGATTTCTGAATACTAATCGGGTTTCTGACTGCGAGCAGAATTTATAGTTATAAAGATACATTTAAAATTAAAGCTTTTAAAAATTGAATAACATTTTTAAAGACTTAAATGTTACTGTAAAATATTTTAAGCTTTATTTGATATGCCGAATTAATTTTAAAATCGCAGGCTAATGTAACATTGTTTAACAACATTTAACATTATATATTATTATATATTATTTAACAACATTTAACATTATTTAACATACCTTATTATAACATTTGGAGAAGACAAAGCCTCTCTCTATTAAAATTAAAGATTGGTTTGAATAAATATACCCCAGTAAGAAAGGAAACTACACAGATATTTTCGGAAAATATTATTTGGAATAAAACGAAAATTATTGAATAGTTATTTATTGAAATGTGGCTAGGAAAGGGTTCTTAAACTAAAAGTCATATATAAATGGGGGGTTTCGAATATCCATTAATGAACAGTTCCTAAATCGATGGACACTTGAAGCAGGAGATAAGTGCAAGCTGATATTCTCAGATAATGCACAAATATCTTGGTACCCTAAATATACGTTATGGGGAGATTCGCTTGTTGCATACTTATATCTGTATTGATCGCAGAATGAAAAAAATCTGGGTTTCTATGCAGTACCTAGGCATTTTAGAGAATATCGATTCCGGCGTAAAGCTTGGAAGAATAACAAATGAAATAATTCAACATAAAAATTAACACAAATAAATATAAAAGTGTTATTGATTGCAGTTTTGTTGGAATTCACTATAATCTTATCAAAATGTTGTTGGAAAACGGCACTTTACGGTATTTTACGGTTGAGATAGTAATACTTTAAGTTATTCGTATTATATACTTTTAAGTTGCTCGTATTCGTAATACTTTATAGTTATTCTTATAATGTTTGATCAGGTTGTAGGGATTTATATTTATTTTAAGTAACCAGTTAATTATAATTTTACAGTTACTTTCCTATAAACCTTCATTCCCCTAATTGACAGTGCCAGAATATTTAAATTTGGTAACGCGCGTAAGAAATGCAAATTCTACTAGTGGAAAAATAAGTTAAATATGGACGTTCCAGTACAGAAAGAGAGAGTCCGGAAAATTGCCGTGCGTGCTTATACGCAAACTTCTGTTTAGCAGTTACTGCTGGTTGACGTGGCTTAAGCGCTATTATCTTGCTGCCACTAGACTCATTTGCGCGCTGTAGGCTACAGGATTATATGAGCCCTGTAATGTAATTCTACTATTTGTGAATATCACTTATTTTAAGTTTTATTCTACTGTTTCAGTTACCGCCCAAGTTGAGGCGTAGTATGTTAGCGTCAAGTTGACGCATTGTTAATAAGTTAAAGAGTTTAATAAAGGTCAGTTTTAACCTATAAGGTATATCTCCCACTTTCTTAGCGTGCCTTCGTGGTGTAATGGTCAGCACACTGAGACGGTAATTCAGAGGTCCGTGGTTCGATCCCCGGCGAAGGCAATGCTAATTTTTCAATCTCTGCTGCTTCCAAAAATCCTAATGACTCTACAAACCCTTCGTCAGCGCAATCACTATTTTTCAAGATTCTACACAACAGAAGGAGAGTAGAACGTTACAAGGTTTTATTCAACAACAATGATTATTCTATTTTCGTAAAGTGCCTTTAACGACCAGAAATGCATGCCTTATAAAATCAGCAGTGTAAAAAAACCCGATTAACTAAGCTTTGATAACGTTGGACTGGATTCCAATGAAATTACTATCAGCAATAAATTTGAAGTTTTTTGTGCTAATCTTTATGTTTAATTTTTTCGTTTATTTACTATCTCACAAATTTAATTTCTTTGCAGTAATTAAATACATGAAATTTTACATAACGTCGATAACGTGGCCAACGATTATAGATACAGGTTGCTTGGATAAAAAAACATTTTACTAAAAAATTCGTAAACCTGTGATCCAAATTCATAAAATGATTCAAATGTATAAATGTTACAGACGTACGAAATTTTCATCTTATTTCAACTTGTTTCGATATTTCTTCTAGTTCCTTCTATTTTGTTACATTCTGCTGAATTATGGAGTTACATTTGAAATTACTTCTGCAAATCTCTAAGTGCTGAAGATGGAAATATTTTTTGTAATATTTGATAATTCTTGGCGTATTTTGTACATTTAAAGTCCACTGGTATAATACAGTATCCTTTGAAACTGCTAGATAAGATCTTTGTTAAATAAGATAAAGGTTTCTCTGCACAGTAGCTCTGAATTCCCTTCAATCTAGACCAGTGGTTCCCAGCCTTTTCTGGACCATTGCCCCCTAACGCCCCTTCTTCCATCATATTTAATTATAAAAAATATTGAAATTTTGTTGTGTATTATCTATACCTATTTTATCTGTCTATCTATCTATTACAAATCACAAAGTAGAAATTAATTAGAACGGCCACCATATTAAACAAAACAGTTTTTATTAAAAATTTTAAAATAAACAGAAAATCACTAAGAAATTAAAAAAAATTAATGAAATGGTTGAGGCTGGTGGAGATTTAAGAATTTTTTAATGTCAGGTTCGAGTTTCGTTAACATTAGTCGCAAATTGCCACGTTTAATAACATGCAGTTTGTTCCTTTTCTTAGACAGTAAATGACTTACTGTACTGAACCCCCGCTTAACTAAACAGGATAACGGAAAAGCAATTAAAAATTTCTATACTCTTACCCCAATACAGGGCAAAGAGCTGATATTGATTTTTAAAGCCAGAACTTTTGGTATCTATTACTGAATTTCATTTCTTCTTGTGAGTTTCTACGAGTTCCTCATCTACAGTAAATTTGATAATTCTGTTGTTGTTTCTTATGACTTTAATACGGAAATCAGTCCAATTGATTTCCGAATAAAGCCATAGGAAATGACAATTTGATAATTCTGCTGTACTTGCATTTGCGTAAGGATCTTAAAACCCAAATGGATATATTCATGTTTAAAGTATCCTGGAATCCTCGCGTAAAATCAGTACGAAGAACGTCCAAGTGTTGGAAGTAAGGGAATAAATCTTCATGTTTAACAAAGACTACTGATAATGTGGGAAAGTGGCTGTATTCACCTCTACCTATACGACCGTGACGACTTTTTTTTTTAATTAAATTCAGCTTCTCACCTTGCAGTTATAAATTGATTTCATCGAATATTTTAAATAGGTCTGTCAAATAAGTGAGAGATGTCATTTTTTATTGGAATCAAGTTTTCGCACAGTTTTTAAGAAGTCTAGTATTGAATCAAATATATTGCAAAACGATTTCAGACACATAACTTTTGAAAGCCAACAAACTTCTGCTTGTTTTCGATGTCGGTGCACTTGCTCTGCAAACAAGTCATTACAAACTCCCATATTTTTGTCGGAATATGTTTGATTGCTTGAATCGGGTCTTTGCTTAGAAACTTGCAGAGATGTATTCATTGACAAAAGTAAACCGAATTAGGTATGTGTATAACTAACGGACTAAGTCCAATCCAAGTATGCAAGGGTGTGTAATATCAGTCACATATGCTGTGTGATGGTAAGCGGCACTTCCAAACGTGATGTTAACGCTTAATTTTCCTTCGATTTCGATCTTCTCGCCTGACACAGTCTGTAGGGCGGCGTCCAGATGAGTTTGCTTTTCAATTGTTCAGCCATATCTTTTCGAATGATGGTAACACTGGCTCCTGTATCGATGATTATATTACAAGGAACTCCATTGATGTGTCCCATGATGAAAAGTCCGTTACTACCGCCATGTACTGCAGAAATCTGAAGCTCTTTAAACCGGGGCTTTTCATTATCTGGAAACTTCCGCCCCGCGAGATGGGCATAAAATAGTTTTCCTCCTTATTGATAGGCGCGGTCTTAACATCCGTGCCCTGGGGTTTTCTGCAGTTTCTTCGAATGTGCGCTCACAGCACTACAGTTCTAGCACTTTATGGTCGGTTTCTTCTCACCAATATTCCGTCTCAAGGCATTCACTTGTCTGGTTGAATCATCTAGGTTAGCAGTCATTTGACCCACTGGTACTCGCATGTGGGCAGCTTGATTGGGTGGTGGTCTCTACGAGTGGCTTGCTGGGTTGCCTCGAATTTCATGGCGTACACTATAGCGCTTTTCAAGTCCTTGACATCTGTCATTCGCAGAGCTTTCTGTATTTCAGGATCCTGGATGCCATCGATAAAGCACTGCAGGGAGAGGATTTCCCTTGTTTCTCCGTGGTGAGACAGTCTTTCAACATCCGTAGCGAGCTCCTGGAGTGTTTCGGTGGGCTTCTGTTAACGGGATTCCAATTGAAGCCTGCTGTAGTCTTTCAAAGGTTTGTCCTCAAACCGCAGCTGCAGTGCGCCGGAGAGAGTTTTGAAATCTAGCCTTTTGTTTTCGGGAAGAATCTGAAGAATATCCGCTGCGTCTGCTCTCAAAGTGATGGTTTTGCTTGGGGATCCCATCAATTCGCTTCCGCCAGTATAGAAAACTGTGATTTATATACACTCACGTTTGTGAAAATTGCAACACCATGAAGGACTTACGCGAGTGAGCTGAAATTTTCAGGAAATGCAAAGTAGCGCATGATATGCAAATGATTAGAATTGCAAATCCGTAGCGCATGCGTATGCTGAGCAGCGCCCTCTGAACGGCTGATGGATCCGAATAAATAGACGGCTGTAGCGAGGCGTGTATGGTTATCGGTGGTTATCTGCTAGTGGTAAACGTTAACTCAATCTGTACTTATGCCTCGTCGACGAAAGAGAGCGAGATTTGAACAACTTACAGAGTTTGAACGAGGGAGAATCATCGGCCTTCGTGAAGCTGGATTGTCGTATCGTGCAGTAGCCTCTCGTGTGCAGCGTAACAGCAGCACAGTGATGCGCGTTTGGAAGCAGTGGACGGACGAGTGTCGGACAACTCGGAAATCCGGGAGTGGACCCCGAAATGTGACGTCAGCTCGCGATGATAGACACCTGGTCCGCATGGCGCGGACGGACCGTACAGCTTCCTCTAGACAATTGGCAGCACTGTGGTCAATAGCTACAGGTGTTTCATTGTGTGCTTCATCAATTCGTAGACGTCTGCTGCAGTGTGGACTGCGCGCACGGACTCCTTTATACAGGATCCCCCTAACGCACGACCATCGCCGCCTGCGGCTACAATGGGCCAATCAGCATAGAGACTGGCGTGCTGATTGGCAGCATGTCGTGTTTTCTGACGAATCCCGCTTTAATTTGTGGTACCATGATGGCCGCATTCGTGTCAGACGCTATGCCGGTGAACGCCACCTTCCGGAGTGCATTATCGAACGCCACAGTGGACGAACACCCGGAGTTATGGTCTGGGGCGCCATAGCATATCATAGACGATCTCAATTGCTACGAATTGTGGGCAATCTGAACAGCAACCGGTATATCCGTGAAGTTCTACAGCCCGAAGCTGTTCCCTTCCTTCAAAGCTTGCCAGGCGCTGTATTTCAACAGGACAATGCCCGCCCTCATACTGCTCGGATTGTTAAATCCTTCTTTGCAGCGCAGCAGGTACAGCTTCTTCCTTGGCCTGCGTGTTCCCCGGATATGTCGCCAATTGAACATGTGTGGGATGTCATTGGTCGGCGTCTTGCTCGTGATCCTCGTCCTGTTGCGTCTGCAGACGAACTTTGGGTACGCGTACAAACGATATGGAATGCTCTTCCTCAGTCAGACATTCAAACTTTGTTTGACTCCATGCCACGTCGCGTAGCAGCACTTATTGCGGCGCGTGGTGGCCACACAAAATACTGATTCTGATCTCTTGTTCTTGTTTGTTTGCTTTGAACATTTAATCATTTATTTGTACCACTACCACTCAACTGTGTATTAAATTGCATTCAATTATGACGATTCCTTCTTGGTGTTGCAATTTTCACAAACGTGAGTGTACTTGCCAAGAGATCGTCCCATCATATGTCGATAGCTTCAGAGAGGAACGAGCAGGCATGGATAGAAATTTAAAACCATCCGAATTGCTCTCGGCTGTCGCTACGAATTTCTTTAAATTATCAACTTCTTTGGCAACTGCAGAAACCCTGTCGTCAATTTGTTGTTCGATAAGTCCTTGGACGACAGAAATTTGTTCTTCAATTTGTTGTCCGATTCGCTGTTCGACGGCCGAAACTCTTCTTTCGATTCTTTACTCCACAGCAGAAACTCTCACTTCTATTTGTTCTTTGACAGAAGAAACTCTTTCTTGAATTTCTCCAACTTTATTTTCAACAGCGTCTATTCTGCCTTCCATAAACTCAGATTTGTTTTCTATGTATTATACAGGTGATCTCTTCTTTAACAGTTTTCATCTCTTCTTTAACGAATTCTTGACCCAATTTCATCTCTTCTTGAACCGCTTTCATCTCCTCTTTAACGGAATCTTGGCCAACTCTCATCTCTTCTTTTACCGAGTTGACGGCCCCTTCCATCTTTTCTTGGAATGCAGCAAAGGCAGACTCGAGCTGTCAAAATTGTTCTTCCATGGCTTTAGTGAATGGTATTCAAACCTCACTCCTAACACCAAAAATTGTTGCGTGTGTAACAAAACCCGTTACAATCCGTAATAGATTGAATGCAGAAGTCGATAAAAAGTTAATAAAATTTATTCTCTTCACAAGAAATAAAACAAAATGCTGAAATATTTCCTCAGAGATATTCGTACAATATCACAATATCTCAAACGTGACACAGAGTTCAATTCAAAACAGAGAAACTAATTTAATCTCACAGCGAATTCGCTACTATCAATACTAGCATTAAGTAAGCAAACAGTTCGCTTAAAACAACAGAAACTGAGCTGAGGTGTTTTAATTCGGCTTTTATAAGCTTTTTAATTATTCACTAGAACATTCTGGTGAAACCTATTTTCTCGATTTTTGTGGATGGCAACAGCAATTACGAGATATTTATTTATTAAATATTAAATGCACGCTCTCTTTTATTTTTACTTTTCCGACGTAGCTTTCTCCTCAAAAATCGTCTGCGTTGCATGGGAAAATAAAACAATTATAATTCTAAATAAATAGCTAAATAACTGCGGAATCCGTAACAATACGTAGCAGAGATTTGTGTCGTTATCAACACATACATAAATACAAAACTATTCTCAGTCTTTACCAATGTAATGGTTTTAAACTGATAATAAGATGCATAGCTTCTGGGCTCAGCTTTCTAAAAGCTGTTTAATTATCTTCTAGCCACCAGTTTAAGGGAAATAATTGACAATATTCAGGAATTTTATATGCGAAATAATGACTATGATGACAGTACTTTATATGTAAAATAATGGTTACGCTCTACACGTAAAATAATGGCGTACTTAAAATTAGAAACAATTCAGCCTTAGATTGTCGTTGGTTTAAATGAAATCTTAAAAGGCTCTATGTCTATGCATTTAAAAAAATAATGCTCTTATTTGAATTTTATAAAATTTTTTAATTTACGACTACATGTATAGTTTACTCAAATTTGAATAACGCGTTTGAGATTCCCCAGATTTTCTAAATTATAGAGCACTATAATTCCATTTTCATGAACTGTGCTTGAAAGCTAGATATGCGTATGCTGAAATATAACGTACTCATTTCTTATCAATAAAAAAGTTGCATGCCAAAAGACATAAATCCAGAATAACTTGCAGCTAATTATTTCAGGCCTTCTGATATTTCCTTCTAGGATATGTTGTTTTATATATGAAGGATTACTTATATTTTCATAAATTTACGAATTACAGACAGTACATTTTAAAATAGAGATAGTTATTCTATTGTTAACATAAATTTCAATTAAATAGTTTTTGTAGTTTTTCCTTTCATAATTTTAATTTTTAACTTTATTTTTAATGTATTATAATATTGAAATTAGCATTATTTTAAGTTAGTATGAAAATCTGAGGACTTAATTTCACATTTATACTAAGTTCTATTCACCGAAAACATGAGTATGCCTAATTTAGGTAGCGTCATTTAATTTAAATTACATTTTTCGTTGTTTACAGTCTGAAAGATTTGAAATTCATTTGAAAAGGAAATATGTAGCGCATATTGCATGAGGTTTTTTGAGTTGAATATTCTAATGAGGCTAATAATTTTATGGCAGTGCCAATTTTAAATTAAAAAAATTTCATTAAAGATTTGCTCGGGATTATTTTGCAGGAAAAAAATACATATAGCAAATACGGCAAGCCTCTCCTTCCGAAAAAAACAATAATAAAAAGATCATACGAAGAGAATCATAGGATCATATGAACCCTTTGAAGAAAGAAAAGCGGGAATTTTAAGTGAAATCCTCCATTGGCAACTGACATTTGTTAAGTTTTTGTTTGAAAGAAAATAATGGAGGAGCGTAAAAAAAAGTTTACTAGCCCAGGTTGCAGCCATCGTCTAGAAGCTGAATAACGACGTCTGGTGTTAAAAATAGGCTCTTTCTGGAGGTGCCATAACTTGAAGAGAAAAGACATGAGTTCATCTAAAAATAACGAAGCTTTTACCAATGCCGGCAGCACCACTGCAGCTGCCTTAGAGACCGGCATCCCTAGATCTATGAGAAAAAGATCTGCTCCATCATTGTACATCACACTGCACTACGCAAGGTTTCTTTAAAAAAATTGCTGATTCTGCATCTCATTCAAAATGTTTTCTCTGTTGCTGTCTGGCGCGCGTCTTCGATATATTAGACTTTGAAGAAATTCTTTTTTTTTTTTTTTACAAAAGGTTATTGCAGTGCAGTTGCTTTACAAATTCCGAAGACAGTTTCAGTGAATGCTATGCACATTGTTAAAAGAAATATTTATTTTTCTCATGCAAATTCATGAAAGCAGGAGGTTTCAGATTTGTAACTCAGTGCATACGTTCGGAGACAGCCAAGAACCGCTAGAGGAGTAAGTGACAAATCACGCTCGTGGTGATTCACTGTTAACTCCCTATGAACTTTTTGGCGACAAGGGCAATCCAATTCACGCCAAAATCTAATGATATTTTAGTCATTCGTTGGCTAGCTTTCGACTACTGTCTGGATGGATCTTGACGGTGGGATTAGGTGCCGGGAAATATTTGGCGAGCTGTTCTATTGGGATTTGCCAAGAATGCAGTCTGTGATCGAAAGACCTGCGTCATCCGCCGGGAGACTGTATGGCTCTACGAGAAGAAGTAGTGACTAAATGATGATTAAAGTTTATGCCAAGAAATGACACATTTCATATTTATTTATTTCCTTTACAAATGAAATCAGAAATTTTATGCAACGAATTTGCTTAATTTTAACAAATATTTAACACGAGAGATACAATATTATGATTATCACAGTTTCTTGCTTAGCCTGGGTGCTAATTAGAACACTGATATTTAAAAGCGCTTAAGAGAATTAATTTAATAGCTATTTAAATTAAACGATTATAATTTCGCATCATTTATCATTAAAAAAAATATCTGAACTTTTTATTTAGGAAGGCTAATTCAAGAAAGTTGGTCGGCTGATCACTGGTTACTAAAAGTATTTCCTGAGTATGGAAAACTTCCTAGGGGAATCTGATTTATATCGTTACACATCGAGGGTGCTACGAAAATCTTTTGCAATAATTTCTTTAAAAATTGAGAACTAAGACTGGGCGAACTAATAAGGCTCCACTTCTGAACTAATCGACTAAGGATAACTTGCAATCGCATGTGAATTAAATGTCGTATATCTATAGTAGATTTGTTTTTCATCAGTCGCTTCAGTATATGCGATTTTAGATAATGATGGCGAAACAAATTAAGAAAACCAGGAATTGTTTTGAAAAATTAGTAGTATGCTTTGGCAGAACTAACATATTGTTGCAAAATTATGTATCTGTAACACATCTAATATAAGTTTTTAGCTTGTTTCTGTAGACCATATATCTCCCGCCCCGAAAGCTAAGCTATTGTACATCTGACTAACTTATTCTCTAATTTTTTTAAGAATTCATAATAGTACGCTTATATTGTAACGTCGTTAGGAAATATGAAAGCAGGAGATGTGAAAAAGGAGCAATGCCCTCGGCGGGACTCGAACCACGGACCTCTCGAGCACAGGTGAGTGTGCTAACCGCTACACCACGAAGGCAGAAGAAATACCTTATAATATAAAACTTCTCCTTACTCATTGAATACCCACTGGTGTGTGTGTCTAGGGGGGGGGGAGAAATATCTTTTGACTTTTTTTCTTTCCATTAGCAAATTAGCACTAGAGAGAAGAGAAACATGCAAGAGTAAAACTCAAAATTAGGCAAAACAGCAGTCTTGTGCTTAGGATACATTTTAATTAAAACTCTATCCATTGCGAGGGTAGATAGGTACAGATCCCTCTTCGTTAGGAGCAAAAAAAATTCTGTACCTGCTCACTCACGAAATAGATAAGAGTTTAATTAAAATCTACACCAAACACAAGGTTGTTATTTTGCCTAATTTTAAATGTTTAGCACAGCGAGATAAATGAGACTTGATAATACCTGCTATTTTTCTAAGTAACAATGTGAGAAATATGAGTGAGGAGTTTTTTTCATAGTATTTAGAATTCAGCTATGTATAGAATAAAACTGTTTCTTACACCAAAAGGAAGATAAATTTCAAAATATTTAGCAGGATATCAAAATAAATGTCACTTATTTTGAAGCAGGAGATGTGAAAAAGGTAAATAAATGTCAGTTATTTTCATTTCCAGTGTTTAATCCTTTTATATTTTCAACTTATTATTCTTAAAATTATGGAAATTCAGGTCTTTGAATGCTGCTCTTTTTTTTTTTCTTGTACAAAGGGACTTTAGTCCCCGAAAGACTATTGTTTTCGTTTTGCGATTTTGCGTCGGAAACATTAAAAGTCTGAATCACTTTTCAAACTGTTGCCACCAAATCTCGCAGCCCTGTATTATATTTAAAGAAATTAAATAATGAAGAATCTGCATAAATATATATATATATATATATTTCTCCAAATGTGATAATATCTAGAGTCATCCAATTTTGAATAACGTACGTTTTCACCCGAATATGGGCATCTGGAAGCCCAAATTTGTTTTATTACCTATTTCATATTTTGTAAAACTTTAACGAATTTTTGATGAACAAATTCAAACGATTTAAAAGCAAGCAATGGCAACACTCTACGGGGGGAAAAAAAACCCTCTTTATCTCCAGCGCGCGGAATTGTGTATCGGAAGGTGGTGAACGATAATTCGTCACCACCACTATTTGGCGATTGGGTACCCAAATCGCTCTTTAAAAGGGGGAGTATATAAGGTATTTTCTCCGTCCTACTGCGTGCCTTTGTGGTATAATTGAAAGCATACTCGACCCGTATTCGAGAGGTCCAGGGTTCGAGTCCGGCAAGGCACTGCATCTTTTTCATACCTCCTGTTTCAAAAAAACCAACTGAGTATGCAAATTCAATAACAGTTTTCTGAAATTAAACACCAATCTAAGATTGTGTTTTGCTTGCTTAAACAATGGACATTCACTGGAAGTCTGACGGGGGGGGGAACTGAAAGCTTTCAGATTTTATACTACTCTCAAAAGGGCGTTTTTTTTTTTTTTTTTTTTAAGGTTTTATGTGTTACCTTTACTTATTAAATATCGTGTTCTTCGCAGTGAAAACCATAAAATTCAATTCAATAGCAATATCACAAAATATGTAAAAGAGCATATCTTTAGAATTTCCGATACACAGTCTCGAGTGCTAGAGGTAAAAATGTTTTTTATTTCCGTACAGTGTTGCCATTGTCACTTTGAAATCGTTGAGTTTGCTAATAAAAAATTCTTTAATGTTTGACAAAATATGAAATAGATAATAAAACAAAGTCCAAATTTGGGCTTCCAGATGCTCATATTCGAATGGAGGATTACCTTATTCAAAATTGGAAGTCTCTAGGCACCGTTGTTCTTCCACAGTGCGAGAAACATACATACATTCATGCAGATTCTTCATTATTTAATTTCTTTAAGTATAATGTAGGGCTCTAATATTTGGTGGCAACAGTTTGAAAAGCGAACTGACATTTATAGTGGAACCGAAGCAAACTCCTAAAACGAAATTAATAGCCATTCTGGGCAAATTGCCTCTTTGGGTTAATAAATTTTAAAAAAATATTCTTGGAACATATAATTAAGTACATTTTTATGTCAGAGCTTTCAAATTAAAAATTTTTAATATATTAACAGAAGCATTTTTTACTTTAAAACAACTGTCCCCAATGAATGTCTTAAACAAACGAAGACCAGAAGATTCGAAGGGGTACAGGGAAAGAACTGTTGAAGACTGCAAATCGAGAACAGCGTCCAGTTCATAATTCCATCGCCTGACCATAACGAAATACTCAGATTACCGTCCACACACCTATTTTATATACAAATCGCTGTATGCAGATTACAGGGAGTAATTTGTAACAAACTGCTTTTAATGGCTGTCGTAAACACTCCATTTTCTTTCATAAGCGATAAGTGGATGGCCATCCTTGGGTACTTGGCAATCGACCTTCTTTCATCACCAAATGATCTACGGATTGCAGGCTCACCGAGGAAAACCGGGCGGGCTCCAAAGTTCGATGGGCACAGGCTCTGATGACAGATTATCTATCTTCTCCTTAAAAAATCTCTTCTTCACTTTTCGCCTTCCTCTCTCGGAAATGCACTTGAATTAGAACTGAGATCATCCGTTAGAGACAAGTTTATCGAGGACAATTCGAGAGTAATGTACTCGTATGTGTATGCATATACATAGCAGTATAGTTTTTAATGCTTTTGGTACAAAGTTGTAATTGATATTTGTATCTTGCCAGAAACATGCAACATTCAAGATGATCGAATTTGAGATTTCTGTATCAGTCTCGTTAAAATCGTGAATGCCATAAGGGGGAAGTTAATCCATGTCTTTTCATTCCAGTGTAATGCCTTTGTAAAGGGATCCGTGATATAGCATTAAAATGAAAAGGCCTTTTTTACGAGCATGCGCATTAAAATAAAATGTAATTACACATCGTTTGAAGAATAAGGAAACAATTAAAAACCGGAAAAGTATTTGTTTCGAATTCTACACATCTAATTCGTATGCCCGAGGAAACTAAAATAATTTTACCCCAAAATATGCAATTTGGATATTGGTCTTCTTTTTTCCGCTAAAGTACAGTTATGAATTCTTGTTTCGAGTGGAAAAAGATCATATAGTGAGACTATTAAGACTTTTTTTTAATTTCTTTATATTTCTTCTCATTTGTATCGAGCTTAATAGAAAAATAGTCTTGTAGAATAGAGTCTCCCTTGTTTTGCTAACATACTTTAAGTCAAGACAAATTAAAGCAATATCGCTATGTCTAGATAAGCAAACAGAAACTATGAAGGATGAAAAAGACTCTTTTATTAAGAACTCACTACGTTGAACATAAGGCAATCCCGGTGCTTACAAATCAGCCAACATTTATGGCGTGAATTCAAAAGTAGAATTTTAAATCAAACTAAATCTAAGTCTTATTTAGCCAAAGGCTACGTTGAGATATTTAAACGCGCAAGCTGGCTGTTAATCTACACTAGCGTGACAACATTATCGCCACTAATAAAACAACGCCGTAGACAGGAATGCTTATCGTTGAGTAACAATTAGTAACGTGGCCTTCAGCAGTCAGAACACACTTTAATTAAAACAGTCTCAAACCTTCACTTAAATACACGCGAGTTAATTCGCATTCTAGCAGGAAAACGGAAAGAGAGAAGTGGCTGTATAGATTCGTAATATAAAATAACTCGTTAATTAACATAAATACCTGACAAACTTTTCGTATGAAAGGCCAGATATTGGATATTTTAAACTTAGAGCATCAAGAGATAAAACTTAAGCTATAATACAAATAGGAGCTTACAAATGAGCTTCCGTAAATATTTTTATTGACGAAATTCAAAGTACAGTTATAAGTTTCATAACAATACCAAATATTTTTAACAATATTTCTCTAAACTGAAACTGAAAGCTCGCTTTTCTAGTTATGAAAACCGATTGCAAATGTTTATTTATGAGGATTGAAATAAATAGGATATTAAGTATTTCGTTTTCGAAAATATCTCTTCACAGTGAAAGGTATTGCTAAGTGCACGGCTATATGATTTAACTCTACACGGTTATTTCTCAGACGGAAAGTAATCTGTTAGACTGTTTTTAGAATATTTGCTTTTTAACATATCATTACATTGCAGATCAATTAGTAAGTTCAAGTTAGGAAGGAATCTCAATAATATCGTTAAATAAATCTTAAAATGCAATCTTCATCACTTGCATTAAAACTGGAAAACTTCTGAGCGTTTGATAGCCTGGGAAATAAATTGTTTCTTATGCTAAAAAAATATATAATATATATACACTCACGTTTGTGAAAATTGCAACACCAAGAAGGAATCGTCATAATTGAATGCAATTTAATACACAGTTGAGTGGTAGTGGTACAAATAAATGATTAAATGTTCAAAGCAAACAAACAAGAACAAGAGATCAGAATCAGTATTTTGTGTGGCCACCACGCGCCGCAATAAGTGCTGCTACACGACGTGGCATGGAGTCAAACAAAGTTTGAATGTCTGACTGAGGAAGAGCATTCCATATCGTTTGTACGCGTACCCAAAGTTCGTCTGCAGACGCAACAGGACGAGGATCACGAGCAAGACGCCGACCAATGACATCCCACACATGTTCAATTGGCGACATATCCGGGGAACACGCAGGCCAAGGAAGAAGCTGTACCTGCTGCGCTGCAAAGAAGGATTTAACAATCCGAGCAGTATGAGGGCGGGCATTGTCCTGTTGAAATACAGCGCCTGGCAAGCTTTGAAGGAAGGGAACAGCTTCGGGCTGTAGAACTTCACGGATATACCGGTTGCTGTTCAGATTGCCCACAATTCGTAGCAATTGAGATCGTCTATGATATGCTATGGCGCCCCAGACCATAACTCCGGGTGTTCGTCCACTGTGGCGTTCGATAATGCACTCCGGAAGGTGGCGTTCACCGGCATAGCGTCTGACACGAATGCGGCCATCATGGTACCACAAATTAAAGCGGGATTCGTCAGAAAACACGACATGCTGCCAATCAGCACGCCAGTCTCTATGCTGATTGGCCCATTGTAGCCGCAGGCGGCGATGGTCGTGCGTTAGGGGGATCCTGTATAAAGGAGTCCGTGCGCGCAGTCCACACTGCAGCAGACGTCTACGAATTGATGAAGCACACAATGAAACACCTGTAGCTATTGACCACAGTGCTGCCAATTGTCTAGAGGAAGCTGTACGGTCCGTCCGCGCCATGCGGACCAGGTGTCTATCATCGCGAGCTGACGTCACATTTCGGGGTCCACTCCCGGATTTCCGAGTTGTCCGATACTCGTCCGTCCACTGCTTCCAAACGCGCATCACTGTGCTGCTGTTACGCTGCACACGAGAGGCTACTGCACGATACGACAATCCAGCTTCACGAAGGCCGATGATTCTCCCTCGTTCAAACTCTGTAAGTTGTTCAAATCTCGCTCTCTTTCGTCGACGAGGCATAAGTACAGATTGAGTTAACGTTTACCACTAGCAGATAACCACCGATAACCATACACGCCTCGCTACAGCCGTCTATTTATTCGGATCCATCAGCCGTTCAGAGGGCGCTGCTCAGCATACGCATGCGCTACGGATTTGCAATTCTAATCATTTGCATATCGTGCGCTACTTTGCATTTCTTGAAAATTTCAGCTCACTCGCGTAAGTCCTTCATGGTGTTGCAATTTTCACAAAAGTGAGTGTATAACATTTTCACTTTGAATTATACCTTTTTAATGTTTCCATTTTAAATTTATTCAAGTTTCAATATTTAATTCATCTATTCTGCCAAATTCGAGATCCTTCTATGTTGCGTAACGTTTAATGCAGATACCTCCTGCCCAATCACTAAATTGTAAAGCAAAACTTTCTCTAACTCGAGCTGATACTATCGACTTCCTCCCTTCTTCCTTTGAACTGCTGCGCTCTCTTTCGCTTACGTTTCCCTGCTGGCAACACGCTACTTTTCCATGCTGCTGCTTATTTGCCTAAGATAACGTCGTACTTTAAAATAGAACTTATTATATTCTACTATAATTAAGAAATATCTTGTCTACATATCGAATCAGACGATTCGATATGCGTAAAAACGTGTGATTCTTCAAACTCGGTTGTGCTAAATGCGTCATCATGCTTTTCCACTCAGCCCTACTTTCAAGCCACTACGATCTTCTCAGCCATACACGCAATATCGAAAGCTGTTAAAAGTTCATATGTTTTCATCTACACATTTGGAATCGTCACATGCGCATGAATTTTAATGTAAGAAAAGATATTTGGATCAAGATAAGGCAATTTTTTACTTCCGTAGGAAGTAAAGGAAGTATAAATTTCGGTTATCATTACTCAATGAAAATATCCATTCCGACCACTCTCGAATCCATTTGAACGAAGTTTTTGCGTGACATCTGTATGTACACACAGAATACAGAACTGTTTTTGCCGAAACGGCTTGTAAATTGGTTTTAAATGGATTTAGAAGAGATTTTTTTGACGTCTGTATGTACCTACATACGCATATATCTCGCATGACTCAAAAACAAGTAGTCCTATAACACTGAAAAAGTTTTGTATTTGAGGCTGCGGTAACATCTAGTTGTGCATCTCCCTTTTTCGTTGTAAATGGCAATGCACCAAACATACACATATATATATTCCCACTTTGTTACCTGGGTCAGTAATCTCATTATTTTTATTGTTATATGTTGGTAAGCTACACTTTTTTGCTTTAAAAGTGATCGAATTATGCTGCGCTTATCTTCCGGTTAACGTTTTTATGCCTTTAGTTAATCTGCATGCAATAGTTGTAGAAGTATCAACAATTGAAAAGTTTAAGTGCTGCTAACCCTCATACAAAAATATAATGCAATACAGCATGTAATATTTTAAGGAACTGTTAAACTAAATTAACGAAATTGCAAGGCATGTAAATAATGATATATAAAAGTAGTTATGAATTTCATTTTACACAGATAAATGTGATTTCTTTGTTTAATTCCAGTATTACAAAAAACGTAATTATAGCTTTAGTTTTAGAGTCGGTGAAATTAAGAAATAATTTCATATTTTTACTTGCTTAATTTTTCTAGAAAAATTTTACTCAGGGTGCAGGACAGAATGTTTTACATTTTTTGTGCAAACTTTAATATAATTTGATAAAGCACAAATGCAAATGGACTAATTTTTTTTAAATTTTAGCGGTTATTTCAGACAACCATTTTGATCAATTCAAATTTCTAACTTTTTAAAGAAAATTAAATATATATGTTGAATATTCTTATGACCGTCTTAGTGTATATATTGCTTTATATAAAAATATAAAAAATATCCGGAAAAACACACTATCTGTATATATCTATATTTATTTTCACAAATTGCTCTTTAATCTTCTGATAATTGCTGCGAACGTCGTCATCAATCATGACGTAAATAATAAAAAGATGTCACGTAAAGTTTTATGTTAGCCATCAGTGTGATTTGCTGGTTTATGTTTAGCAATGTAAATTTAAAGTTACATCATTAGAAAGAATTAAAATAATTGCACCAATCAGTTATATTGCAGCAGGCTGAGGCCACGAATTAGATACCTACATCACAAACCCGCACGAAATCCGGAATGCAACATGTCGAGCATCATAAACTCTTTTAACCTCGAATTTTGAGATACAATATCCAGTTGCAAAATTCATAACAAATGCAAATATTGTACAAACCATTTATACTAGTACAAAAATGCCTCATTAAAATTCTTGAAAAATGATTAATCTTTACTTTTCCTTCCCTGCAACTTATTTTGCACTGCATTTCTGTGAATTGTATTGTCTATTTCGTAAGGATATGAATACAATCGAATTACAAAATCGAAAGGAGTTGGAAAATATTACGAATAGCCCAAAATTCGAGTTCCGCAATTTTTGCCAAATGCTTAATAAGAGAACATGGAAGTTACATGGATATATTACTGATGAAAATTGCTTTGATAGTACATTATAAAATTGATATGTGAAGAAAATATTGTAGCTGTGATGGAGAAATAGATGGCATATGTGGATATGAAAGCAATAATGGAAATTATAAATTGTTTTCTTTTAATCTGGCATAAAATCCCTCTGTCTTTCAACACCAGAAATGTAATCTGAAAACCTTCATGAAAGTAATGAAATAAAATGAAGATGTTACCCTTCGTTTCTTAAAATATATATGTCAGATATTAATTTAGAAGTCAAACAACAAAAATCAGCGTTATATTTTGAAATTTTCACAGGACTAGTTTCGATGGTAATATAATGCGGTTTTGCAGCTGAGGATGGTGGTTCGGTAAAATCATCGAAACTAGTCCTGTGAAAATTTGAAAATATAACGCTGATTTTTGTTATTTGACTTCTAAATTAATATTTGTTCGGCGTGTTATTGTATTTCAATATATGTCAGATGTTTAAAAACTTAAAAAAGTAAAATGCCAAGCATCTACGTTTTTGCTCCATTTCAAATAAAAATATTCCTAAAATGAATTACATTTTCTTATTACGTACATTCCAAAATAGACTTCAGAGCAAGGATACTTGTGGGAATGACTAAATGACCCAAAAATCCGTAAGAATGTAATTTACTTCTCATTTCAGGATTCTATAGAAAAGATTTAAGTGCATGACCTCAATGCTTTGGGGACAATAACTGATTCTGGTTTTTCGAGAAAGAAATGCAAAGAAATAATATCAGCGTCATTCGATAAAAAGGTCGACTGATTGAGTTAAAATAAATTCGACATACCAAAGAACATTAATATCTAATAATGTTTTTTCGCTCGAAAATATTTAGTTCTTCGGCCATTTCGAATTATCAAAGTTAATTGCATTTCGAGCAAAGTTCCCAATTTCCAACAAAGTTCAAGAGTCAAAAATATGCTCACATACTTCACAGAGTCATTTATTTGCGTTCAGTTTAAGAGATTTGTCAAAATTCGTTTCCCTCCCGAGTGACATGAAAGGCGTATCCTTTTCCAGACTCGAAATCTCAAATGAGATATCCTCTCATCTAATTCTTGGAAAGCCCACCAGCACACGAATCCCAGCCAGTCACAACAGAAACCACCTATTTTCAGCTACGGGGCAAGAGGTATCCCCGTGAAGGGGGGGGAAGGCAAAAGAAGAGAGGAGGGGTGAATGGGCGGCTTAGACTTGTGTGGGTCCACCATCTATCACCCTGTACCTTATATATACATCTATATATACGGAGATTTTCGCCGTCACGCAGTCTAGTTAGAACTGTCTGCATCCCGCCCTCCTCTTTCTACCGTTCTACAGGTGAAATGAGCGCATGCCTTCTTGTTTTTCTTCTTCCTTTGGCAGAATTCCCTATCCCTTTTACATATCCCGCCAGTTGGTTGGTGGTCTGCTGATTGCAGACAACGGTTCGCCTCCAGAGGTCGGATTCTCTCATGCGTCACTTGTGTCCGGCGATTTTAGCCGACGGCCGACTTTTTATTCCTTTTGGTTCTCTTTTCTCTATTCCGCGTGAGAATTTTAGCAAGAGATGCTTCTCTCACGCTTCATAAAAGCTCAGTTAATATGCATCACAGGTAAATTTGCAAAAATAAAGATGAAAGAATGTATTTATGCTGTCTAATGAAGTGAGAAACGCCGATGAGGTTGCAAAACGATAAATTTCGTAATCTGCAGTGTGTAATAAGTTCTCGAAGTTTTTTAGAATTAAGATAGAAAAAATTAAAATATTTATGTAATGTAATAAATGTTATATGTGCTGCAACTAGATGAATTTTTTTTCTGCACAAGTTTTTCCGAAATATTTCTAAGATTTTGAAATAAGCAGGATTCGAACGGCAAATAAATGAAAAAAAATAAAAAAAAAAAAAAAAAAAACCTGAAAGCTTTCAGATTTTATATTACGTCCAAAAAGATTTTTTTTTCATTTACATACACATACACGTTTCGAGAGCATTTGGACTAAAAATATTTGAAAACAGCCAAGTCTTTAAAGAATTTCCTATAGATAGTGTCGAGCGGAAGATAAAAATGTTTTTTTCCGTGTAGTATTGCCACTGCTCGCTTTGAAATCGTCGAGTTTGTTAACCAAAAGTTCGTTAAAATTTTACAAAATGTGAAATACACAATAAAATATTTAAAAACAGCCTATTTTTAGAATTTCCGATACACACTCTCGCGCGCTGGAGATAAAAATGTTTTTTTCCCGTACAGTGTTGCTATTGCTCGCTTTGAAATCATCGAGTTTGTTAATCAAAAATTCGTTAATATTTTACAAAATATGAAATACACAAGAAAACATATTCAAAGTTCGAACTTCCAGGTGTCCATGTTCGTGTGGAGGATTACGTTATTCAAAATTTGTTGGCTCTATGTACCGTTGTTTTTTCACAATGCGAAAAACATTCTTGCAAATTCTTCAGTATTTAATCTCTTTAAATATAATTCAGGGCGATAATATTTGGTGGCAACAATTTAAAAAGTGATTATGACTTTGGTAGTGATTCAACGCAAAGTCCTGTTTTTTTTTTTTTTTAGTCCAAAGGGATTTAGTCCCGAAGGACTATTACTTTCGTTTTGCGATTTTGCGTCGATTCACTCTGAATGCCCGATTCACTTTTCAAATTGTTGCCACTAAATGTTATCGCTCTGCATTAAATTTTAAAAAATGAAAATTCTGCATAAATGTATGCATGTTTCTCGCATTGTGATAAAACCTAGAGCCATCGAATTTTGAATGACGTAATCCTACTGCGAATATGGGCATCTGGAAGCCCTAATTTTGAATTTGAAATTTGCTTTATTATCGATTTTATGTTTTGTAACATTTCAACGAATTT